>BSQZ01000005.1:3565000-3585000 GCA_033239005.1 Lamellibrachia satsuma
TGCCGTATACAGTGAAACGTGTAAGCAGCGTTTAGCTAATGACATTTTTAATCGGGACCTGACTTCAATTAGTTTTACAGCACTGAAGTGTCCTCTAAGAATCTCTACCGAAAAGAAGCACGTTTGTTTATGTGATAGACAAGTTATAAAGTTCGAGTGAATTTGATATGTACACTCATATTCTTATATGAATGTACGTCGCGTGGATAATGTATCAACAAATTGCAATTTAAAAAACAGTGTTTTCTACTTTTGTTCCAAGTTACTTAAACCGACCCCTGCCGTCTTTGTGTTCGTGCGTGCGTGCGTGTGTGTAGCGGCCTCTGGCAAATGACATCGAACTGATTAGTGAACGGTTTACCAGATATACAACTTTGTTGTTGCTGCATAATTATTACCATGCCAGGAGTCCAGGGTCGTGGGACGAGCACACCCCTTAAAATCGTCGGACACGTGACATGATTACTGGATGGTATTTTTCTTAAAGACACATTCTGAAAATTAGATTAGCCAACCATTATACGGATTCGTCTTACACAGATTCGTCTAAGCCTATCTCCAACAACCAAGCAAAGCCGTAACATTAAGTAAAGTAAATGCAAGAACGTGTGCGTGTTATACAAAAGTGCTGCGCCTACGTACTCTTTGGTCCAGTGTTAGTCAGTGGTAGCAGCAGAACTTAGCGTTACCTGTTTGCGACAACACAACAGGTTTACATAGTCGCTTATCAATCGAACGGCGCCGATCTCTAATGGAATGGCTACCAGACTCAACCTGCGACAGCGCCAGACCAATAAACACCGGCGCGCACTCGTCCGCCCTGCTAAAAGATAGCGTATTCAAGTCGTTTCAATCAGTCAACCAGCTTAACAAAGGCCTTTGAACGACCGATGGGATTAGTGCACCAGTCGGATTTATTGTGCTTGTAGTTACGACAGACGTTGTGTGTAAAGCCGTGAGTTTGAACAATGAGGTAGTCGTGTGCTTGGTCGCCACACGCAACTGTAACCCAGCTGCAGGCTGACCCAGGGGAACAACAAAGGCGTAACGCGTTAATAGGCGTTATGTTGCAATGCAGACGTTATGAATCGTGATCTGCAGCGAACCCCAACGAAAAATACGGTCCGTATTGAATATCAACGGCCGGGTGCTGAATAAGAACGAACCGCCAGAGCGTAGACAGAACACATGCAGGCTGTGATTGCACCAAAGAATGTGAAGAAAACAGTTAGACGAATTCTACTGTCCTGTCCGTGAAATCGCTCGCTCGAAGAAGATTCGGCCAATTGGACGCAGAGTGGACATAGCGATCGTCAACCGACATGTTCGGTTTGTTGAAGACGAAGAGCAGATCTTCGACGTCGGTGTTCAGCGAGGCAGACCCGACCGCTTTCCGTTTGCCGGCCCTCTCCGCCGTGCCGCTGGCGACGGTCGCTTCGTGCGACGACCTCGTCCTCGCCGGGGGAGATGCCGTGCTCCGGGCGACCACCTTCCCCGGTCACCCCGACCATGTAAGTATGCACGGCGTGGTTTAACAAGATTTAACAAGATTTGCCATCCAAGCCAAAGGCCCAAATGGCAAGTGGACAAGAAGCCATTGGCTTATCGAGAGTCCAGCAATGTTCATCAACTTATAACCCGCCCTCCTGAGATATGTGTCAACCTTGTTTTTAAACATATTCACGATGCTAGCAGTTACATAGTCTGTAGACAATTTGTTCCATTCATTTATTGTCCTCTGTGAGAAAGAATGCTTCCTGATGTCCAATCTACATTGACCCTTTACTAATTTTACCTCATGTCCTCTAGTTCTGCAATCCTTCTTGAGTGAGGTAATCTATATCCTTGACTGTTGGATATGTCTGGATAGCGTGGAAATGCACAAAAACTACAAAGTGTTGATTCCGCTAGTCGTTGGACATACTTAGATCACACATTTTGCGAGTGCATGGAACCTAATCCAATGATGTCACAAGACCACTAAGTCCCTACAACGTCGCCAACAACAGAACAACTAAGTGCTCCGTTGATTCCAGTCTGTTGTGATGAAGTGAGGCATGGTGGCTTGGCGGTTAGTGCACCGGACTATCGATCGAGGGGCCGGGGTTCGAGTCTACCTACTACCGTGCGTGCATGTGATGGTGGTCGTGGTTTGTGCGTGTGTGTGTGCGTTCGTGCGTCCGTGTGTGCGTGCGTGTGTTTGTGGGGGGAGTGTATGTGCGTGCGTGCGTGCGTGTGTGCGTGCGTGTTTCAACAGGCCTACGAGTATATTGGGGCATATTACTTTTAGTTATTGTTTCTATAGTATAAACATGTGCACGTATATATAACTGGAAGCATATAGTCTAAATACTGTTTATAATTCACTATCCCAGAGTGGTATTGACACAACTTAGTAGGCCCTACGTCCCACAAACCGGTGTTGTTTGCAGAACAAAATCTCGCCACAAAGTGCGAACAGTCTCGTCTGACTGAGAACAGACCAACGAACTGCCGTTAACCGCGTTTCGTTCCCAACGAACACTCTGCCGTCAGCTTTTGTCGGCTTAGACCCCTACTACATTTGCGAGTCTCTAATCAGTCGCTCGAGCAAATACATCGACGCGTCGTCAACACAAAAAGCTCGCACAAGAAAGCACAGCGTTTGCTGTACCTGTTCCACATTTGTTGTTGTGTGAGTCTTAGCGACTTTGGCAATAACATCGTGACCCGAGCCACGATCCGATACATCGAAGATCAACACGAGCCGAGGCGACCAATGCACGACGTAGATATGTGATCGAAGGCGTTTTATTAATCCGAAAAGTAAGCGGCGTAGGTCGGATGTCGACGAGATGTCTGGCATGAATTGACTCTCTAAGAGTGTGTGCAATGTAAGAATTCCTGCCTGCATGATCAAACAAATCTCGAATAGATAATTGGAAAATCTGCTATATGTAGACACGACTTGTTGACTGTGCATACACGTTGCAAGGGAAATAATTCATGGCTTTTGTAGGGTGTTCTAAGTCATATTAAAATAGTTGGGTGAAGATGCGTCATCATCGATTATGGGTGTTTTGCTGTAATAAATAATATGTAAACACCTACACAGTAATTATTCCACAGAGACTCGCTAGACGGTGTTTGGTTTGATTCACAATTTTAGAGTGAGTCTTTGACAAAAATCATTGGCCCAACTTGCTCACACATTTCTATTTGAAATTCGACATAGACACTGCAGGCTAACAAGTAAATTATAAAGGCATATTTCAGGTAAAAAAAATAAAATATCAAACAGAAAAAGAAACAGGTCGATTCGGAAGCGGTTGAGTAAATGGCATCTGAAACTATTCTTGATAATCCAAAAATAAAAGTGCGTATGTGCGTGTCGTGAGTACATGTCGTGTGTGCGTGTCGTGTGTTCGTGTCGTGTGTGCGTGTCGTGTGTTCGTGTCGTGAGTACGTGTCGTGTGTGCGTCGTGTGTTCGTGTCGTGTGTGGGTGTCGTGTGTGCGTGTCGTGTGTGCGTGTCGTGAGTACATGTCGTGTGTGCGTGTCGTGTGTTCGTGTCGTGTGTGCGTGTCGTATGTGCGTGTCTTGAGTACATGTCGTGTGTGCGTGTCGTGTGTGCGTGTCGTGAGTACATGTCGTGTGTGCGTGTCGTGTGTTCGTGTCGTGTGTGCGTGTCGTGAGTACATGTCGTGTGTTCGTGTCGTGTGTGCGTGTCGTGAGTACATGTCGCGTGTGCGTCGTGTGCGCGTGTCGTGTGTTCGTGTCGTGTGTGTGTGTCGTGTGTTCCTTGATCATGTTACAACGAGGATGAAATACGACTTCAATAGGTCATTTGTTTGTACAAAATGCAAAAATCCTACACTGGAATTCGATGTCTATATAGTAGGTACGTTTTTAAATGTTTAGTTTGTCCTAGACCAGTAGGTAGGCAACGCAATAACGATTCAGCAACAATGCACTGAATAGCATTGGCGAGTTTCTATCGGCTAGCATGTTGCAGGCAAATGTTTTTCTTAAGTCCATTTTACATAAATGCCTCGGTGTAAGAAATGCTATGTAGCGACAACTAATCAAATGAGGTGTATGCTTTTACCGGAATGGGCCTGGCGAAGAACGCAATGCATGGTGCCCGTTCCAAATGCTAGAAGTGCGTATGCCGGACTGCGTTAAACTGGGTTTAGGCGCTGTACAAATATGATATGTTGCCTGTGACACCCCTACAAGGCTTTTCAATTATAGCAGTACAATTCGCAGGTTTTGTGCTACGAAGTATATTAACTGCATTCGGCTTTAATAGGATCACTAAGATTTATTCCTGGGTTACCGTCAGTAATAACAACGGTGTTGTCAGTGAGAACTTCATGCGTGGGCAGACACGTCACGCACGGGTAAACACGTGATGCCTGCGCGAACACGTCAAGTGCATGTATAGTTGTAGACGTGTGGTAGCCGAGTCTACGCTGTACATTTGCCCGTATCTGTGCCAACTTCGAATGCCCACGCAGTAGATTTCTCAAAATTAGTTTTCTGTTTCCATAACCGTAGACATTATGTACTGCACTGCATGATCAAACAGTGAAAACAATTCAGTATTTTTTATTATCACACTGCCTATAAACTTAGTCATAGTTGGTGTCGTCAAGTGTCTATTCTGTGATGACATCGATAGCCTTGGATAAGCACCAGATCACACAACGTACGCACGCACGCACGCACGCACGCACGCACGCTCGCGCACACACGCCATTCATGCACGCACCACGCACACAGGCACGCACACCACGCACGCGCAAACACACGCACAATTGCAACGACGCAATAACGCTGTTAAAACGTCAAAGTTCATCCACCATGAGATATTTTGTTCAGTCCCAATTGCCTCAGTTAAAGGACGTATATGGCGATTTGCACTGGTTAACCGAGCGACTGTTTCACGGGAAGTTGTAATACTGAATTTATTAGTATTGACAACATCTTGGTTGGTTAAACAAATATCCACACAAGACGTGTTGCTATCGTGGTATTTCACCTCTCTTCGAAAATGCACGATTTGGCCATGCATTAAAATAAATTGTGCTAGTTTTACCACATATATTATACAGATACCACTTTACGGCATATAAAAGCCGACCAATAAATCATCAATTTTGAAGGATGAACATAGCGGATACCTTATAAGTCCGTCAATTTCCCGTTTTATATAATTTCTGACAGTGACAGTATATATGACAGTACGCATGACAGTATATATGACAGTATATATGCTACAACAACAACAAAAATAAAACATGAAGCACAACATTGTTAATTTATATGTACTTTGAGAAGCAAATATTCTGATAATTATACGAAACCACCAACTAGCTCTGTATCAGTTAACCAATGAAAATCGCCGTACATTTCTTTGAGTGAAAACCTGTTAAAATGTAGTGATGCAATTCAACTGATTGAATTACGTGCACGTACACGTTTCATGAATTAATTGCGGCGTTGTTGAATGATTTCCAGAACAACAAGTACTGGTGAGTTTAAATGTTTGCATAAGAACAAATAATTCGTTATATAACTTCTATATCTCCGAGTGTTACAACCTCTTCTAGCAACAAACAATGGCCTTATAATTATTGTATTATTGCACGACTATTCATAAACACCACACGTAGGCACCTGCACCATTCACGTCAAACGTATGGGTCTAGTTATTGCACAAGTCACTTATTGAGTCTACCATAGCGGCTGATAGTTACTATGCAAAACGATGTATGATAAGAGATTAGGGACTATCTCAAAACATTGATGTTAGCGGCACTACACGAAATTGATTAGTTAGTAGTTGGTCCCCTTAGCTTCGTACATCTATGGGTGTCTTCCAAAGACCGTCACTGCTCACAGGGATGTTGATTCCGAGCGCATGCTGGAAGTGTTGTATTAAAACAGCTGAATACAAACATTATGTGATGTTTATGGCAAGGAGGATTAGGACAATGTCATGGGTGCCGGCAGGTCGATGTCATTCCGAATTTTATGTCGCGGAAGGAGGGGATCTGAGGTTACGTCGATGGTTTGAGATCACCCCTGAACTAGAAATGCACAAATGTTATTCGGATTAGTGGGAGATGTTAGACTAACTATTAACTCCAGTAGTCGGCCGTGTGTTCAACACGATTAAAGCTCCCACATCAATTGATGTAGTGTGTGAATAGTCAAAGTATTACGCGTAGCAGAAGGTTTAGAAAGAGTACGTACTTTTATTAAAATCATCGAAATAATTAACTTTGATCACGAAATCGAGTATCTTGCGAAAGTGGGAATAGCCTCATGGGATATAGAAGCAGAGCAACTTAAGCAATTTGAATATGAATTTTGACCGGCCCAAGTCAAACTAATTTAAAAGTGTGTCCTATGGTCTCACCAAGACAACATTTGTACAAATAAGCTAGAATGTCGTGAAGTATACTGGGTAGAGTTGATTTTTTGCAAAGTGAATCTGAAATGAGACGAGCAAAAAACAAAATGAGGAGGGATATTTAAGTGAATTATAAAGGTGGTCAGTGTGACTACAACTTTTACAATACAGGGTACACCAAAAACACTAAGTTTTTTTATGATTTTGTGATCCTTAAACATGGCCGAACTTAAAGGCGCCCTCTGTCACCCGCAGACTTCGCAATGGCGTCGCCGGCAACTGCTGCCCAAGCTCCTGCCAGACATCTCGTTCAACCAGCGCTCCGGACGCCGAGAAGAAGAGGTGCGTAGACGATACGGCCTAGTGGTCTTCATTTCTAAATAACAGTATTAAGGCCTAACGTAGCTTGAAAACACAAGAGTGTGTGTAAAACTTACACGTAACGGGCTTCAGACCAAATACTTCGACAATAACAACAACAGCTCACCTAGCTTATCTGACGACAAACAACTTGATTATTAATTTGTGTTTAATATATTTTATCGAAAGCAACGTATTTTCCCAACGACAGCCGTATAATGGGAAGATGGGGCAAGACGCCAATGTGCGAGAAATTGCTATCCCCCTTCTAGCCATAATGTTCGAATATCAGAATTCCGAGACAACGGAGCCGCATATCATCATGTCCATCTGATTACAATATGGCTGCAGCAGAACAAAACACGCGGTAAGCTATTCACCTTAAAATGTGAGCTTCATAATTATACAAATCGTCTTTTTTCAAAGTGGGACTATGTACATTAGCCATGGGAAACTGATACAAAAGACGTAAATACATACAATAGGCCAATGCGATTATAGTGATGGTATAAATGTATCGATTGTGCGCGATTTGTGAAAATATATTCAAATAAATATTATTCAAATAAATATTATTGCAAAAGCCCACAGTGGGGCTTTTTGCGCCCGAGTAGACTACTTACCCCACCATAGGAACCTCCGCTAAAATATCGCAACGTTTTTCAGAGACTAGGTACGTCAACAATTTTCATCACACGGAATGTATCTAAGATAATGAACTAGATCATTCATAGCATATAGACGACATTTACCGATACGATTCTTTCCCGCGTACGATTTCCCCTAGCGGGTCCTTTCCCCACCTCACCCTATGATCCAAGATGGACAATTTTAGCTCCGCTGCACCGAGCGTCTCACTGTTTCAGGAGCCCGAATGGCTGACTCAGAGAGGAATGGTCAACATCAGCCAGGAGGTAGATCGCAAGATCGTCACACATCTCAGGGTTAGTATAGACGAATGGTTATTCTTGACTTGCAACGCCAATAACGCACTCACCCGCACTTGCTTGTTGTGTGCGACGTAGTATATGTCATCAATACACAAGAAACAAGTATCGCCCAACCAAGTGATGCACACATGTCTCGTATAAACCATCCTTTACAATTACCGTTATCCCTTAGGTTTCTTTTAGTTTTAGTTTCTAAAGTGTGTTTAACTGTTCTCCGCCCGCATCGAACTGAATCGATAACATCAAAGAGATATCTCTATATTCAATAACATATTTCAAATTGTCACGCGCACAATTAGCCACACATTGGCCTCACAAATCGGTCTCGCAATGATGCTTACACGGCGATTTTTGTCAGATTATGTTGCACGCCACGGTGTCGTACGACATAATCGGATAAAAACCGCTCGTGGGCCTTTACCTGGGCCGAGAAGGTGAGTAGCTTGATAGACTTTCTCCCGAGTGCATGGTGGCGACGCGCAGTGGATACATCCGCATCGTAAGCAAGGTTCTGTCTCCGATGGCGACGCGTAGTGGATACTTCTGCAGTCGCATGCACGTTTTTGTCTTTGTTCGGGTCCACAGAAGAAGCTGCACCGTAGACTGGACAGGCGGCTGGACGGCATCATCACCGCCGAGATCGAGAAGAGGAAGGCAGAGGAAGACGCCGAGACTGCAGCTCAAAAAGAGGCAGAGAAAAGAAAGGTTTGAAGTACTCGATCTAACAGAGGACGATAACCGAATGGATTCAACAATCTACTGATTCTGTAAATGCTAGCAATGTGGACTTTTTTTACAAATATCTCACAATGGCGGGTTACACGTATATGAATAATCGTTAGATTCTCGATAAGTCAGTGGCGTATCTAGGATCCCGCAAAGGGGTGCCGGAGGGGGGGGGGCTGAGTCACCCATTAGTCTACCATGCTACTATGTAGTGGCGCAACCGGTACATACGGAAACAAAATTAAAAAATAAAGCCAAAGGGGGGTCATGGCACAATATGCCTCCCAAATACACCACTGTGGTGAGCCAATGGTTTCCTTGTCCAACTGTCACGAGGGGTGTTTTGCTTTGGATGGTAATTTTGTAGAAGCAGGTTAAATCTTCTTAATCTTCTTGACCGACCTACAAACATGTCACGGTAATATTACGTGGGGTGAGTGAATGTGTGCTTTTCCTCCTTGTTCCCTGCTGTACAGGGGTGAGGGTCAGGTTACTATATTTTTTAGCCATTCTTTCTGTTATTTCTTTCCATAGTTTTCTATCGGCAGCCTCCTTTCATCCTCCCCCGATCTTCTCATATTCCTCCTCACGCAGTCCTCCCATCTCAGCTGTGACTTTCCCCCTTTCCTGCGTCCTTGACGTTTTCCACCTCTGCTCTCCTTGTTAGTTTGCCTGCATCCATCTTTACCAAGTGGCCTGCCCATCTCATCCTGCTTATCACCAATCTTCCTGTTAGACTGCATTGCATCCCAACCTTTCCTGAGGTCGATCATCCTTCTTCTGTCCACCCTTGTTATTCGTCGAACCCAGTTATTCTCACAAACTTGCAGCCTCTGTTGTTGTTGTTCTGTCAACGCCACTGTCTCCAGACCATACAGGCATGGCGGTGTAACAGCTTTTTCGAAATTTTTCTCTCCAACATGACTCCTACCTTTCTCCAGGCATTCGCTTCTGTTTGTATCCGACGTCGCTCCTCTACCTCTGAATGCCCATCCTCCGTAACAATCACTCCAAGGTACACAAATCCATTCACTTGCTTGATATCCTTACCGCCCAACCTGATGTTCAACTCTTCTATCTGGTGTCCAACTTCCTGTAGTTCTTGTTTGCTGTCTGGTATTATGGCCAGATCGTCTGCATACGTCATATTCCTGATAACATCCTTCGTGTTGATCTTCCTGCTGATTAGTTCCATCACCACGATAAACAGTAAAGGGCTAAGGGCACTTCCTTGCCTCAAGCCGATGTTAACTGGAAACTCTTCCGACAACCCAGATCCAACCACCATCCTTGGTTACTACTCCTTGACACTCCACCCTTTCCCGATGTTCTTCCACATAGCTCCTCTGCAGCTCCCACAAATGCTTCTTTGTACTTTTTTCCATTCTTCCTCCAAACCACCAACTACTTCGCCGCTGAGCTCTTCATACTTAGCCGTCACCCGCTCCTTGTATTCAAGAGCGACATCGTCTTTGTACCTCCACCACTTAACAGTCCTGCGGCCCACAGTCTTAGTTTGTTTATTCTTCTGCATACGCACAACGAACACCACTGGCTTGTGCTGTGTCGCGACACGCTCCCCAGCCACAATTTTACAATCCTTAATTTTCCATAGCTGCTGCTTCCTGACTATCAACATATCTAATTCTATTTTGTGCTGTGTGTCTAGAAGTAATTCAGACGTGCCATTACAGGTCTAATATGTCTAATATATAAACAAAATCCAATGGGAACATAGGAGTTATGACGAAAAGTTTTCTTCCGAAGAAAAACACGAGCAAAACGTTTGATCGCGTGGAATATACTGTCAGAATTATGCCTCATCCGTTGCCCGTAAGGCAAGATATTTTGGCTCATGACATGTTATATACAGGATTCAGGGTTTTCAAAGTTCAGCTCATAAGGGCGATCGAAATTTCTTCCGGGCAACGTTTTTAACAACTAGTTTACTGAGCAGGATATGCGAATTTGCTGTTATGAAAGGGTTTAGAAACCTGAATTGGATATCGAAGTAAACGAGCAGAGAATTAATATGAATGTTGTTCGCAGGAAGACGATAGTTTACAGCTGACACTCGATACATCCAAGCTGGACCACATGTTTGATGTGCGTCGTCATGATTCGGAGGTGATGCATCCTGAAGACCAGAAGGTACTGTTATCTAACAAGACAAGTCTTCAAGGTGTTCCCCAATTCCATCCATCAATGATATGCCCATGCCGTGATCACGTGAACGCATTAACCCCGGTAACCTTTGTCCACGTGTATTGGACAGGGTCAACAACTGTTCGCGAATGTACGGCAAAGTTGATATTCATAAACAGATAACGGTGAAATTATATTACAAAATTGTGGTTCATTAGACACATTTGGGCGGTCAAGATCTTAGAATATATATTATATATACTGTATAACATGATTGTACTATAAAATCGATCAGACTTTATAAATTATGTTCTTCCATGCAGCTCCCTTTATAAAATGGTGAGGCCGACTGGTTCTTGTCCTGCTGCACCGCCCCGGCTGTTATCCCTTTCCATTGCTCCTTGTCGACAGCCTTCTCCCTCCACTTTCATCCTCCGTCTTTCTAACATCCCTCTTGACGCAGTCTTCACATTTTAACTGCTGCCTGTCCCTTTTCACGCGGCCTTGCTGGTTCACGGCCTCGGCTGTCTTTCATAGTCGGTCCTTCTCCACCCGCAGTGATTTTGGTCCTTTAAAACAGGCCGACGGCGTGCCGTCCGTGGAGGAGGACCGCAACGTCAACGCGCCGCTGATAGAAGCGCCCGAAGGCAGCGGCACCGCCACGCCGACCGAGAGCCAGGACGGAAGCCGACCGGAGAGCAGCGCGAAAGACGAACCTATCGAGGAAGTGGAGATGGACCTCGCGAAAGGGCCGGAAGAAGACGCCGGGACTGAACAGCTGGACGTGAGTCCCGTGCCCACGCCTCGGCTGCTGAGACCAGAGACTCGGGACGATAGCCGACTGTCACTCGACGAACAGGTGGCGCGGATGACATGCGGAGACATGGACGTGAAGTACAAGCCTCTACCCAAGATTATCAAGATCTTCGTCCATGCTGGAACAACGGGTACGTTGGTGTCATTGTCGGCATATCACTGTAGTTCGCTTTTTTTTTAAATCGGGTGTACTATACTAATGCAAACTCCCTGAAAGTGGTGCAACTCAACACAATTTCACCAACACCACAATTTGATTCAAAACGGACAGTGTGGAGTGATATGTTGGCCGGGCATCGCGATTGTTGTTTACTTATTACGTCATTGCAACTGCGCATTTGCATATACATAACATAGTTTCAAACAAAAACGAACGTTATTTTGTTCATATGCAAATTTTTAAAGCAAACGCTATCCATAATTGAAATTGAGAGATTTATTGAACAAAATTAGGAATTCACCAACTGAAATGACGATGTGTATAATCTGCACAGCATATGTCAAACTCCCCGACAGTGGCGCCACTCAGCATATCATCACTGCCACAACTTAATAATACATTCATAACGGACGGTGCGGAGTGGTACAAAGAAGTGGTTGGCATGGCAACGTCATCGTCTACGACTTGTTACGTCATAACAACTGTGCACTTGAGTAACGTAACATAATTTTAAACAAAAACGAACGTTATAGTGTTTCTAGACACATGTTCAATACAGACACTATCCACAATTGTATGCAATTGAAACATAGAGATTTCTAGAAAAAATAAGAGTTTACCAAATTAAATAAAGATCAAATATAAGCTGTGGCAGTGGTGAAATTGTTAGTGGCGCCACTGTCGGGAAGTTTGATGCTAATTACATGTTCCACACATATTTATATCCATCACAATTATACTATTTTAGCACAATGAACAGCGTGGTATATGATACATCTAGTTTTAATCAGTCATAATCCATAAAAACCGATAGCTTGGAATGGACTTGCGTTCGATTTGGGCCATCGTAGATGCAACTGAACATGCCCAACTATACCCTGGGTGCAGATGAGATGAACCCATTTAGACATTGGCCTTTTCTGACTTTTGACTTCTCTTGACGAATGGTTGTGTACCTTGCCGCTACAGACAGCGAGGTGGAGACAACGGCACTGATAGAGCGAGTCTACCCGCAACTCAAGGAGCGGTGTCACCAGCACGGCTATGAGCTTCACCTGATCGACACGACGTGGGGCATGCGGGACCTCATCAGTGATGATCATTCCATCGTTACTGACGTTGAAGCCTTAATCGACGACTGCGTCAGCATCAACAAAGGCATCAACTTTATTGTGAGCAGCTCATCGTTGAGTTGGCATGCTGCCCCAATGGATGATTGTCTGTGCGTGCGTGCGTGCGCGTGCGTGCATGCGTGCGTGTGTGTGTTTGTGTGGTGCACGAATGCCATCGTTTTCCTCTGTTTCCGTTTCCGTCCCGGTCTGATTATTTCCGTATCCGGTAGGTTTATAGCTCTCTGCTCCCCGCTCTTTCCGATCCCTACGATATCCCATCCCTCTCTCCCTCTCCCATATCTCTCTCTTTCTCTCTATCTTTCTGCCTCCGTCTCCCTCCCTCCCTCCTTCCCTCCCTCACTCCCCCCCTCTCTCATGTTTCTATGTCAGTCTCTATAATAGTAATGCGTGCGTGCGTGCGTGCGTGCGTGCGTGCGTGCGTGCGTGCGTGCGTGCGTGCGCGCGTGAACGTCATTTATTCTATGTATGTAATCATTATGTTTATGTGAATAGTGCCTGTGCTTGCTTACTTACAAGCTACAACTCTAGAACCGAAACTAACAACCAACTAATTACAGTGTATTGTGCTACACATTACTGATTGATCAATGGTGAATAAAGTTCGCTTCATATGACGTGTCAGACGCTGACGGGGCAGAAATACGGCGAGCCGCTACTTCCGGTCATCATTCCTGAGAACGAGTTCGACACCATCATAAAGGTGAACTATATTACAATTATCGTCTCACACGCACGCACGCACACACGCTTACATGATTCACGTTATCAAGACAGTTGGACGGCATACATACGTACATACATACATACGTACATACATATATACATACATACATACATACGTACATGCATACGTGATCCTACCATAAACATTGTGTCGAATCAGGTTCCACGATAAATCTTGTCGTGCGGTTACAACAAACAGTTTTAATAAAATTATGTTGTTAAACTTATCAACCTAGTTAGCAACCCACTTCTTCATGTCTTGTTTGTTAAATTGGTGTGTTTTTCATACACCACAGGCTATCACCGACGAAATGCTGCAGCAGATGGCGGCCTTAGAAGCGCGTAACTCGCTCGTGGACGAATCGGCAGGCATCGTCGTTGACGACGCGTTGAGTGTCGGTGGCAGCCGGGAAGGGTCTCGGCGGCGACGACCCAGTATCATGTTCAGGTAGACGGCTGACCAATCACCGGCGTTTAGTCGTGTTTCTTCTATACTCCTTCGTTTAGGAAACACTTTAATCCTACCTCCAAGAAACAAGAGTTGTATTTCGACGTGTCGAATTCTGCTCGTATAATAATTACAATAATAATTTCATGTCCTCGAGTAAGCGAATAATTACATGTTCTTGAGTAAGCGAATGGGTTTCCTCGTCATCTGACTGAATTAACTCACTAGGTACATCTTGCATAGTGTTGCATCGTTAATATTAGAAATGCGAAGCTGATATAACTAATAATAGTAATGTTATATGTTATGCCATTATATCTGTAACATTTACTCTTTGTATTAATCTGTTGATGAAATACTTCACACAAGTAGTCCAAATATATGTTTGTCAATTTGTGATAATTGTAAACGACCAATTATTAATTAACCCATACGGTTGACTTCGCTCATCTAATACTTTAATCATAAGACGCCTATAATTATGTAAAGCAATTATAATAATAATTTTCATAATCTAATCACATTATCGCCCGTGAACCACATAGACCGTTGTTTGCAGCTTGAGCAATGGCGGCGACGCAGGGCCGAAGCGGTCCTTTGGCGGCTTCCAACGGGCCATCGCCAAGCTGGGCAAACAGGCAGTCGCGGTGAAGGCCCTCATGGTAGTGAACTACGAGACACTCTGGCTTTACGGTTTTTTAGTGTCATCAACAGTAGCAGAGATTGTTTGAGATAGAACTGTCTAGCTTGATGTGGTTTCTCAGACAAAGCTAGAATAACTGTGCGTCAGATATCTCTTCACAATTTCATTGACTGTGGTTACAATTGTCGAATGTCTCCCCACCCGGAAGTAAACCAGCCAAAGAGGATAATAAATATCCCGACACAGACCGTTAACAAAAGGTCGGCTTGGTCTGATATGTTGATATAATTCAGCAGATATGTGAATGAATTGTGCTTTTCGTGATAAAAAAAAACACATCCAAAGTGGCACCCAGTTACGGCATGTCTTAAGGAAGATATTTAGCTATACGGCAATCACATATTATTTCCAAAATGGCCGCAATATGCGTCTGTTGTGCTCATAATATGGTAGACTTGGATCAGTTGTGAGGTTGCAAGCTTGATTCAGATGTATTTTTCAACTTTATTCACATTTGTGATGTAGGCAGTACGGCATGTAGTGTTTGTAAAAAAAAAAACCAGGATATTTCCTATCCATATTTGTTGTTCTTGTTCCACCCCTACTAACATGGAGATGGAAACTCGGAAGCCGAAATCATCATTTGGTGGTGCAGTAGTATGATAAGTGCTGCTTTTGTCGGGGAAAGTCATCGAGTCTTCCGCACTCCTGATACGGTCACACGTTAAGTTCACAAACCGCTGTTGCAATTTAGATCTGTCGTCTATTGAATCTGGTGTAGAACCCAACAGCAGAATGAGGTGTGAATTCCTCGTAGGGTTTCAATGTGCCCCATCCAGTCTCTCCTCCTCCTCCGCCCCCCCTCCTCTTCCTCCTCCTCCCCCAAAACGGAAGCTAGTGGATTCAAATCCCGGTCCCCTCGACAGAAAGCCTGACGTTCTGCCATGCAGCCAGCGCGCTCACACGTTTCCCACAACGGATCCAACGTTCTTGTTGCTATCACGTCACGGCCTTACTCGTGTCTGATAAGTAAGCGATGGTTTTATTCTTCAGCTAGGTTGAGTGAACACGCCCAGTCGCACCGGCCTCAAGTGCTTCAGGTGTATAGATCTAACAGGTCTGTAAGTGTGAACACTGGTGCCACATGATTGTCCATAAGGGCTTCCTCGATACAGGAGTATATAAGCTTTGTTTACTAGCCTTTAAATAGACTAGCCTTTAAATAGACTTCATGAAGAAGAAGAGGAAGAAGTAGAAGAAGGAGATGGAGAAAAGGAGAAGAAGAAGGAGGAGAAGAAGAAGAAAGACACCAGTCCAGCAAATGCGGTGACGTGGTTAATACCACTGACATTTCATTAGTCATATGACTTCGTTTATCGTGTTTTAGTATGCATGAAGACCAAGCATTTTGGCGTGCTAAGGGTTATCTTGTAATTCAAGGGTACTCAACTCAACACGGGTATCAAGCTGAAATGTTGATGCTCTACGCACCGACTCTCTAGTTCCAGGTCTCCAGGAAAGGAAGGGCGTAGAAGGGGCCCCGTGGCCCATTCTCCGGTAAGTAGGCTTCTTGAGCACATCTGCATTGCTTTCACCACGTGTTTCGCTCCCCACTGCCCGTCTCGTGTGGTTCTATTGAACTGCATGCTGCACGATTCACGACACTTGGCTTTGTGAATGCCGCAATGCTGCTTCAACACTGTCATCGTCACACATACAGTCGTGACTTCTGTATTGTCTTTGGTAAGCAACCGATCGTGTTGAATCTCATGAGATTGTCAACTAAGGTCTTGTGACCGTCTCCTTCGCTACTGCGTCTTGCATCAGCCGGACAGTGGAGTACACCGGGTGTGTCAACCAGTCTGTCCGGTAATGTGTTTGTTACGGGCTGACGAAGATTAACATCTTGGCCATTACCACTAAAACGAAGTTCTATTCGACCACCGCCAAGTAAATCATTATGAGAGACCAGAAGTATGGTGGTAGCACTTGAAAATAAAATACGCAGCGTATGAAGTAATCTATATATGCACTACTGTTGCTACTACTGCTATCACTACTGCTGGTGCCGCTGCTACTTTTACTACTACTGACCACTATCAAATAGATATAACACCAACATCACCGTTTACATTAGAGACTGGTAGCTATATCTGGCCCTATACATGTGCATATAACGAGAGATGATATAATTGACACATTACAAAACCAAAATAAATCAACGGAATTACGTTGTACGACCCTTTGTGAACATTATACACTCTATTTATATATATATATATATATATATATATATATATATATATATATATATATATATATATACTATATATATATATATATATATATATATATATATATATATATATATATATATATATATATATTAAACAATACAACTGAATCAATCTGTCAACCCTAAAATGACATTCACAGTGCCATATCGTGGGAATAGTACAAACTGGTGACGGCCATTTTGAAACCTGGTAGCCATTGCTGCCACAAAAAAAATTGGCGATGACCCTATAGCTACAACTATCCCCTAAGACAAATCCTAGCTGTGTGCCTTGCCGTGCCGTGCCGTGCCGCGCCGCGCCGTGCCGTGCCTCGCTAAAACAATGAGTTTGCGGTCAGTAGTGAGGCGTTAAACGGGACAGCTATATGAGAACGGTATGGCTTGGGTTAAGGTTGAGTGCTTATGTTTGATTGAACGCAAGCTTACGTCTAAGTAAGGAGAATAATAACGCATACTAGCAAGCTACTTTGTACTAATTCAGCGACAACTCGTAGCCACTGATAGCTCTGGCGTTTCAAATAAAGACAATTGCTTAGAATAAGAATGAATGCAAACGTGCACTGTTTGTTGTCCGACATGAAGGCGGACAACACAAAGGGCGAGTATCCGGACCCCAAGTTGATACGACGCTGGTACCGCCTGGACAGTAATACCATCCCAGCTGTCTACCGACTGCAGAAGATCAGGTACGACCAGGTTGACATGACAGGCAGACGACATTTTGTCACCGTTCTGTCTTCTTGTGTTTGCTTGCTTTTATGATGATGTTGTCTATGCGTCTGTTTATCTCTCCACCATTTCATCCGTCCGTTAATCAATCCGTCATGTATGCCTGCATGCATGCATTCACATATCCATCAAACCGTTTATCCATATACCAAAATATTGAAGTGTTCGTTCGTACGAACACATACACGCACGAACACACACGCAGGTGCGCACACACCAACGCACGCGCGCACACGCACACACAAGACCCATCCACTCACCCATCCATCCACTGGCCCGTCCATCCACCGACTGTCGACCGTCGATTGTGTCTGCTGTAGCGGTCAGTTCCCGGATGTTCTCCGGAACGACCCGTCAAAGCGGTCGACGGCCAGGGCCAACTGGATGCACGTCGCCCGCCGACTGCAGAAGTTGTTGTTCTCCTACGCCGAGCAGGTGATCACGGACAAGGCGGTCGTCCGCAGATACGACATGTCTCGTAAGTTCACGGGGTAGGCCTATAAACATGACATTATGGGGCCTTGCACATAAAAGAGATAATACAAACTAACCAAGTGCAACTAAAATCAAGAATATCACGCTTGTGGTTTGCTCAGAATGTGGTCTAAAAATGGGAGATTCCGGTCATTTCACCGAATTACCGAGGGCTGACTTGTTAACGAGCGCGACCGATAAGCACATGCGCAGCTTTATGAAATCGGGGTAACTTAGACTACAAGTGACGTATTAAGGGAGGCTGGCATACAGTGCTATACACAGAACCAACGTAAAATATCAAACAAACGTGTAATTTTATCAGAAAGAGGACTAGTTTAGTAAACAACAGCCAAACTATGTTACATATTATATTGAGTTTGGACGCAAATAGCATGACCATATCCTATTGGCAAGAATAGGTGTATACAAATATATTTTCATTTGGCGAGCGAATATTGCTATCTGACAGTCTGACGCGACCCACGAAATTAAGATGTTGTGTGTTCAGCAAGGTTTTCCTAGTAAACAACTGGTGTGATATTCTTAATTGCAAATGGTTATGCTTTAATAACTCTTATAGGTGCATTGACCGAAAACCATGATTTTTGTGTCGATTTAGATAATGTACATAAACTTCCACTTTAAATTAATGTTAACGAACGTTATAACATTGTCAATGAAACGTTGCGCTATATATAGAAGTGTTAATGGTGCTGGCTTTATACTACCGACGCTGCATCCATTTCCGTTATGTTTACTGTTTTGTAGCTCATGATTAAATGTCTAAATTTCGTTCAGTGTAATATATGTGCTATCGCATAGTTTTCTTTACCTTGTGGTTTCTCTGCGAACTTGTTTTGTGTCGTTCCTGTGCCTCTCTACGAAGACTAACACACACGACGTTGTTTGTGCTAGTGCTGGAGCAACAACTGAACCAAGGCCTGTTGGACTCGACCGACGCCGACGACCGGTGTGTGTGGTTCCGGCGAATCATCGAGGACATCGAAGAAAGCCCCGTGGATACAAAAGTAGCCAATTACATCGATATCCAACCCTCGAGCACACGTATCGACAAGACTGCAATCAGAAGGATGAAGGATTTGGTCGAAAAGAAACTGCTGTCTAAGGTAAAGGTGCCATTAAGGAACAATAATTGAACTATGAACATGGAATGACAAACGAATGTCTAATACATGAAAACGATATCCCGCAGAGTCAACTGAAATTTGGATTTCCAACGTGTTTTTTTCCGCAATTGGATCACGATATAAGCAATTACCGTATAGTACAATGCACCTAACCCGAGTAAACGGCATTTATAACCTTACGTATATTTGCATATACATATATACATACGCACTGGACCTCGTCTCCTAACATCGAAGCCAACTCCCTATATTCGACGTTGCCTTGACAGAGATCGCTCTGGTCAAACGAAACATGTTTATGTGCAGCTGCGCGAAGACCACGTGTTCGAGTACGCGATCAACTGGAGCAAGAAGGGAATCAACCCTGCGGATGTGCGCGCGCACCACGTCTACATTGACCGGATGTGCAAAGACTTCGCCCATGTCGTCGGAAATCGAATCGACGAGGCGATCCGGGCAGAGGCGGCGAGACCCGACCGCAAGTCGCCCCTCTTCCAGGAAGTGTCGCAACACGTCACCTTCTGTCAACACAGGTACGTTACTTGGATGATGGCATTTTGACACGACACGCTTGGACAGCGATTTGTTTAAGCCTTAGCTTACGGTCCCTCGTTTGAATTCTACGGTCCCATGCTCTGCCTCTGAAACACGGTCGTGTGATGGCAATTTCACGATATTTTTAATATTTCAATGGTACGTATCTATTCTCTGGTAATTGTGCCACGTGTATGGACAGCATGTTTATGCCACACCTCTATTCTCCACAGGGCACGATCTTTCACCGGTCGCAGGGAGCTGCTGCAGTCGCTCAAGGCGTACATACGGTCGAGCCAGACCAAGCCTCTCG
>BSQZ01000005.1:3587500-3617500 GCA_033239005.1 Lamellibrachia satsuma
ATATATATATATATATATATATATATATATATATATATATATATATATTGTTTTTATTATTAATTTTAAATACATTTACACTACTAGTATTAACACAATCATTTGATAGTTTGTTCCTTTCATTTATCACCCTCTGTGAGAATGAGTAATTTCTCATGTCCAACCTACACTGTTCCTTAACGAATGCTGCTCTGTGTCCTCTGGTTCTACTGCCTTCTTTAAGTTTGAAGAACATATTCCTATCAATATCCTCATAACCATTCATTTATATTATGCAACACGAAAGCGTAACTGTTTCCAAGTTAAACTTTTCATTTTTATTGCCGACAGACGAGTACGAAGCGAGAAAAATGGTGTGGCTGCCGAAAGAGCTGCCACGTCACGTCCGGTTGGTCGTGTCAACGCTGACGGGAAATATGCACGACACGTACAAGCAACTGAAGACGGCGCTGCCGGTCGACCAGTTCGTCGAGGTGGGGCCGCTGCTGGCGGAAGACGCCGCGGCCATGTTGCAACACTGGTACGAGCGGTCTCACCACCGCGTTACGACCGAGCAACACGAGTCGCTGCTCGCCTGCTTCGGCCAGAACCAGAGTCCACTCTACCTGAGGACGGCGTTCAGCGAGTCGCTCCGCTGGCGGTCCTACTCGACGCCCGAAGAGACGAAGCTGGCGGCCGCAGTGAAGAACATCGCCACAGTGATCCTCGGTCGCATGGAGAAACAACACGGCGAGGCGCTCACCCGGCGCTGTCTCGGCTACATCACGGCGGCCAGATGCGGCGTCTCTGCCACCGAGATCGAGGACCTCCTCTCTATCGACGAGATGGCGATGGATGAGGTGACGACACAGCTTCGGCCGCCGCATCGCCGACTTCCGACGATGCTGTGGCTGCGCCTGCGCCGCGACCTCGGCGAGCACCTGACCAGGACCGCAGACAACGGTTGCACGACGCTGCGTTGGTCGCACGCAGATTTCCGGGACGCGGCCATCGACCGCTACCTGAAGCAGCGCGACAAGGCGCCGTCCTACCACCGCGTACTGGCCGAGTACTTCTCCGACGCCTGGTCCAACGGCCCGAAGCCGTTCGGCGGTGACGAGACGGGCGTGCGGCGTCACGTCGTGCCACAGCCGCTTTATTGGCTCGTGGCCGACCCGAAGACGGCAGACGTTCGGCGCGTGTACAACCAGCGCCGTCTGCTCGAGTTGCCCTACAACCTGCTCAACTCGCAGCAACACAAACAGCTCAAGGCCGACTGTCTGTGTAACTTCGACTTTGTACTCGCCAAGATCACCTCGTTTTCCCTGCGCGCCATCCTCGACGACGTACAGATGGCGCTGGCGATCGAGCCGTCCGACCTCGAACTGAAGCTGTTGGCCGACGTGCTGCATCTGTCGACGAACGTACTGCTGAGAGATCCTGGCCAACTCAACTCGCAGGTCGTCGGCCGGCTGCACGACATCATCACGGCCGACATGCCAGTGGCGCCCGGCGATCCCGTCAAGTACCCGGCCATGAAGCCGTTTCTCGAGAGCGCCTCTCGTCCTCCCGTGCCGACTCTGCTGCCGTCTGTGTCGTGTCTCATGCCACCCGGCGGCGTACTCTACGACTCCCTGTCAGGATACACGGAGCCGATCACGGCGGTGACAGCGACATCCGACGGCCAGAAGGCCGTGACGACGTCGAAGGACGACACGATGAAGGTTTGGGAGATGCGCTCCGGCCGAGTGATAAAGACCATCCGCGGGGTCGGCCGAGACATCCTACACATCCGGCTGGTGTTAGGAGATAGACTTGCCGCCACCTCCGAGAGGACCTGCATCAGGCTGTGGAATCTGGCGACGGGCGGCTGTGTCTCCGTCATCGACCAGTACGAGGACCCGGCGTCGCTGACGACGGCCGGTGACGATAAACTCATTGTCGGCTTCTTCCAAGGCTCCAACATGATGCGCACGTGGTCGCTGCTGCGAGGCGGTGAGATGTCGCTTCAGCGGGAGGTGAGCCTCGTCGACCCGAAAGCCGTGAGCATCCACAAGGACGAGTCGGTGACGGTGTCCGCGCGCTCGAACGGCCAGCAGGTCGGTGCAGTACACTATTGTTTCCCATTGAAACCGATGCTAAAAGTCAGCCAGGCAATTCCACTTCGTGCGCAAAGTTACAATTTGGTTTTTAATTTAATTAATTAAAATTGTATTTAATAAAAAAACTGTGCACTTTAATTGTTGTCATATCACCGATCATCTGTGGCGTTTTTGTTGAATCAGCATAGACGATGCACCCCGTCATTTGTGGCCCAAATAAACCGGATTATGTCATACATACACTGGGGATCCTTACAGCGCTGACACATGCATATGCTGCGTGAGTAGCACTTGAAAGTGTCTTTGCTCGTAAATGTGCCCTTTTTCCTGTTTACCCTGTCTATGATTACCTTTTCATGGTGCAGAAAATCTTTGAAAGGGGACATACCATGTAAAAAAACATTGGCACTATATTCGTACGACATGAACCCACATGTAAATGAACGATCTGTCCGCAGGTGCTGTACGCCTTCCGCGGCACGAGCGAGGCCCGAGTACGCAACGCCGTCAGCGGCAAGCTGGTGCACTCGCTGCAGTGCCCGGCCACCGGCTGCATCACGGCCGTCGCCACGTCGCCGGAGTACTTCGTGTGCGCCGCCAAGTCGCAGATGTCGCGGGTCGACGAGATCTACACGCTCGAGCTGTTCGACTGCAAGTCCGGCAAACACGTGCGCGCCATCCGCGGCTGCGTCGGCGATAACGTCGCCGAGCTGTGGGTCAACCAGCTTGGCTCGCACGCCGTCGCCGCGTGCACGTCTACCGCCAACAACAGCAGCGACATCGCCGTGTGGAACCTGGAGACGGAGGAACACAAGCACATGGCGCGCCACGCCGGCGTGTCGCGGTTCGGAGCGTGCGCCGACTTGCGCTACTGTATGACGGCTGTGGTCGGCGAGGCGTCGCTGCGCGTGTGGAACCTCGGCGCCGCCGTCAACGCCTTCTCGGCGCCGCCAAAGTCGCGGGACGGCGTTGAGGAGATCGTTCTGATGACCGACGACCCGCGCCTCGTCGTCGCCAAGGCCGTCAACAACGGCCCGTTGCGGGTGTTCGACGTCAGCGGCGGCGGAGCCTGCACCGAGAAGGGTGAGCGCGTCACGCTGGCGGACGTCGGGGACGTCGTGCTTGTCCGCAACGGCACGGTTGTCGTGTTGGCCGGAAAGGGCTTCTCGAGCGTCAGCGACGAGGACCGCGCCGTCTTCCAGTCGGTAACGATGTACGACCTGCTCAAGCAGAAGTACACGTGTCAGCTGAAGGACTGCTTCGTCGTGCCGTCGCCGCCGCACGAGTACGTCCTACTGGACGACGAACGTCTCATGGGCGTCTCCGACAACCGCAACCATTTCGTCATCTGGAGTCTGACCACCGGTCACGTGACGAGCCGCATCAAGAACAACTTCCGGTCTATGGAGCGACGCCGCACGAACGCCGGTATGCGCGACGGTGTCTTCGGCAGCGTGCCCCTGCTCTCCGTCGCCGACGACACGGGCCCGAAAACGCGAGGCGCCACCGCCAAGATGACGCCCTGGGACAGGCGCACCGAGACGCACACCGCCCGCCAGAGGCGCCACCAGCACGAGGAGACGCTGGAGCGACAGCGCATGGAAGACCTCCACCGAGAGAAGAGCAACGGCATCGAGCAGTTCCTGATAAGCGACGACGCGAACACGATCGTCGCGTCCTACTACGGCCACCACCTGTGCGTGTTCGACGTTCCGACTCTGCAGCACGTGCAGACGCTCGAGAACGCCAGCTCCATGCTGCTGCTGCACGTGGCGGCGCTGAGCGTCGACGGCAGCCACCTGGTGCACGCCAACTACGACGACGACGCCAAGTTGAGTTACGTCACCGTGTGGCACAGTCACGGCGGCTACGTGAAGAAACGGCTACGCAACGAGAAGAATGTCTGCGCCGTGGCGATGACGGACGAGGCGAGGCGTGTGGTCATCGCCAAGGCAAACAACGAGTTGCGCGTGTGGCAGCCGGGCAGCGGGGAACCACCGCGCAAGATCCGCGGCTACGTCGGACTCGACCTGAAGGCCGGCACCCGCATACAGCTCGTCAAGGACGGAGCGATGGCCGTCGTGTTCGCCGGCGACATCTCCGTATGGGACCTAGACAACGGCTGCGTCATATCCGTCTTCACACCGGACGTCAGCATCAGCTGTTTCACCGTCGCCATGGCCGGAACGCGGCTCTTGTTCGGTCTCTACGATAAGTCGGAGGTCGTCACGCTGCAGCTGACAGCCGACGGTCGTGACTTGTTACAGCCCGGGGGAGACGACACGGCCGCATCGTAGACAGACAGCCCTCGGTGAACGTTTGGACAGACACGCCCGCACCGTAGACGGACAGCCCGCAGTGTAGGCTTCGACACACACACCCGTACCGTAGACGGACAGTCCGCGGTGTAGGCTTCGACCGTAGACGGAACGATTGGACAGCCGGCACGCCCGCACCGTAGACGGACAGCTCGGACAACGAACCACTGCTGTAGAAGACCTTGAAAGAAATTATATGTCGATGTTTGCACATACGATTGCCTTACTCACACGTACCTACGAACAAATATATTTAGTTTAATAACAACACTTATCCATTGTGTAGACATTATAGCCTGTATATAAATCGCATTGAACCATATTACAGAAATGCAGCGTCGTTATTTTGTAATGTCCTCCACGTGGTGCCCCTATTCAGAACCATTGTCTTCTATGCTGTATGTGGCGCCACTGGGTCAGTGGCGCCACATACAGCAGGGTATGAAACGAGGAGCGAAGCCGGGTGTCGGAGTGGAACGTGGGATGCAGACAGAAATGAAGACGATTGACGAAGGTCATGAAAGACAACTAGACCAAAAAATTGGTGATACAAGGCGAACTTGAATACCATTTTTATAAAAAGCTTGGCTGTATAAATTTGGCTATTTACACCAAATGAAACTTTGTTTTATTAAATAATATTAAGTAATTGCTAAATACAAACTATGTGCCATCAAGGTAAATGCAAAAGAAGACAAATATAACTTTTGTAGTATTAGGCCAATGAACGGGGTAAAAGGGTTCTACACTCGAGCAGTCACAACAGAGGTCATAGCCGTGTCATGGGTTGGAGGGGGCTCGGACAAAATCATAAACGACACAGTCATGCCCCTCTCCTATGCTGCTGGTAGGCATCGTGTTCCGCCCAAGTAGGGGGCCGCATAAATTACCTGCGTTATAATTTGGCAAAGTTTGAGGTATTGGTAGGCCTATAACAATTGTGTAATGGGTATGCCTAGAACCTTGGAACTGGATCACTGTGTCATTTGGATTGTGGATGACAAATGATGTAGTCATTGCCTCTCAATGATGAAAAACAAAACTTCCGAGACTAATTTAATATAATAAAAATGTCATAATGTGGGAACATGATTAAAATGTCTCTACGGTACCATTTTGTTGTTTAGGATGCGTATGTTCTTGAACATAAATGATGTGGTTCTACAAATACTCCTTCAAATAGTACATAGTCTACATAGTAAATTAGTCTCGGGAATTTGTGTACGTTTTTGAGAGGATACATCTACTGTATTTATCATCCAAATGGGAATGTGTCTACCCTTGATAAAAGTGGACTCGGTTAAATCATAATTTAGGGCGATGTCTAGAGTAGTTGATCTCGACGGTTCAGCCACGGCACCGGAGATCCGCTATCGACTATCCAGCCCCCGCGGAACCAGTCTCGTACAACCATGAGAAAGCCATGCTACACGGTCCATCCTCCGGGAGTCATTCTCGACGGTCCAGCCTCCGGGAGTCACTCTCGACGGTACATCCTCCGGGAGTCACTCTCGACGGTCCAGCCTGCGGGAGTCACTCTCGACGATACATCCTCCGGGAGTCACTCTCGACGGTACATCCTCCGGGAGTCACTCTCGACGGTCCAGCCTCCGGGAGTCACTCTCGACGGTACATCCTCCGGGAGTCATTCTCGACTGTACATCCTCCGGGAGTCACCCTCGACGGTACATCCTCCGGGAGTCACTCTCGACGGTTCATCCTCCGGGAGTCACTCTCGACGGTACATCCTACGGGAGTCACTCTCGAAGGTACATCCTACGGGAGTCACTCTCGACGGTACATCCTCCGGGAGTCACTCTCGATGGTACATCCTCCAGGAGTCACTCTCGAAGGTACATCCTCTGGGAGTCACTCTCGATGGTCCAGCCTCCGAGAGTCACTCTCGAAGGTACATACTCCGGGGGACCCTCTCTATGGCACATCATCAAGAGAATCACTCTCTACGGTACATCATCCGGGGAGTAACTCTGTACGGTACATCATCCGGGGCCATTCTTGACGGTACATCCTCCGGGGAATCACTCTCGACATTACATCCTCCGGGGAGTCACCCTCGAAGTACATCTTCCGGGGAGTGACTCTCTACGGTGCAGCCTCTGGGGAGTCGCTCTCGACGGTACATCCTACGTGGAGTCACTACCAATGGCATAGTCTCAGTGGAATCACTCTCGATGGTACAGTCTCCGGGGAGTCGCTCTGTACGGTGCATCATCCGGGGAGTCACCCTCGAAGGTAAATCCTCCGGGGAATCAGTCACTTTCTACGGTACAGTATCCGGGGAGTCACTTTCTACGGTACAGCCTCCGGGGAATTACTGTCTACAGTACATCCTAGCTCGGAGGAGTCACTCTCTAAGGTCCAGGGAGTCGCTCTTGACGGTGTTGCCATAATTAATTTTAACATTGTTTTTTATGCATATTTGATATATTATACGATTTATATAATATTAACATGTTAAATTGCAATATACCTTCAAGTTTTATATTTGAATAGGAAATCTCGTGTTATGACTGATTAGTATCAGAGCATAGTATTTGGTTTATTTTGTTGCTGACGTAGCTATAGTTTTAAAAATTACTATGTCAGATATTTCAGAAATGTGCATGGGACCCCTATATGTTGCTTGGATTTTTTTGCTTTTGTGGTCTAATGGATTCCAAACAACCTTTAAAATTTAAGGTTTTATTACTTTGAATTCAGGGTAGGGGAATGCACTTTTAGTTGAGCCATTTTTCATTATGTTTGATATATATTGCACTGTTTATGCGTAAAATTGTTTTTATTTACATAAACTATGATTATTAGTAGATCATTTTATACCAAGATAATATATCTAACATGCATAGCTGGTTCAAATAGGATTGGTAAGCTGGCTCGGCCAACACTTGGGTAAATGCTTTATTTATATAATTTACGTAGACATTGTGCTAAAATTCCATAACAACTCAGCCAACACATCTGCCCAATTGGCACAACACGTCTCTGACAAGTCTACACGTTTAATCAATGCGTCGACACACTTATTTAATATAGACTTACAGGCCAATCGCAACTACTGTAGCTAATTACTAATATGTTGCCCAGCAGCTCTCCCATGTCCCAATTTGCTCGGAAAAATTAATTCGTTGATGCATTTTGGGGTAAAGAACATTCGTCTTCGTTCTTTAACCGCTGCTCAACTAACCCTCTTTGAGACTTGGGTGGCTCAATTAACCCCGTTTCGACAATTCATTTTGTTTAACTTCTCATTAATACGCGAGGTGATGTAAATAATCGTCTACCGTGTGCATAGTTAAACCATTTGTAAGTACACAGACAATGAAGTCTGGTCACATGCTTAGATAGTTTACACACCTGTAGACATCAATCCATACATCAATCACAAACAAAAAAGTTACGAAAAAACATCAAAAAACATACTTAATTAATACTCACATGTTCTGACCGTTGTGACAAATGGCACTTATTATGCGCCAATCGTGTTCTAATTACATGTTCAATCACCGGGTGGTATACCATATAACTGTCGCTGCTGTAGTTTCCTGGGAAACATGGGTGGCTCAACTAACCCAGTGGTTCAACTAACACTGCCTTCCCATATATAGGCACCTACTTTAACGAACACCGCGTATCAACTAGCTCCGGTCTCCCCACATTACGTAAGCCAACATCCCCTATAGTCTCTATTATCCGACTCTCGCTCTCCTTCTGAATTCGCCGAGAAGAGAGTCTGGCTGCAGGAGCGCGATCTCATTGTTACCCAATGTCACCATGCCACTTTGTGTAGGCGTTCCCATTAAGCGCCAGCAGCCAATCGGCGTCATTATCGAGATGCTACACTAAACATTTGTTTTGCCTGATTTAACTTTTCAGTCGGACAGTTGTGTCAATACAATCAAAGTTTAAAGTTTGCATCGTATAAACTGATAAAAGTTCACTCTTATTTTATGAATTAACCAAATGCCCGGATGAGATCTTAATTAGCTATTTATGTACGCGCCCAGATTCTGGGCCCATACATAATTTCCGTCACAATGAGAACCCAACTCTGCGTCCAGGCGAAGATGTGTGCGACAAACGGTGGCGCCACAGCGCGGAGCCTGAATAATCGAGGCTAAACATCCCCGTGTTGTCTAACAGAAACACATAGTTATAGGCCCTTATTATTGGCTTATAACAGGTTATCTATATGTCGCGACCGTGGTGTTTGTACGAAAAACCACATATCATATGTACACAACATTGTTATATATAGCGGCTTCACCTATAGAAATGTTGGCGGCGACATGCGTTATTTTAATTGGCTTAGGCTTAGCCGCCTAAGGCTAAGGCTTGTTTTGTTGTAATGTGGGTCAAGACTCAAGTAAATAAATCAGCTAAAATTGCTTGAATATGCTAATTTTAATCAAGTGAAAGCATTGTGATGACTATATGATTTTCACATAATGCGTGAATGCATTAATACCTATATTGTTTAAGTAAACATATTTATTTCAATTAAGTTAACATTAATATTAATGTAATTGACGAATCACGTGCGAGCGTTATATTTTCTGCACATGCTCGTAGGTGTGTAATACCTGTATGGCAGAGTGACGATTCCAGGTATGGTTTGACAAAACTTTCAAATGAAGTCACACAATTCGGATATTTTTTCGCGGATAATCTTTAAAATATGTTGCTTTTTAATGTGGTTGGTATGATGGCGACGAATAAGATCGAACTGTTTTTGCTGTTTGGACGATAAAAGGTGGTTTGGGGGACAGTCGCGTAATCAAAACATTTGCGACACTCACTAAGTGTAAACGGGTGTGTGAATACAGCGTGTCAGTAAAGTATTTGAACGTAAATGATTACAAAGTTAGATTATATTGAAGAGTCACGTAATTAATTATACATTTTATAATTATTAGCTGCTTCCGGTACCTAGATGTCAAATCAATTAAAGTTATGACACTTGTGAAGATTAATGGACAGCGTCAACGATCCAGGAACCACTCAGATAGTTATAACTTATATTATAGAATGACAGGTAGAGCCTGTCTAAATGTTCCAAATATGAAGTACTATGACACAGAGCACATGTCGTAGTAATCTAGCCAGCTTACCTACGATCACTAGACAGTTATTAATGTAAACGCAAACATATATCTAAATATGTTGCAATGATAGGTATAGATTGTTTCTGTATAACCAACTAAAGGCACACCAGGTGGGGTAGCACTTCTTGCCTTTCACTGTAGGTTGTCAACTGCAGCTTGCTGACACTTTTCTTTATGTTAAAATTCCTCTACTTTATTAACATTATAATCAAACACGTTCTCACTATAATTATTATTAATATATATATCAGTCGATGAAATAAAGCAGAACACATGATTCTCTATGTGGTCGTTAAATTCAGAAATGACAATAAGTTTGTTAAGTACTGAAAATATTTTCCATAACGATCCAGAAATTATCTGGCCAAAGTACATATTAGATAGACTACATGGAAAAAGGACAGAAAGGGTTCCATTGCATAACATTGATGACAATGCAAATAGTGAGAGTGATTTAATTTTTACATTAGGCATACTTTTCAACATAGAATATTCTACGAATTGTGTAGCCATATTATTATACTGATCTAGGTATACCAACGACATACAGGCAAACTCACACACAGAATATGCCAGTGGCTACTGGGGAGGAGACCGGCGTAGGTTGGTATGCCTTTTCTCCTTCATACATAGTCTGTCTCTTTGTATACTATCTAAGTTCTGTAGCTTCACTTCAAATAATGTTCTCATTCTGTATCTACAGTACGTCATTCTGTATCTACAGTACATCATTCTGTATCTACAGTACCTCATTCTGTATCTAATTTTTTGCAACACTGCAACTTTGTCTTAATAAGTCCCCAAAAATGTGCTTTATGGCAACAATTCACGATCCTGAATTATTACTGTGGCGTATTATATTTATTAAATACTATTTAAACAGGTCCAGCAATGTCAGTGATGTAATAATTATTTTTAAAATATATTTATAGCTATTATTCGCTTTTGATTTGTATTGAAGTATAATTATGTTGTATTTGTACCTGTAATATTAATGTTGACATTATTGAATGTAAAAATGAAGTTGAGAGCGTATTGCTATGAGCAGACATTTCCCACAGAAGCCTATGTAGCTACACGATTGTCATCCAAGGCAATTGGCCCAGATGGCAAGTGAACAAAGAAGCCATTTAGCTTATCAAGAGTCCAAAATTGTTTCATATATGTGTAACCCGCCCTTCTGAGATATTTGTCAATTCTGTTTTTAAACTTATTCACACTGCTAGCATTAACACAATCTGTAGATAATCTGTTCTATTTGTTTATAGTCCTCTGTTAGAATGAGTACTTTCTGATATATCCAATCTATACTGATCCTTTATTAATGTTACTTTGTGTCTTCTAGCTATGCTATAAGTGAGAAAAAAAAATTTCTATCAATGTTTTCTTTTGTAATCAACTAAACTCGTTTTATTGTAAATACCATTACTGGGCAGGGTGATGCCCTCTATAACAACGTCAACTTATTTTGCTCTTCACTTCCACCAGGGGCCTTCGATGCCCTGTGCGACAACCTCAACTCACCAGCGTTTGAGTCTGCCGTCGAGGCGAATGATGAAGATATCAACTTCTTGTCCCAGCTCATGAACAGCACCGTCTTGCAGTCTCTCGTCCAGGTGGGTCTGAACAACATACCGGGTATACAACTCCCTGTTAAGTGGTCGTTACCAGTAATGTTATGTTTTTGATCACTAAATGGCATCTATGTATAAACGCAATGCATCACAGGACCGATTGTCAATGGTAGTACAACTGGTACTTCAAATCACAGAACCAGAAAGAATTAATTTCACGAAAGAATACAGCGTACCAACAATAATACTTAATCACAGCGCTAGCATCGTAACGCAAAAACTGATATTTGAATAACTTCAAACACACGATTGACCATCATCGTCTATTGTTTTAGCCCATAATGAATCCCGTTCATCGATGTTAAGATCTGTAGTGTGTGAATAGGCTATGCAATATGCACAGTCATTTTAATAAAAGAGTGCATAGTTTTTTAAATCATCAGAAGAGTTGACTTTGATCATTAGATTAGGTAACTTAACTTACAAAAGTGTGAATAGCCATTACAGGTATAATTTATAGAGCCGGACAACGTTTGTCAATTCTTCACAAAATTTTTACTGGTTCCGGTCAAAAAATAATGTAATAGTTCATCTTATTATTTCACCAAAAGTCTAAAACTAACTAATAAATTTGCACAAATGAACTAGCAAGTTGTAGTGGTTACAAGATAGGTTGAATTTTTCGCAAAATAAGTCAGGCCTGTAAAAGTACAATGTACAAAGTCGCAAGGTACAAAGTTGTTTTTCATCTTTTTATCATGCATATTAAGCAAACAATATCTGGTTAAATCCCTGAAAAGGTGTGCTAATTTCTTATATATTTGCCTTGTGCATTCATGCTCTAGCAACACCTCTAGTTGGGCTATGGAACAAGTATTTTGTTATCAATATTATGTTAATTGGTTGAGAACTTGAGGTTGATGCCACCAGCTTATCACAGCACGTTACACAGTTAAAGCAGTTATAGGCTTTTTTACTTCCCTGGCTTGGAAGCAAGTAGAAGGGACCTGCAGCTTTTAGCGTCTCATCCGAAAGACAGGCATATACTCGTATGCCAGGTGCTAGACCAGTCAGTAAATTGTACCTATTTTTTATGAAATGACTAGGTGGTTGCTGGCCAGGAACTCTGGTCCTGAGGTGAGTTCGATGCAACTCAGTCCCACAAGATAGTCTTACTTGGATGAAGTTTCAAGTGATTATACTCCAAACAGCCCATTCTTGGGTTAATGCAGGTGGTGTGTGTGCATGCATTGGGGGTAATTTATGTAATCAATTGGGTGTATAATTTAGTATTGGTCAAACTTAAATTTGATTGTTTGATCTGCTGTGTGGACACTTTCCCTGGCATGCCTTGCTCACCAGAGCCAATTTCCTTGGTGTATGTGTTTGTTTTGATAGTTTGATTTGGCGTGTGACAGTTTGTTGGTTATGCTCCTGTGAACACGGGTTGTTTGTCCCCAGGTTCATGAGACACTGCAGGACTCTAATCTGAAGCCTGTCAGCTGCACCAACACCGAACTCATCCAGGATGTTGTGAAAGACATAGACGCAGGACCCAACAACACAGCCGCAAACGAGCTCAGGGACATACTCACTGAGCCAAACTTCTGTGTACGTACTTACTTGATTCAACTGACTAGAGCTGTGCAGTGTAATAATGTATTGAGATAGAATATTGTCATTTTACTTCAGACAGATATATTGATATAATCTGGTGAATACAGTTACTGGTACTGATTTAACAAGATTTATCAAGATTACCATCCAAGGCAAAAGCCCAGATGGCAGGTGGACAAGGAAGCCATTGACTTATCGAGAGTCCAACGTTTTTAATCTATATGTAATCCGCCCTCCTGAGATATGTGTCAACCTTGTTTTTAAACATAATTCACGCTGCTAGCAGTTACACAATCTGTTGATAATTTGTTCCATTCATTGATTGTCCTCTGTGAGAACGAGTACTTCCTGATATCCATTCTACACTGATCCTTTACTAATGTTACCTCATGTCCTCTAATTCTATTATCTTTCTTGAGTGAGAAAAACATATTTCTATCAATATTTTCATGCCCATTCAATATCTTAAAACTTAAATTTGATCTCCTCTTAACCACCTTGTCTGTAGGGTTGTTAAACCACATTCTTTCAGTCGTTCTTCATAACTAAGGTCTCTCAGTTCTGGAATCATTTTAGTTACTCTCCTCTGTATTGTTTCAAGCGTATCTATATCCTTCTTACGATATGGTCTCCAAGATGGTATACAGTGCTTTAATGAGGCCTAACTATTGTTTTATACAGAGGTATGATTAGCTTTTTCTTCTTGTATGTTATATTTCTCCTAATCAACCCAAGAATTTGATTACCCTTTCTGCAATACCACACTGCTCTGAAACTTTCATATCAGCGATATAAGGTAAAAGGGGTATATGGAAGATATGTCTTATATATTTGTGGCCTATTCAATTACCTTTATATATTTGTATAATCCTGTACATACAACTACATAGCGATACATTTTATCTACCAAGTTATAGAACTATAACAGTAATAGACTAATAGTGATACAAATGTCATTATTGTCAAAGTGATATTACTAATAGTATGTTTGACAATAATTACATTTGTGTCACTATTATAAGTCTGAATAGTACGTGCTACAAACAACCGTATATTCCCTAAATAGTAATGCTAATACACATAATTATTTTAATTGACGCTCATGAAATTATTAAATAAAAATAAACTATTGCAATTTGAAAAAACAATGAAACAATAGTCCTATATTTCTAATCATGTTAATATCAAATATACCAGCATAGAATATAAGCAGATGTCCACTTCAACAGGATTGGTAATGCTATCTGGGTCATACCTGGGCACTAGTTTATGTGATGCGTTGCAATATTTCAGTTTAATACACATGCGATACAGGGGAGGGGTGCTAAATTAAATGCTGTATTGAACGCTCGCGGTATGGACAAGACTAGTTATTTACATCATGAATCGACTATCACATATGAAATGGTACATGTGATGATGAAGTCTAGTCGCCCGACTTCACTGTTGGTGGGCACAATATGCTGGATTCACATGAATCCATGTCGTAAAAATAAACCATATGTTTGAAACATATTGTTGGTCAATTTTCTCTGCTTTCTTCTGCTCCAGTGTAGTGATCCCCGACCTTGCGCAGTTTCACGATTCTCCACTGCCATACTCCACTGCGCACATTCCAATGACGTCAAATGTTTTGTTTGTGTCATCAAAATAACGGGCGAAACAAATTTTATTGTTTAAAACTGAATGGCAACTGACTGCAATGATGTAGAACATAATCCCTAACTTTTAATTTTAATCCCCAACTTTTAACATTAATTCGTAAAGGTGTAGTAGTGTTGAAAAGACAGGGAATTTGATGCCCTTGAAGCTGTACATTCATGAGATATTCGGTGTCTTATTCATACCTGTGCTGGGAAGTTGAGTTTGTTCTGGTGCCACTTTGCAGGCTTTACTAGAGTCGCATGACGACATCGCATCCAAGAACTATGACGCCATTCCTGAAGCCTTCCCCATGTTTGCCCCGCCACCCCAGGAAATGCTTCTTGATCCCAATGCCTCAGATGCCATCCGAATGGTGGGAATCAGAAAAAACGCAGACGAACCCCTGGTGAGGTTTTTGTTTCGTTGTGCGTTGTATCGTGAAGGAATAAAATGCATTTTCATTGCATGTCTGATGCTGAATGTCTCGTGATCGTTACTATCACCTCGTGTTTTACAGTGAATGTCCCATTACCTTTACTACAACCCCATATCGCTTGCTGAATGTCCCCTGGTCATTACTACTACCCCATGTCTGATGTTGAATGTCCCCTGGTCATTACTACTACCCCATGTCTCATGTTGAATGTCACATGATTGTTACTACTACCCCATGTCTTATGTTGAATGCCCCCTGGTCAATACTACTACCCCATGTATCATGTTGAATGTCACATGATTGTTACTATTTCTCCATGTCTGATGTTGCATGTCACATGATTGTTACTATTACCCCATCCCTGATGTTGAATGTCACATGATTGTTACTATTACCCCATGTCTGATGTTGAATGTCACATGATTGTTACTATTACCCCATGTCTCATGTTAAATGTCACATGATTGTTACTATTACCTCATGTTGAATGTCACATGATTGTTACTATTACCCCATGTCTCATGTTGAATGTCACATGATTGGTACTATTACCCAATGTCTCATGTTGAATGTCACATGATTGGTACTATTACCCAATGTCTCATGTTGGATGTCACATGATTGTTACTATTATCCCATGTCTCATGTTGAATGTCACATGATCACAGGGTATCACTGTACGCAAGGAAATCAAGCCAGAAGAAGATGGAGAATATCTGGTCATTGCCCGTATCCTCACTGGTAGCATGATTGACCGCCAAGGTAAGCAGTCTCATCAACTGACCACATCACTGATATAACCCAAAGTTTTTTACATTCATTTTCTGGGCCTAACTTGCACCATCATGATTGTGTTCCATTCACTAAGCAAACAAATTCAATTTTACAGATCTCCAGACAGTAATTGTCATTCATTGTGAGTAACCTGTTAGATTAGTTGATTTTTTTTTAGAATATTGTCACTAGCAGGTAAACTCATTACTATTTATGTGTTACAGTATGTTCTTTCTCACCTGAAAATATGTATACATACTTGACATATTATTTACAAACCATCTTTAACTGCATGGTGCTGCCGCTTTACAGTGGACAACACAATTAAATCTGTTAGCCAATTTTTAATGAGCTGACATGGTTAACAATTTAAATCAAGTTGATATAACTCACTTAATTTTTTTATTTAAATAATATTTAAATAACTTCATTTTTTTATTTAAATCATTGAGTTAATTCACTTCACTTTCTGTTTAAACCATTGATTTTAAAGACAGCCATATAAAAAAATGCAAACCAAGAGTAAAACTACTACACTCTAATAGAGTAATAAAACAATGTTGTTTTGTTATCACATAATAACAGACTAACAGTTGTGTGTTAAGGCTTGGTTCTGTTTTTAAAAATACTGGTACACTAAAATTAATTTACACCAGAAAATCAAATAAAAATCATATAAATTATTTTAAATCAAATGAATAATTTTATTTGTTAGAAACTTGATTTTTGTCACCCTGCGCACCGATACATTTGGCTGTGACATGTGGCATGCTTGCAGGTCTACTGCAGGTGGGCGATGTCATCAAGGAGGTCAACGGGCACGAAGTACATGACCCAGACCAACTGCAGGACATCATGAAACGCTGCAGCGGCAGTGTCACCCTCAAAGTCCTGCCCAGTTTCTATGACCCCAGCGCCTTCTCACAGGTGATTGCGTTTTTTATTTTACCGAGTTTTGCTAACATCCAGAATTCAAAGTGCAGGTGGTTTATGATGGTGAAGTTGGTAGAATGTCGTTTATTTATGAGCAAACTGAAGAATATTGCCAAGTATGTACCCTGGGTTAAGCTGTTGTGTAGATTGAAATGTAAGTATTAAACACAAATGTAAATATTGCAGAATAGAGCATATTTAATATACACCTGCATAGTTATCATTTCTGTGCATTGATTGGTGTTGTCTTTCTTCCTGGGATGATTAGTTTGCAATGCTGCCACCTAGAGACCTCAAGACCTACCAGTTGTTAATCAGATTTGTTCTTAAATTTAGTGGTGAACTAGCAATAGATAGGTTTTGCACATCTAATAGAGAGAGAGGGAGGGAGGGAGGGATAGAGGGAGAGAGGGAGAGTAACAAGACATGAAGAAGTGGGTTGTTAACTAGGTTGATAAGTTTGACAACATAATTTTATTAAAGACACATGTTTGTTGTAACCGCATGACAAGATTTATCCTGATTCGACACAATGTTTATGACAGGATCACGTTTATAATGTGAACCATGTAAGCCAAAGAATATAAACTCTGATAATCACCACCTCGAGCACGCACGCACAACTATTATAGAGACTGACAAGAGAAACATGAGAGAGAGAGGGGGAGAGAGAGAGAGAAAGAGATATAGGGGGAGGGAGAGAGTGATGAGATATCGTAGGGATCGGATAAAGCGGGAGAGCAGAAAGGCATGATGCATACAGAAAAAAGATAGATAAGAGCGGAGAGAGAGACAGAGAGAGAGAGAGAGAAGGGGAAAGAGAGGAGTGGAGAGAGAGAGAGAGAGAGGTGCACTACTGTTGTGCATCTGCTTTACATGCCAGATTTATCAGTTCAAAACCCAGATGAGGTGTGGTACATTTGGTGTAAAAACATGGCTCTCAACATTGGGGACTGTATCCCATGCGGCTCGGATGATCACATTAATGTCGGTCCTGTCTCATTAATTCTGGAGGTAAAAGACCCACTGAGGACGACATGCACACTGATAATGACCACCATCAGTGCTGAGTATTAGAAAGGAAGAAAAAAGGATAAGGCAGTGTAAATGTTTTTGTGCTGTTCCAGGTGTACCTGAAGGCAAATTTCTCCTTTGACCCAAGGCGGGACAACTTGATTCCGTGTCGTGAGGCGGGCCTGCGCTTCAAAGATGGTGACATACTCCAGGTGGTCAACATGGATGACCCTAACTGGTGGCAGGTAAATCACTACTAGGTGACGCGGTGACATACTCCAAGTGGTCAACATGGATAAACTCAACTGGTAGCTGGTAGGTCACTGCTAGGTGACACAGTGACAACATACTCCAGATGGTCAATTTGGATAACCCAAACTGGTGACAGGTAAATCACTGCTAGATGACATGGTGACATACCCCAGGTGGTCAACATGGATGACCCCAGCTGACAGGTAAGTCACTGCTAGGTGGCATGGTGACATACTTCAGGTGGTCAACATGGACGACCCAAACTGGTGACAGGTAAGTCACTGCTAGGTGACACAGTGACATACTCCAAGTGGTCAACATGGATGACCCCAACTTGTGTCAGGTAAGTCAATGCCCTTCCTCACCTCACCTGTCCCTTGACAGAACCTGTTGCCAGGGCACCACTTCAGTCTCAGATGCCTGTCAATATTTCTCCATCCCACTGGGGCCTTCTATTCACTGTGCCTAGCAGAGTTGTTGTCATGTTGGTCGGTGAATTTTTCAATAAGGTTGCAGACTTCTTGGTTGGTGATATGGTCTGTATATGGAATTACCAATATGTATCGATAGCAACACATTTCTAATGCCTGCTGTGTGACATCAAACAGGAGAGAACTAATTAATGCCTTCAAGCTGTAGTGCTGAAGACAAATTCTGCATAGATAGCTCATAGATAGCGTGAATAATGAATACATCTGTGTTAGAGCAAGTTGGGCCAACATGTTCACTGGAAGCATTGCTGGTAAAATAAAGGCTATCATATTTTGGCCACGTAATGAGAAAACAAGTGCAGAAATTGCTGCAACAACATCTTTGGTTTTGTCCTGTCCTTATATTAAATATATGATGCAATTTCTATCAGTGTTGTACCATGAGATATTATTACTGTTCGATTCTTTTGGCAATGCACCTGACCAGTGTTATGTTTGTGTCCTGTCTGCCAGGCTCGTAAAGTGGATGATAACGGTCCATCTGGCCTGATACCTTCGCAGACTCTGGAAGAGAAAAGGAAGGCCTTTGTGAAGCCTGAATACGACTACACACACAAGTCTTGTGAGTCGCTCGATTACTTAAGCATAAATCAGGGTCCAAACGATGTCTTGAAAGTTTTGAAAAGCCTTGAATTTCATTTGTCCTAATTCAAGGCCTTGAAATCCTTGAATTTTGCCAAGTAGTCATGAGAAGCCTTGAATTATATTTTTTCAGTTTATTATGGCAGAGTAGCAGCCATTGGCATGCTCCAAGTCTGTGCATCTATGTCATGATCGGCAATGTAAAAATAAAACATTAATAATATGAAGTAACAAAACAGCAAGTCCAATATCATCATTCTTTGTGAATTCTGTAATCAGTTGTTCTGGTGCTACTGCATGCAATAATAAACTATGAAATGGAGCTTTAAAAAGTCTTGAAATGGCCTTGAATTTGATATCTCCCTTAGTGTACAAACCCTGAAAAAATCATGAAACAAATGCTTCTTATGCTTTGTTATGTTAATTAGCGCAGCGTATAAGATGCGAAAAGGTGTAACATGCCTGGTCATAGTTATGCCACAACTGTGTATGTTATGATTGAATGCATTATGTTTCAGTGCTATGTGGGCTGGTGACAAAGAAGAAACGCAAAATGATGTACCAATCTCGCAAAAATGCAGGTAACTGTCTGAGTAGCTGACCAAATATTCGTTCTTGTTGAGCACTTTACTGTTTTCATTGTAAGGAGAACAAATTAAGAACACTAATTCCTGTCAACATATCACCATCGAATAAAATAAAGGAATTTAAAGAGTATTTTTTTATTAAATAAAGGCATTTAAAGGGAATTTGTATAAGAATTTTAATGTAATTGTTAAAGTTTTTAAAGGAATTTTTTGTCCAACACAGATCCAACTTGACGAATTTCTATCCAAATTAGTCCTAGAAATATCCTGGCCAGTAAGCAGACTCAATTATTTATAGCTGGTAAAATTTTACACGATATTCACACCAAATCAGAAGTAAGCACTAGATCATTCAACCATGAGACAATGTGCAAGATTCATGATTTAGTACTTCTTTGGAGACCATTTCAATTTGCTGGGTAGAAATAATAGATTTATGCACTTTTCAAGATATATTTATTCCTTGCCGTAAAAAGAATAAATAGGAATAAATTTTAATTAATTTTTTTGCAAAAATAAAACAATTTTATAGGATAAAGAATTTTATTTTATTTTCTTTCAAATAAATGAATGGTATGACCACTGTAATTCTTCACTGTATGACCAAATTTTAAACAAGCGATACACCTTCTGTTGGTTGTTTATGTTACTTGTAGTTTTCTCATTGACCAGTGGTCAGTTACATAGTGCTCAACAGGTGCAGGTATTTCTGCATTCGTCACTGATGTTAAATTAGCAGCTTCTTTTTATGATACATTACCTTGTATATGTGTTTAGTAAAATAGGTTTGCTTGTTTAGGTGGACAATATTAAATAAAATAAAACATTGGACATGCCACTTCTCTGACTCTGTTTGTGTTTTCGTTGTCGTATCAGATTGATTGGTTGAACAATAAATTTGCCAGTGTTCTCTAGATATATTTTTTTATTCTTCCTACTCTGCTATTAGTGCTGTTAGTACTGTTGTCAGGATAAGTTGAACACTCTTGCAGTTAGTGAGTAAGGGGCAAAACCCAGTCGCCATCTTAAGTAATAAACATCCTTTCAATAATTGTTCTATTAACCTTGCATCATGGAAGTTGCTGCTCATGTTTTTAGAGTTTGATCGAACTGACTTGTTGATCTATGAGGAAGTGGCACGCATGCCGCCATTCCAACGCAAGTCACTCGTTCTGATTGGTGCACAGGGAGTCGGACGGCGATCTCTCAAACAGAGGCTCATTAAGGCAGACCAATCACGGTTCGGTTCAGTGATACCACGTGAGTGCTTGCAGATGTCGTATCTTAGATAGTTTATAAGAGTTGGATGACAAAGATATTAAGAGGAGATCAAATAGACCTTTTTTAAAATATCGAATGGTTGTGAAAATATTGATAGAAGTATTGTTTTCCCAGAACTGGGGTACATGAATGTTAGTGAATGAAAAGTGTAGATTGTATATCAAAAAGTACTCATTCTCACAGAGGACAATGCATGAATGGCATAAGTTATTATTATTATTATAACTCTCGATAAGCCAGTGGAATCTTTGTCCACTTGACATCTGCTTCTTGGCTTTTGATGTTAAATGCTGTATGTCACCTGCAGACACATCACGTGTTGTGCGTTCGAATGAGGTGGACAGCATCGACTATCACTTCATGGACCCTGACGACATGCAGCAGGAAATCCTTGAGAACAGGTTCCTTGAGTACGGTATATTTGAGGACAATTACTACGGCACTAAGTTTGAATCAATACGCAAAGTCATCCAATCCGGCCGCATGTGTGTGCTCGATGTCAACCCGCAGGTGGGTGATTTAAGTCAACTTTTCAAAAGTTAGATCGGAAAGTGAGAATGTTTTTGTTATAGTTATGCTTTTGTCTCTTTTTTGCTAAATTTTTACTGAATCTGGTCAGAAATAATTTTATTGTTTGTCCGATCATTTCAGCAAAATTTCTTTAATGTGTACAGACAAGCTAGCTTGCCGTAGTAGATACTAGGTAGGTTTGATTTTGTGTGAAATTATGCGAAAACGAGACAAGCTGAGGTAGTTGTAATGGTAATTTTTTTATTTAAAATTTTTTATTATATTTATGTTGTTAGGAATGGACTGTGTACACACATTCACTGTGTCTCCTCAATTTGAATGACTTTCTAAACAGCTGTATGGTTTATATTGATGAAATTGTTCATCAGGTTGGGAGATATTCCAGTGAATTAAATGTTCTTACAACAACACAACTGCTTCTCACTCACTCCTACATTTCGACAACCACTGAATGTCTTCTTCCCAGACCATCCGTTCAGTTTCCTGAAGTAGGCAGCCAATGGTTTTCGCAAACATAGGAATGAGTTTAACAAGATTGCCATCCCAAACAACAAGTTTCAGATGGCAAGTGGACAAGGAAGCCATTGGCTTATCGAGAGTCTAACAACAATTTTCACATCTATGTGTAGCCCGCCCTTATCAGATATCTGTCAATTCTATTTTTAAACATTCACACTACTAGCATTAACACAATCATTTGGCAGTTTGTTCCATTCATTTATCACCCTCTGTGAGAAAGAGTATTTTCTCATGTCCAACCTACACTGCTCCTTAACTAATGCTGCTTTGTGTCCTCTGGTTCTACTGCCTTTAAGTTTGAAGAACATATTCCTGTCAACATCCTCATAACCGTTCACTATTTTAAACACTTCTATTTGGTCTCCTCTTAGTCTCCTGGTCTCCAGTGTTGTCAAACCACATTGTAATAAGCGACTTTCGTAACTAAGGTCTCAATTCTGGAATCAATTTAGTTGTTCTTCGTTGTATTCTTTCTAGCTTGTCTATGTCCTTTTTATGATATGGTCTCCATGCTTCAATATTCCAAATGTGGTCTAACTATTGCTTTGTACAGGGGTACAATTAACTATTTCTCCTAATTAGCCCTAGAACTTGATTTCCTATCGAAGCAGCAATCCGACATTGCTCTGAAACTTTCATGTCAGCACTAAATGTTACTCCTAAGTCCTTTTCTTGTGTGGTTCTACCTAGTACAGCATCCCCCTTTTTATATTCTTTGTCCATGTTTCCATGTCTTATGTGTATGCATTTACACTTCCCAAAATTGAATAACATTTGCCATTTTTCTGACCATTTAACTAATTTATCTAGATCATCTTGTAAACTTTGTTTCTCTGTAACATTAGTAAACTTTTTTTGAATACTTTTGTGTCATCTGCAAATTTCAGTACTATGCTAGATATGTCATCTTCCAAATCATTTATATATACATTAAAAACAGTATAGGACCTAATACTGATCCCTGTGGTACCCCACTCAGAAGAGATTTCCAGTTTGAAATCTCACCATTTACTATTACTCTCTGTCTTCTGTGTGTAAGCCACTCTTCTATCCAGTTGATTACATCATTACCTATACCATGGGCTTTTCGTTTAAGTAACAATCTTTGATGTGGCACTTTATTGAAAGCTTTCTGAAAATCTAAGTAGACAACATCCATTGGTGACCCGTCATCTACCCACTTTGTAATTTCTTCCAAAAAACATAAGAGATTGGTTAGACATGACCTTGCTTTTAGGAACCCGTGTTGAGATGTATTTATTAATTAATGTTTTACAAGGAATTTCACCATGTGGTCTCTAATTAATGTTTCGAGTAATTTACATACAATTAATGTTAAACTCACTGGTCTGTAATTTTCTCGCTTGTTCCTCGATCCCTTCTTAAATAGCGGTGTAATGTTTGCTTCTTTCCATTCTGAAGGAACTATTCCTTCTTCTAGTGACAAGTTAAACAATTTTGCAAGTGGTGTACTAATTTGCTCAACAATTTCCTTAAGCAGTTTTGGTGGTGTCCCATCAACTCCAGGTGATTTATTATCTTTCATCTTCTTAATTTTCTTTGCTATCATTTCAGGAGTTACAAATAACTGCCCTAAATGTTCTAATTTACTGCCGTCAAATTTAGTAAATGGAACTGGAACTGAGCTGATATCTTCTGTGGTAAAAACTGAGCTGAAATACTCATTCAGGACCTCTGCCATCTGAAACCCATCTGAAATTATGTTTCCACAGTTGTTTTGCAGTGGTCCGACCTCATCTCGAACTTTCTGTTTACTCCTTACATAAGCATAGAAACTCTTGCTGTAATTTTTTATATTACCTGCCAATTTTTTTCAAAGGTACTTTTAAATTTTCTAATTTCAGTTGTAGCTAGGTTAAGTGCCTCTTTGTGATTTGCATAGTCTTCATCCTTTCTGATACGCCTATAAACCCTCCACATAGTTTGCTTAAACACTATTTTTCTAATAGCTTCTTTTGACAAGTGTTTCTTTCTAGATCATTTGCCTTGTTTTTTTCAAGGGAACAAATTTATTGATGATACTTAATTTCATATTTTAGAATATTCCAACATTCAATTGTGGTCTTATTCATCAGCATGTTATTCCAGTCTAGCTTTGCTAAGTATTTTTTGTGTGTGTGTTGTAGCAACATTTCATTGAGCTATTTGGCTGTAAACAGTAATGTCACCGAGATCCACTTGGCTTCTGAAGCAATTGAGCGGATGGAGTAACTAACAATGTAACTGTATCCCTGCTGCTGTACCATACGGAAGCAGAAGAAGTTATGTCTCTATAGCTCTGACAATTATAGTATAGCTGTAGCTGTAACATTGCTGTCTATGTTCCAGTTGTCTGAGCCGGTGTGTTTTTCCTGTATCTTATTTACGTTGTAATTGCCATGCAGGCTCTGAAAGCTATCAAGACGTCGGAGTTTATGCCATTCGTTGTGTTCGTCTCAGCACCACCTGGTGACATGTTGCGGAACATGCATGAGTTTGCATTTCAACGTGGCATAACAGACAAGATACGGACGGTGGGACTAGCAACATTTATTATTTTAGTTATTTGTTGGAGATGTTGGAATATGCAATACAGTCGAACCTCATTTTACTGTCACCTCGGTAATACAGCCACCTCACTATTAAGGTCATCCTGGGACAGTCCCAAATTATTTCCTTAACATGAAAGTATAGGATATTAGTCCCGCTAATACGGTCACCTTATTATTCAGGTAACTTTGGCCAAGTCCCGAGGGTGACCTTAATAATGAGGTTCCATTGTAATGTGTTAGAAGTGAATTAAAATTATATTTGAGTCAAAACATTCAAATTGAACAAATGTATTTTAATTATATTTAAAAAGTTATGGTTCATTAAAACACATTTGTACAGTCAAGATATTAGAATAGATATAGTTTATACGATATAACATGATTTTACAGTAACAACGCTCAGACTCTGTACCTCTAAAGTGTTGAGTATTCGTTCTTAAAACTGACATCTCTGTCCATGTATTTAGCAGAACGGTATATATCCCATATCATATTCCTGAAGTCAATTACTGTTTAACATTTGAAACGTTTATCCTCAAAACGAGTTATATCCCATTTGTACCTTTCAAGATAAATCATGTTTTCTGTTGCATGTCGTTATGCGATATAGAGAGAAAAACTGTTTTTTATCAGCCTGTAGTGTCTCATAGGAGTCATAACGCATTTTGCTGCAAAACACTTGCCACCACCGCAATCAATTTTATGGCAGCACAAAACCACCCTTAACTCAATGATGGCATTTTGGTATGTAACGTTTTTTTTGTGGATGAATGCTTCAATTACAATCCTGCTCACTGAAGTGAGACCACCACAAATAAACAACGTTTGTGTCCAACGATGAATTGTGGACATGTTGCTTGGGTTTTCAATCAAAACATAGGACTATTTGATGTTCATTTACGATAACAGTCACACCATTGATGCACTAACCATACTGCTAGTTTGTGCTTGCAAGCTATTATGATGAGTAAGCTTTCAGTAGCTTACTCATAATAAAATACATACTCATCATGTGCCTGATAAACCCAGTAATGGTCTCATGTTAATGAGCAAGGCTACTTTAGACCACATCTCTTAGTTTTGACGATTACATGAATGTTGTTTGCGTGTGGCAGGAGAGAGACTTTATTGCAACGAAGGAGGAGAGTCGACAGATTGGACGTAACTACAAGCACTACTTCGACCTGACCATCGTCAACGACAACATGGACACGACGTACAACAAGCTACGTCAGGCAATCGAGACTCTCAGCACGGAGCCACAGTGGGTGCCCGTAAGCTGGGTGTACTGAGTTCCCTTTAGCTGGGTGTACTGAGTTCCCGTTAGTTGGATGTTCCCGTCCGTGTCATCATGGTGTCATACGCATCAGAGTAGACGAGCCGCCTCACCAATAGCATCTACTGCCAGGAAAATATTTACGTTTTCATATATGTCCTTATTAGTATTAATTAGGTGTACTAATTAAATGCAGGTTAAATGTTAAATACGAGTGTGTGGAAATATTCGTATATGCTGCCTAGCCTAACAAGAAATGATTCTCGGTGCCTAGGAACTTAGTAATTTATGTCAGCACTTCGAACCTTCATTTGGAAGGGCGCAAGGTATAAGAACATGTTCTTGAACGTAGTACGTTATGCCTAAGTAACATTTATCTCTTTGGCAAATGTTTGCGGTACTGTTGATGCCCTTCAAAAGTTTTAAACCGCAGTGCCTAGTGCATACTGATATATGCCGACATAATACATTGTGTATCTTGCATGTTACCAAATATTTTAGTGAATTCTTTCTGGTCCATCCGTTTGTTCTTCGTATCATACACATCTTTGTCTTATTCTGTTGAGCAGCATCTTAATTCCTTGCATTACTGGCATGCTAATTAATTGATGCTACTCCCATCTCAATCTTCTTGGCGCGTTTCGACTGTATACATTTTAGGACGGTCTTCTTTTTTGAATCGATGAATAATGTATAAATAACATTCCGAATGACTGATGTATTTGCCATTATCGGTTATTCTATATTTTTGTAATACAGTCTTATTGTTTGTAACATCGTAGAGGGGGAATGTTGTGGTGACTTTGTCCATGGCTGTCGGGCAGTGGTTTATTGCATGCGTGCACCCCTTCTTTATCAGTCATGCCGCTCTAATACGAAGTGTCCAATCCTGAGCGGATCCCAGCTCATGTCCCAGCACACCCGCCATGACTTGTGGTAACCCGTGGCTGGGGTGCCCGCAGTTGTGTTGCCCCCGGTCGCACTGTGGAAGCGTGGTCTGTTAGCGACACAGTGGAAGTCTTAAACAGATTCGTTGTCTTAGAGTTTGTATTACTACTGTGTATGATAGCGTATAATATCAGGGAATAATGGGACGTGTTAGTATTGGCAGCGTCTGAGTTTATATTTGTATGCACATGTTTGTAATACCGTTCTCTTCATCTGGCAACGTCTATGTGGAAATGTGAGAAAAGTGGATGCTTCGAAACCAGCTGAACTGATAGTTTGTCACTTGTAAATAGGGCAGTGTAGTGATAGAAACGTAGGGGCCAATTTTAAGATTATTCGGCAAATTAGGTAGCGTAGACGCTGATGCTAACGGAAGTCTGTAGACTGGCTGGACATGTTTGTTCTGATTATGTAAGCCTGTTTACACTGGTTTGGTTGAAGTAGAGTAAAGCAGTAAGGTTCCGTAATTACTGATTGGGCTTTTGTTTAAATCAAATGTGTTTTGATACAGTGTGTCTGCGACATTCTTAAACTGATTTTCAGAGAATTAATAGAATTGCTGTTAGTCACGCGCTTGTTACGTTTCACTTTCTGACGTATGCATGAATATTCATGAGGTTATATTTGAGAAACTGCGTGTTGTTTATCAACGGTGAGAATCCGGACCGATAAAGTGAGTTTTGTGATAATTACACGCGTTGTACATCAAAGCGAAGTAATAGTGTGAGGACATAAGATTGAACGCCTGTTTTCGTCAGTGACCTAAAGGATAGACTAAAAATTAATACAAAGAAATTGGCATCCGCAAATGAGGAGTGTGCAGCTTTAAACGTTGTCTTTATTGGGACCGCTCTAACGGAATGGTGTGCCGATACAGTTTGTTGTTTAACGTTGCGTAGATAAATATACGTTCTCTTAGTATTCACCGGGCGCCGTCGTCGACCACTGAGTAGGTGTGACCAGAATTATGTTGCCATTTTATAAGGTATATGATTTCCATTATCTGCCTTAGTTCGTTTGGCTGTCGAGTGGTTGTTTATGCTGCCTTTAAATGTGTCATTTCTATGTAATATTTGGAGAATTCAAAGAAAAACATTCCATGACTGCCTGTTGTGTTTCTGCCAAGTTGTCGTCAGAATATATGTGTGTGTATATATATATATATATATATATATATATATATATATATATATATATATACATACATACATACATACATATATAAATGTATATATATATATATATATATATATATATATATATATACATATATATATATATATATATATATATATATATATATATATATATATATATATATATATATATATATATATATATGAATACTGCAGCATGTATACTTATTGGCGAGTCTTTTGTACAATAAATATACCTTATAGCCGTGAAGAATGCTGTGTCGTAATACAATTACAGCTGTACTACAATAGCCGACAAAAAACCTTCCACGGTGGCGTCACTGAATCTATTTTCATGACGTGATCAATTCTAACGGTAATTTGAACTTCAAATTGCATTTTGCCTCCGTATAAGATAGCCTTCTTTTTAACGAATGTGTCAGCAGATCAAGTAATCTTCATAGACACTATCACACGAAAGTTCAGGTCAGCTATCTCACGGCTCGCATGAAAGATCGACGAACGCCCTCTGAAAATATCTACACGTCGTTTGTCATCGTCCTCACTGTGGGTGCTGAAGCCGTGGGACGTCTCTGTCTCGATCTACGTCCTCGTTGATGGTCATCTTCGTTGTTCGTGGAATTCCATTTAATATAACTTGTCTTTGAAAACATAAATAATGTAAAAAGTAAGGTTAGGTGCCATAAATAAGGTATTTTTTCACTGCTAAATCCGTGCTTTTGAATAGTACCTTGTTTGGTACTTGCTAGACAAATCCCACTGTTATAAAGTTGTCGAAAATATAATTGTGCATATGTGTATTTTAACAAGATTGCTCTCCAAAGCCTACACAAACTAGATGGCAAATGGACAGGGAAGCTATTGGCTTATTGAGAGTCCAAAGATTATTCATCAAATGTTATTATGTTGAAGGGAGAACGTATTTTTACGTGCTGTATTAGCTATTGGCCAGAAAAAATGGTTCTGTATTATACATGCCCCATCCATTGTAGACTTCGCTTTGTTGTAGGTAATCCGAACATATGCAAGTATAATAAAACAAATTGTAGATGTACAAGTGTACTGGTTTGATACCATCTCCAATACCAGACTCCACTAAGCAACAAATCATGACTGGACATGTCTTCAGAATGACATACAAGTGTTGACTTGTACCCCAGAAGAGACGAGCAAAACGGGACGACCAAAATACCTAGGAGTTGAGTTATGGGAGATGAAACTCGCAAAAGTGGGTTTTACCCGGAAGAACCTGTACAAATGCTCGGAAAGAATCCTGGTTCGTCTGCATCTCGAGTATGCGAGTTCCGCATGGGATCCATACACGACAAAATACCAAATAAATCGAGATAGTTCAACGACGATCAGCGAGATGAGTAAACAATAACAACAATCAGGAAAGCAGTGTCACTGAGATGATGAAATATCTTAAGTGGCAGTCCCTGGAGCACCGGAGAGAGATCGGTCCCCTCGTAATGATTAACAAATCAGTTTACGGAGAGACAGCTCTTCCATTACATGATAGATCATCTTGTTCGGGCAAATAACAACACACGTGGCCATGGTGGCAGATTTATTCAGGTGCCGGCCAGGACACAGGTTTATGCAAACAGCTTTTTTAACAGAACTGCAAAGAACTGGCCAGGACTATCGGAAACTGTTGTGTCTGCAATCACTGTGGACACTTTTAAAACTAGATTGGACAGACACATATAAATTCCGTGCAGTGATTTAGCACTCGTCCCCATATTGACGTAATAATGTTCGGGTTTTTGCCGACTACCAAATAGAGACGAGCCATGGAAGATAAGAAGAACAAGAAGTTTATTTTTACCCCAAAAAATAATGAAACAATAGACATATTGCACTGACACAAATAATATACATACATATATATATATATATATATATATATATATATATATATATATATATATATATATATATTATATATATATATATATATATATATATATATATATATATATATATATATATATATATATATATATATATATATATATATATATATATATATATATATATATATATTGTAATAATACAATTGTGCATACATCTTTATTTGAAACCAGTATAGAAAACCATAATTAATTAAAACATAAACCTTTTAATGTTAAAACAAATAGGGATAGGGGTTAGTGGCTCCCATTAAGTCATACTGTCGCTATCATAGGACCCACCCCAGTTATGACAATTATTAATTTTTTGGCATTTTTAATTACATGTCTATCTCAATTATATAAGCATGTGGATTTTATTTGGAAGTAAGTGTTTTTTTACACCTGCTGATAT
>BSQZ01000005.1:3625000-4182500 GCA_033239005.1 Lamellibrachia satsuma
CAGTTTTGGACAGTGTCATAATGCCCTTTCTCTGTGACGCCACGTACCCACACATGTCACGATGTCTTATCTATGTAAAACCACCCACGCGTGTCAATTGGTTCCAGTTAATTAGACTGCATAGCTCTTCCTGTCTTATCCCGGCGTCACCCTCCCCCAGCTATCGTCCGTCATCTCCAGTAACATTCTAGTCGAGTCACGTGGGTTTATATATATATATATATATATATATATATATATATATGTATGTATGTAAGTATGTATATATATATATATATATATATATATATTCTGATCAACTGTCAACATCAAAGAATCGCGCCTGGATGAACGGGCACCGTGAAGTCAACAGTCAAGAGATCGGTACGAAAACAGTATAACAGTATGGATGGTAGTGATTAGGTACATGATGATGGAAAAGCACCAGGACTGTCTAACATTTTGGCATAAGAGTGGCTAAGAAATATTAGGTAATTAAAACGCAGTGCAAGTTCTTCGGACAAACTGTTAGAGGTGCATAGGAATGGATGTCACGGGCGGACAAACTCTCTGCGCGCGGACTGCAGTCGGCAGATAAGATCCTATCGACCGTCTATTTGCATTTTCCTCAGAAGCCGATTTCGTGTCTTGTCGATCGTCGTCTACACAACAGCGCTGACAGATGATACCCGCCGGAGATGGCATCTGTCGTCGGGTGCTTCGCCACTCGATTGGTGAGCGATAATCGACGCCATCAGCGCAGATTTATACGTCTCCGCGGGACCGGAAGCGGACGGCGAGGCAGCGGGCCGTCGCGTCCCGCGCCGGTGGGACCGGGATTGTAGCGCACGCGTCAAACTTCGCTGAAGGATTTCCCGCAAGAACGTGGGTTTATTTTCGCCGATTTTCAGTGGCCATTGTTCCGAGTTGCAATTAAGGTCGTTCGCTGCATAAGCAAAAAGCTAGGTTGCTGCACAGGTTGATGAAAATAAAAGGTTTACTTAACAAGACTTGACAAGATTGCCACCGAAAGCGATAAACTCCAGATGACAAGTGGGCAAGGAAATAGTTGGCGAGAGTCCAATAATGTTTTATTTATATGTAGCCCGCCTTCATCAGATATATGTTCTTTTTGTTTTTAAACATATGCACATTATATGCGAGGTCATCCAAAACATTGCCGTTTAGATGCTTATATGAAAAGTGTCAGAAGGGGTTAATTAAAAAAATTGGGAGGATGGAGATTCTCCTGTTGGTCGTGACGGAAGGAAAGATTGCGGTGCCTTCTCCCACAACACGAATTGTTTTTAACAATGAAGATCTCAATGGCGTCATTTTGTGCAGTGTGTAGTGGAGCCACTTTTTATAACACATTTATTTATGAGAAAAAAATTAATTTGTAAAAAAAATTGGCAGGAATAAAAATAAAGAAAAGCAGGTGACACGACAACATTGGCAAAAAAGCAGGAGACTGCTGAGCTATAAATAAATCATGGCATCCTACATACATTTGTATACCGGACAACCACAGAAGCGTAACTAACAGAATAGTCGACGATTTAAAAGCCATGATGACCAACGTACTGTTTGTTCGACCACTGTGTTTTGGTAATATTACCCTTCCGATGACCCCACACTTCACGACGTACACAAACAAGTCGTCAATCATGTACATTCATAGGCAACCGCATAAACACGACGACGGTGATGTCGTCATCACTGACAACAAAATTGTCAGATTATCACGTTTTCCCAGAGTTACGCATGAGTGAATCTGATATATTCATGCAAAGTAAATACTCGTAATCACTGCCGCTAATGCGTATATTTCGTGCAGTGCTGTCGTGTCGCATTGTTATTCCGCACTCCACTGCGACCGTGGCCGCCTTGTTTTTCTCGCACGCGACCATGTCGTCTCCCACGTATTCACCAAAGTGTTCCATAATAGCGAACGAACTCATTTGGCGTATGTTATTTTAACAGTGTGAGTGCGTGTAACGGTTTCCAGGTCCAACGCTTTTGTCTCACATAAATGATTCCAACGACTGGGAATCGATTGTTGCGATTGGTGTACTTTCTCATTTCACGCTTTACGTAGTCAAGACAAACCGGACTGCCCTTGTTGCGACATCTAATGGCCGCGACTGTTAACTCCTCCGGTTGGGTGGCACAGGTGACCGCACAATAAATGGGCGTTTCTGAGCGTGCACTTAATGACCGTGTGATTCTTGCCTTTCACTGTACTGGCAGACCGACCTGTTGTCAATATGACCGTCTACGTATTGACAGCTATAAAAGTTATTTAATAAACGGGTATAAATTAATAAAAACCAGTTGAATGATATTGATCCAGAAAATGTAACAAAGGAAGTTGTGTGCGAGCGTGCGTGTTTAACAATAACACATTTTTGTATAACTTATACTTTACATTATACATAATTAACGTAATTAAAGTTGCTTAAGCAAATTAGTTTAAAAGGTATTGTATAATACTGGCATATACCTGCCGGGCCTCTACTAAATTTATCAGTAGCCAGCCCCAGATGTTTTCTTTAGACATATTTGCAGAGGCAATCAAGACAAGATTAACCATCAATGTATCACCCTTTGACCCTACCAGTGGACATTCTACTGTCTAAGCCTTCCCTCCAACTACTGCCTGTCTGACTGACCTGCCCACTGCCCAGTGCCCACCCCAGTTGGTAGTTGGTATTTTCCAGTTGTGTTAACTAGTGTCTACTGTTCAGTGTCTACAATGTCCCCAGTACTGATTCATTCACTAATTCACACATGTATGAACCTGATCTCTCTCAGGCTAGTGGAAATGCCACTGGGTGTCAGTGCCAGTGGGTGACATGGAATTTAAATATCAATTAATACCAAATGTACTACCCTTACTGGTAGCATTAATTAATTAAATTAAGTTAACTTAGTTGATCTACCAAGCAGCGTGAACAATGTGTTGTTCCTGAACAGCAACACGAGAAAGAAGCGACTAGCTAGACTATAGCTACTAGCTAGACTGGCTAGACACTACTAGACAACAACTGACATTGGTTGACATTCAGTAGACAGCAGACATGTAGATTTTATACAATGTTCAGATATTAATGTTTTAAAATGTTATTTAATAAAACAATACGTATGCATTACAGTTAATTTTATGCTTCGTTTTTTTATAAAACAATAGGTTTCTTTTCTAAATTTAGCGGGCCGCGGGCTTACCCGTCTTTGGCCCGCGAGTATGGGCCAGGTCTGGGTCTGAAACGTGCGGGCCGGGCCGGGCAGGGCCGGGCCTGGGCTAAACATTACCGGGTCTGGGCCGGGCCTGGGCCTAAATTCTAGTTTGCGGGCATGGGCCAGACTCCAGCGATCCTGGGCCGGCCCTGGATTCTAACTACTAACTGCTGACCTACTTCCAGTTAAATAAATATATTCCTAAACCATGTGACTATGTTTTATAATCACATTTGTATTTGACAGGTCCGGTGCACTTTATTTGTTGGGCTATGTACCTACTATTAAGGCGAAACGTAAACGATACGTAAATCTTACTATGAGATGGCGTGTAGCGCGGTGAAACTGTTACAACACGCCTTAGTTACATAGCCAATTACATTTCAGGTGGCAAAATCATTCGATTCGACTTTGCGTTTTCACACAAATCGCTGGGTTGCACAGTGCAGCCGCGACAGAAGCGAGACAACGAAGTCGTGCATGCTATCTTAAAGACTATTAAAAAACAGAACTGTCTATGTTATCTGATGGGTGATTTCAACATCAATCTGCTAAATGTGGACAAACATGTACCTAGCTTTGAATTTCTTGAACGTATGTATACTATGTCATATATCCCTCTAATTAGCAAACCAACTAGACTAACTGCTACATCTGTCACACTTATTGACATTTTTACCAATAATCTAACTATTATTAGCGCAGAAACGTGTTCCGGTATATTATATTAAGATATATCAGATAATTGTTCTGTGTTCTACATTGATAATAATCGTTGTTTAATACATGTAAACCCAAAATACATAACTAAAAGGCTCTATGCTGACAAGAACAAGGTTTACAACAAGTCTATTTAAAGCTGACTGGTCTAAAGTTAATTATGAGCTTGACGACCCAAATAACGCATATGCTGCCGTCTATTCAGAGTTTGGTAAGCATTATTCTGTCTTCCTGAAGTAAAGGTTACACTAAAATACAGCAATAAAAAGCCATGGCTTACAGACGGTTTGAAGACAACCATAAAGTAAAACAAAAAAAATATTTGTTTACTATAAAAAATCACCTACCCTTACTAATGAAACCAATTATAAGGTATATCGCTTAACTCAATTGTAAGAATAGCTGAAAGAAATCATTATCAACATTTGTTAAAGCAAAATCAGTCGAATGTTTTTTAATCTGCTCCACCACCGAACATGACTATTAATAATCAGTTAATAACCGATAAGAAGGTAATTGCCGAATACCTTAACAACCATTATGTTAATATTGGGTCATCATTGGCTGATAAGATCAGCCCAAATGGTATTGACCCGTTAATGTTTATTAAGGATCGAAACTTGCATACAATATTTATCTCACCTGTTGGATAGGATAAAGTAGAAACCACAATTAAAGATCTTAAAAATGTCAAGTCTTGGTTGGGACTTAATAACTTCAAGTATAGATAAATTATTACTTTCATGCTTCCCTTAACACATATTATTAACTTATCATTAGCTAAAGGTACTTTTCCAGACGACATGAAAGTTGCAAAAGTTATCCCGACATACCAAGGAGGTAACAAAACAATCATAAATAACTACCGTCCAATATCGAATCTGCCAGTTCTAGAAAGATTAATGTACAATAGATTAGCGATGTTTATAAAAAGATATAATATTGTATATAATTACCAATTTGGTTTTAGGAAGAAGTTTTCTGCAAGCATGGCTCGTGTGAAACTAGTCAGTAAAATTGCTACACATAAAAAATAACGGTGATTACGTACTAGGAGTTTTTCTTGACTTCAGTAAAGCTTTCGACACAGTTGATCATAAAATATTACTTAATAAACTAGAACATTTTGGTATTAGAGGAAAAGCGCTCGCCTGGCTTGAAAGTTATTTGTCTAATAGAAGGCAGTATGTTTTATTTGACGGAGAAAAAATCGCACTTCCAGCCTATATACTGTGGAGTTCCACATGGATCAATAATCTGGCCACTATTATTCTTGATTTATATTAACGATATTGTTAACACATCAAATAGCCTCTTTCCTATTCTTGTTGCAGAAGATACAACTGTTTTTGTCAATGGCAAAAATCTTGACGAGTTGGAAACTGTTATGAATCAAGAACTCAAACAAATATTTTATTTGGTTAAACAGTAATAAAATATCCTTAAATATCAGTAAAACACATTTTATTGTATTCATGTCAGTGAAAAAAAGGTCTCCAATCTAACTAATATCTTTATTGACTGCCTACAAATTACCCAGGTAGAAAGCACACATTTCCTAGGAATTATAATAGATTCTAGTATGTCCTAGTCTCTTCATTATACTATACCGTTATATATCCGTATCTAACGTATTGTATTGACGTGTGGGGAGGCGCATGTAACACATATTTTAGTTCTTTAATCAAATTACAAAAGTATGTAATTCGTTTAATTATGTCAGCTCTACAGAGAGAACACACATACCAACTCTTTAAGAACCTGTTGATTATGCCATTAAGAAAAATCTACGAATAAACTGTTGTTCTGTTTATGTATAAAATTATCAAGAATATGTTTCCGTCGGTTATGACAAGTATGTTTAATAGAAACAATGAAATCTACAAATACAGGACACGCCATGCTGTACCGATTACAAAATCCAACGTATTATACAAAACTATTAGACACCGTGGTGTTAAACTATGGAATTATATGGTAAAAACAGTGGATTGTACTTATGCATTTGCAACATTTAAATATCAACTCAAGATATTTCTGTTAGTAAATAATATTAGTATCGTATAAAATTAACATTCATTGTTGCAATCGTAATGCGTATATTTATGAGAATAGTATTGCTGTGATTTACGTTTCTGCTATTCTTCAACTGCACAATCTGTTTTTCTTTTGTAAATGTTTCTACTTGCGCCGTGGAATTATATATGTAATACATGTATTCGAGAGGGAAAATCACTTGTTTCTGTATGCCCTTATTATAGGAACTATGACAATGTTTGTATCATTGTACGTATTGTACAACAGTTTCTATAATAAACCATCAGCATCAGATGTTTATGAGGTTGGCGACACCGTGACCATATAACATTAGCTTGCATTATGATTTTATTTATCAATAGTTGTGCCCCAAGATATTAGTGTTATAATTATTCGGTAAATGCTATTCACCGGCAGCGAGACAGATGGTAAAATGAAAGTGAAAGTAAAGTTCTTATGTGGCACAGAATAACATTCTTGTTACCCTTCAGTACGTTCTCTTGCTGATCTTCTGTTCCGACTCGACGTCGGTGGCATAGGAATTAGTCAACAACACAAACATTAAGACCCAAATGTCTCTGTAGGGTCTAGTAAGTTTTCGTTTCAGTTGCTAACGGAAACAACCAAAACACTTTTAAACACTGATAACGGCACCAAAATAGTAACGAAAAAGAAGATAATATAATTTTGTGTAACCCACTAACTCCAGCGCGGAAATCGTAACACATCGCGTTCGTTCTAACGTGATTGCACAATAAAAAATAATTGATTTTTATTTATTACGCACGCGTAAATAAACCGGATGAAATGGCACACATCATAATTCTCAGAGGTTTCGTCGTACGGCCTTCAAAGCTAGGCACACACCGAAAAGCACTCATGCACCATCTTTCTTGTGTTCGTCCACAGGTAAATATAGCCAAGTTGTCGTAATCTGAAAGATATGATGCGCATTTTGCAATCACTTCCTGGTAATGTGCTAGCAAAGCGCTGTCGGTGAATACCTCTTAGTGGATGTGTGAAGTGCCCGTCTTTCGGGAACTAGTTGCGAGCTGAAAGTTATTGGTACCGCGCTGATTTATACAGCAAGAGCGGACGCATTGGTCAACTTAAATCGCCATTACAGTGTCGCGACAAGGCTTTCTACTCAGGACCACTGCCGAGCTGACCTTTCCACTGATGTTATATGTGTCACCGTTCGACAGGCAACCAGACGCATTAACTAAACGAGTATTTCCGGTTTGGGCGGAAATGACACCGAATATCCCCGACTGTCGCCGAATGTTTTCGGCGAACCTCGAACGACAATACACGCGGATTTCGTCATAGCTTGTCAACAAATTATGCTCATGGTAGTGTCTAGTCACTGGATGAATTCGGATGTGGTGAATCTCTCAAAGTGGTCCATTGCGATTAGTATGAGGTCCCACATGGACTATGCAGGTACCGCCGTATTAAAGTAGGTTGTGAACGTCGTCATCATAGGAGAAACGCGCAGCTTCTGAGTTAGTGACTTGATAGGACCTGCGCCATCACTGGGGAGATAGTGGTTGATGGCAGATTCCAAGCTCCCCGCCAGTGACGCCACTACCCATGTCACCCCTGCTACAACTTATATTTGATGTGCAGATTCTGCATATCTTTATTTCATTTGTTAAACTCCTAATTTTTTCTCAAGAAATCTCCCAATCTCAGTTTGCAAACAATTGTGGATAATGTTTGCATTGAAAATGTGTGTAGGAACAAAATAACGTTCGTTTTTGTTTGTAACCATGTTGCGTATACTTAAGTGCACAGTTGCACAGTCGTGAACAACAATCGGGTTTCGAAGCCAACCAGTCGTTGATATCACTCCGCAACTGTCAATTTTTAATTTATAATCAGGTTGTGGCAGTGGTGATATATTGAATGGCGCTGCTGTCAGGAGTGTGGGCGGATCCTTGTGAGCGGATCTTTGTGGGTGGATCCTTGTGGGCGGATCCTTGTAACAGGTACCAGGCGCTAGGAGACGATTGTCTCGTGTTTCCTTGCCCGCAGTCCAGATCCCAGAATTGCCTGCCATCTTCTCTGTTAATCTGGATTTTGGATTTTGTTTATAAATTCTTAATAACTTAATCGACTATATATCGTATAATTCAAGATGTATTCCCCCCACCCTTCTTGATACTTGCAGCAATGCTTTTGTTGTATTGGTCATATTGTCTGGATTAACAAAATTGCATTTTATACATTGTGCTTCTCCCAATATAATAATATAGCGTCCCTATCCCATTTTCCGCCTAACACCATCAACACCTAATCTAGATACGCGAGATAGGAAATGATGGCATATTCCAATGATGGCATATTCCAATTATTGTTTGTGGGATATCTTTAATGGATTAAAGGTGTCCCACGAACTAGAAAAATAATGGACACCGTGTAACTTACATAATTCAGCAATTTGCTGCGCACATTATACAAGGCACGGAGATAAGGGTATCTTTTAATAATATTATAGGTGGCTGATACTAATATTACTATTAAGTCTTAGTTTTGCTAGGAAACCAAGTTTTAGTCATTCTCTGCACTTCTAGTTGTGAGTGAATTTGGCTTCATTCTTGCCCAGCATTGCGGAAGTATATGAAGGAGATTGGACGCTTGTGCATTGCTAGACACGTCCAGGCATGAGTGCCGCTCCACCGTGCGCATCTTGCACACCCTTGGACACCAGCGAGAGAGAACATTTATCATTGGTCACCGCGCACAGGTTCTCGCGCTAGAGGGGGGGGGTGTTATCTAAGAATACGCCTGCTTCCGGGGTTAGATGGATGAGGTTTCTCACTTCTGGTACTTGTACTCTATCAAGTAACGCTCTTGCTGCAAATGTGGGAGTTCGTTTTATTTCTTTTTGTCGTCTTGCCAAATGCGCGCAGTCATGTCGTCAAGATAAATCCAAGAGGTAATTTATATCACTTGTATGTGTTCTTTGGCCATGGTGTTCTTTTTGTAATTAAATATGCAATTTGTGTGAGTCCACACACACGAACACGCACACGCAACTCACACCGCACACACACAAACGCACGCACGCACGCACGCACGCACGCACGCAACCAGTTCTGCCGAGAAATAAAACAAATACCCGTGCGCTAAACATGTACGTGATTCGGTTTTGTCTGGTTGCACGCAGGAAAACTGCCAGCTATAAGTCGGTCCGAACACTGGCGAATACTTCCGACGTCGGGCTCGCCGGGTAACGGTCTTGTACCGGGATACTAATCGATCCCATAACCCACTGTGCCATCGCACTGTGCATAAAGTCGCCGATGGATGCCTCCATCAATAGACAGCAACATAAACACACAGATATTTGTATGTTTTACGAACGGACGGTCAATGAGATTCCTGGTGCCGTGGCCGCGGTGGGTGTTTGACGTCGACAGAGCTTTCAGTTGCAATACGTAGACCTTAGCGGCAACAAATGCACTATAAGCGATTCCCCGGGCGACAGGAAATTGCCATCGCTAGATAGACCTCCCTCACGCGGAAAGATAAATATGCCCGTGAGGATCCGACATGGAACAAGCGGTGTAGAAGCATTAATAAGATCAGTCGTTCACTCGTTGCAAAGGTTGTGAATCAGCGAACTGGAAACAGGAGGAAGATATGTTGGGTTCGCCTCAAAGGACCGTCCAGCCTCGGCGCCACTACCCGGCCAACACTCTGTGTAACGGACCGAACGCCCGTCGGGACAATTAACCGAACTACCCCCGGCACAACGACCAGAGAATCATAGGACAAGCCAATACAAAGAACCAAGAATCTTCAAAGGAACGCGCCACCTAGCCCTCAGCCCTCAACATAACGGACCGGCTACCCTCGACGCATCGGACCACTTAGCCCACGACGCAAAGGACCCTCGACACAACATACGATTTATCCCACGGCGCAACGGATCAATTAGCCCAAGACGCAACGGATCAATTACCCCACGACCCAACGGTCCAGCTACCCTCGACGCAACGGACCACTTATCCCACGACGCAACGGTTCAGTTAGTCCACAATGCGTTGGATCAGTTATGCTACAGTGCAACGGACTAGTTAGCCCACGACGCAACGGACCAGTTAGCCCACGACGCAACGGACGAGTCAGCTATCGACACAAGGGTACGTGTGTGGCTTTTTCGGTGAGAGTCTGGAATTGTCGTCACATTACGCGTCATCGCATCTAATCATCGCCGCAGGTGACGAGACGGAGCAGGCTGCCATTAATACGGCATCTCCCCGGGGACAGAGCTCCTTTCACTACAACTATGGGCCTGCTAGTATCCGTCGGATCGTCTGTCCACTATGGCATTGTGTCCCGTCGTGAGGCCACTACAAGACGGACAATCACACACACGTTCTGGTGTCGCTTCTCATTCACTACACCGGCTTTGTTTCTACAACCGACATTGACGCTGATGGCTGTTGGTTGTTGGTCCAGTTTATTTCCGAGAACACTTCGGCCCGCGGGGATGTTCCCGGATTAACGCACCGAGCGCTGCCCGGGGGGGGGGGGATGAGACGACCTGGTCCGGCTGATGTCAGCGAAGGCGGCAGCGGTGGCTGCCATCAGCGTTATGGCGCCTCCCTGCTCGTTAAACGGGCACCCATCTTAGGCACGAATCGAATTGTCTCGAAACCGGGCGAAATAATTCCGATCGTTTGGCGGTTACTGGTCGTTAGCCGAGTGTAGATATACTGATTATGGCCTCGCTTACGACTGCCACTTTAACAATATAGTCAACTACAAAGCTAGCTAGCCTTTCGACAGACCGTCCGTCATTCCGTCAATTACTTTCTACCCGTCAGTGAGAGATTTTTTTCTTTTCATATTGTCTTGTCACGTCAACGGTAGTCGTTTGATAACGCGGCGTCTTACTCAATCTGCCTACCATCCACCGTGAAGTCAGCGTGTAATGTGATCACAACTCGTCTTTCACCGCCACAAACATGACATCTCCTTTCATCCTAGCTTATCCCTGCTGCCTCCTGCATGTCCACAAATTCCCATAAGACATCTTAGAGAGCCTAACATTTGAGACTGGATTGAAAGAAAACATTGCCGGTTGTAGTGATATTCGCCGCGGGTGACCACCACATACCACTAATGCGATCAGCCTGCCATTAATAAATCCCTAGTAATGTGTCTTAAACATGACATTTACAAAGATGCCAAGACTCGAGCTTTGGCGGTAGAACTCACGCTTTTCCTTAAATGTTGACAAAATCTCTACCGATCAACCGCCAACATCTACCGCAAAACCCTTGCCGCGCTAAACATAACATTAAATTCATGCAGAAAAAAAACATAAAAATGAAGGAAATATAACACTGATTTGAAAACAAATTCTTCCCCAGATGGGAAACTCCCTCCAACATTCTCCTGCGGCGAACAATCATAATGACAAGTGTGAAATCTTCCTTGTTTGGTGCAATGTAACTCGTCACCTCCGTGTTTAAGTGGCCAGTATCAGATTGATTATGTGAGTCTAATTTTTTTCTTTTTAGCATTAAAACTATCAAGCGATGACACCGTCGCTGGCGTTAATTATCCTGCCGAAAGAATTAATATTTTTAAATCGTTTGCCTGCTGTGGTAAGAATGACGTCACGTTTGCGAGTGTTTATTGAACGACATAGGCCTGCCTATACGTATATAAATACGTAATGTGTTACGAAAATTGGGCGAAAATCGAAACGAAGCACGACAAGAACAACCATCTAATTGTGGTCTCACGTAGTTCCCAGTCTCGTTAAACACTAAACACACCCACACGCACGTTCGCACGTTTACAAACTCTTAATGATCTCGTTGAATGGGCAATTTCCGCGGTTTTTCTGTCAGCCCTTGCACATACACGCCGACAAATCTGCGATCGCATCCACACCCTTACACTCAGTCGTACTATTCCCACACACTTACACCCACACCCTCACACTCAGTCGTACTATTCCCACACACTTACACCCACACCCTCACACTCAGTCGTACTATTCCCACACACTTACACGCTTTATTATAAATAACTGCTGCTGTCATAAGTTATTGGTAAAATCACGTGTCTCTAGGCTTTATGGCATGTATGTTATTTTCCCGTCTCTCTCTACAAACATACATACATACATGCACCCACGCACGCACGCACGCACGCACGCACGCACGCACGCACGCACGCCCACACATACACGAACATGCACAACCACACGCGCGCACGCACGCACGCACGCACGAATGCACGCACACACACACACACACACACACACACACACACACACACACACACACACACACACACACACACACATACATACATATATACATACATACATACATACATACATACATACATACATACATACATACATACATACATACATACATACATACATGCATGCATACATACATACATACATACATACAACAAACTCTACCCCACCTTTGGCCAAATCCAGGATCTACACTTTTTTTAATTAACCAATATGTAGGTATATCGTTAATTGTGCAATTGTGTGCTTGTGTTAAAGGGAATATACAACGATTTTCATTGGTTAACTGATACAGAGCTAGTCGGGGATTTCGTATAATTAATTGGTTAACTGATACAGAGCTAGTTGGCGGTTTCGTATAATTAAAATGCCCGAATTTTCTTAATTGTTCGATCTCAAAGTACACCTACATTAACAATGTTGCAGCATATTTATCGTCATAAATAGTATAAAAAAGCAATTTGATAGACCACTAATTATTTTAATTCGTCGGCGCTAAATCGTGTATTTTTTTGCAGTATGAATACGTGACACGATAGTAACACGTTTTGTATGGATATTATTTTTAACCAACCGAAATATTATAAATACCAATGAATTCAGTGTACCAACATTGCTGTGAAATGTTATAAATACCAATGAATTCAGTGTACCAACATTGCTGTGAAATGTTATAAATACCAATGAATTCAGTGTACCAACATTACTGTGAAATTTTATAAATACCAATGAATTCAGTGTACTAACATTGCTGTGAAATGTTATAAATACCAATGAATTCAGTGTACCAACATTACTGTGAAATTTTATAAATACCAATGAATTCAGTGTACCAACATTGCTGTGAAATGTTATAAAGACCAATGAATTCAGTGTACCAACATTACTGTGAAATTTTATAAATACCAATGAATTCAGTGTACTAACATTGCTGTGAAATGTTATAAATACCAATGAATTCAGTGTACCAACATTACTGTGAAATTTTATAAATACCAATGAATTCAGTGTACCAACATTGCTGTGAAATGTTATAAATACCAATGAATTCAGTGTACCAACATTACTGTGAAATTTTATAAATACCAATGAATTCAGTGTACCAACATTACTGTGAAATTTTATAAATACCAATGAATTCAGTGTACCAACATTGCTGTGAAATGTTATAAAGACCAATGAATTCAGTGTACCAACATTGCTGTGAAATGTTATAAATACCAATGAATTCAGTGTACCAACATTACTGTGAAATTTTATAAATACCAATGAATTCAGTGTACTAACATTGCTGTGAAATGTTATAAATACCAATGAATTCAGTGTACCAACATTGCTGTGAAATGCACAAGAACAGTATACCTAAGATGTAATAATGGACATCACACCAATGCAAGTAAGCATGTCCACATGTATGCGTACACTCGTGTCCAAATAATGGTGAAGAATGCAAATAAATATAATTTAAAGTTAAAAGGTCTGATAGTGTTTATTCTAAAATCATGTTATGGCATAAACTATATAATGCTCTAGCATCTTGACCGCCAAACTGTGTTTCAATGAACCACAATTTGCTAATATAATTTTGCCTTTATCTGTATAATTTGAATGTTTTGATTTGAATATTATGTTTACCATGCGTGTTGAATATTAAGGTCGATATTCATAACCATAAAAATTATAATGGTCAAATCATATTTTTAAATGTGGTTAATCCAAACATAGTTGGCCGATCAAGATGTTAGAATTTATATTTTTATATAGGCATATGACATGATTTTACCTTAATGATAAACAGACGTAAGCTCTTGAAACATTTCAATTCTTAAATTGTTTCCAATCAACAATTGGTTCATGAACAACAGCATTTCACGTATCTTACGTTACGCTTCCTAATAATAAAAAATTGTAAGTTTTACAAAATCATTCCTTGATCTATAAAAGTAAAATCCATGTGTAGTTGTAGAAAGACGCCTTAAACACATAATGAATCCCATGTTGTTATTCTCGTATCTTGCCGTGTACTCTGTGCTCCGTCGCCTTGATGGAGGATCGGACCATTCAGCCGCGTCGCACAACTAAATGTGTGATAACATAATGAATAAAGGACCTCGCAATCAATACATTAAGTCCGTCCGCCCGTCAGACAATCACGCTACCGATTTGTAATCCGGTCCACCGATTTTCGCAGTAATTAAACATGTTCACAAGCTGCCGACGAAACACTAGTGTATCTTCAAAGGAGACTGATTTACTGTTTAAATAAATATCATAATGGTTTTCCTGCGCAAAAATTGTATTACTCAAAAAAATTACAAAATCACTTTCATTATCATTATGGATCAGAAATGTTTTAAAAAACGTAAAGGTACGTTCTATTATATCGCGGTATCCAGTCATTGGGACTGCTCAAAACTATGTACACTTCACCCCTGGCAGACCTGTTCGTTTCAGTGCCAACTCAACTTCTCTGGGAAGCATTCAGCCACGCTACTGCGCGAAGACTAGTCTTTCACATATCCACCACTGCCTATATTGACAACCTTCTGCTGTTTCCTCCTGTTCATCATGTATATTTGCGGTGTCACGTGAAGCACCTTCATCATCTACTCTCCAACATCCCCGAGACTTTCTTCTCCATATTTGCCCCTCCGCTACGGTTATCGTCCTTGCTCTGTTATCCATCCAACTATCTCCTTTCTCCAAATCTCTTCAAACTATCCTTCCGTAATAGTATTGGTCTTCCTGTTATACTTATACCACCATATTTGTCTTCCTCTTATACTTCTACCACCATATTTGTCTTCCTCTTATACTTCTACCACCATATTTGTCTTCCTCTCCTACGATCACATGAACGAAAGAGACGAAACGACAGTACGTGTTAGCGTGTCACGGTGGGCGGTGACCACGCAGCGTGGGTTGGGGCTACGCTGACAAATGACAGATGCCGACGTTGAGGGCGCTGCCTGTCACGGAGGGTCACCGAACTGTATTTAAGGCATAGCGTCCATCGTACATTTCCCAGAGTGGATGCCACAGCGTACGAGACGGCCGACACGAGATACTACCGACACGCACACTCGGCGTATGAGCGGGCGACCAAGCACACACGACGCAAACCAGCTATTCAGAAAAACGGTGAGTTTTGTTGGCTTGTTTGGCATAAGCCTATGTAGCATTTTGCAACGGATTTCAACAAGTAAGAGATGACCACGGACAATTCACGCAAGATGCGTTACAATCTGTTTACGTTGTGCAACCGGAAAAGCGTCCATAACGCTTTACTTATTTAATCATCTTTGCTGAAATTGGAGCATAGCGCTGAAACACCACCACGACGCAATGTGTGTGTCGCCGAGGTCTTCATCTCTTAACATGTCGTTCCAAACTTCGTCATTTCTTCAACCACTGACCTCCTCCAACTAGGGTTTGATCTTCTCTGTTTCCTTTTCCCTTGAGGATTCCATTCTGTCTCGTAAAGCTTTGGTTTCTTTCCAGAGGTACATGTCCTATCCAAATCCATTTCCTTTTTACGTTCTCTCGTCTGATGGTGTTGGTCTTTATTCGTCGACTCTTTGTTTGTGATCTTTGTCTTGCTATTTAATTGTGATTTTGTATCTGAAACATTTGTTTATGAATGTTTGGAGTTTTCCGGTTGTTGTCTTGCTTAGTCTCCAGTCTCCGCGTAGAGCGATGCACACTTTGTACAATGTGGTACTGTATAATCTGGTTTTATTTCTTGTTGTTGTGTTGTGTTGTGAAGAATGCGTGCTCGGTCGGCTGGTCATCTTCTGCATAGATGTATGTGATGTATGTGATATTACTATGAGCGAGTTTTCGGTGTTCGCTCGCTACACTGAAACTGATCACCGGCCGAGTTTACTCCAAAGTAGAAAGAACCGTTTGCATTACACTAATACGCCCGCCAACGCTACGATATCACTTTGTCAATGCTGAATCCATTTATGCAGGCATGACCCCATTTGAATTGTTCATGGCTTATGTTTTCATGTTGTTGTTTGAAGAACAGTGCTCCTTTACTTAGCTTTCAAGCGCGTAAAACATGGCCACGAACAAGTTACGTACGACGGTTTACAAATTGGTTACGCTTCAACTGGAAACGTTTTGATAATAAAATCCAAACTCTGCAATTTTATTAACTCTGAATGCGGTTATTGCGGTAAGATGGCTTCAGTGACGTTTTCAAATAATAATGGAAAAACAAATATATTAGTAAATATTATGTGTTTTTTTGTGCTGCTCGGTGTGACGCACAGGTTGACACAAAAACACATGTCTAAGAAACATTTATGACGATTATTTATTTTCGCGTTTCAAATCGTGCAGTATTGGCTTAATTCCTATTGGCTTAGCTGAACAAGAAAGGACACTTCCTCAAAAATTCTCAGAAACCGTAAACAAACGAACATTGCACGCGCAGCCATTAAACTACCCATATCACGAAACGTCATTGTGTCCAACAACTATGGATATTGTAGAACTGTTATATCTTACGTGGTCAACAAGATTCCTATTTCTATTCACCCCCACACACATAACTAAAAGGAAGAAACATTTCTTCTTTCCCTAACCCAAATAAATCGTGACAACTAATATCGTTGATTTGTGCGGCCGCGGTGTCTTTATCATTGTCTGTGATGCAGTAATAGTCACGGGGGTCCATAGTCACGCGAAGAAATATGTCGCGTTCGACGGTGACATAGTGTACCGTCACAGAAACAACCATACTCTCATTAAATCCACTGGTGACAATACTTTTCATACTCCATTTAGCAAGTGCTTCATCTGTAAATCGGTTGAATAGTTCTATATGTGACGTCCGCAATACAGTCATGCGATGGAGATTTAAGCATTGTTGCACTTACTGGCAACCTATTCAACGCTATAATGTCTAACCGTTTGACCTATGTAGAACATTTATCATAAGCAACGTCTTTGTGACACGCCCGTGTAAACGCAGGCAGCGTCGTTTCAAGTTCCATTTGCGACGACAATAACCGCGGTTGTATTTGCCTTCCGGATTGACGACAACTTTTTGCCGTTTATAGCCGTGTCGATATGAGCCACTCTGTGGCGACGGCGACACGCAAGAGCAGGCAGGCATACCGGAAGAGAGAGCGGTCGGAATGAGCTGTTAATGGCTTCGAGCATTGCTCGCTCGCTTGTAGGCGAACGACAATGGCTTGCGGCAGCGTTAAAGATGATAGCTGTGTTTTCGCAACTGATCCGCGTTACGTGCATCTCACACGTTAGCTCTGACTTTGAGTGCGCATTGTGCGTCAGAAACTTATGATAATATTATTAAAGACATGCGTTCAGTTGGAGTTTACCGACCTATTATAGACATGCGTTCAGTTAGAGTTCACCGACCTATTATACACATGCGTTCAGTTAGAGTTTACCGACTTATTATAGACATGCGTTCAGTTAGAGCTTTCCGACGGACAGACATGCACATGCATGGTGATAAAACAATAGGGCGAAGAAATAGGACATTCACGTTTGATGGCAATCGCTGTGAGAACAACTTAAGCCTTGTACAGCTGCCGCATTCGAAGACAGGCGGAAACGTTTTCTAGAGACCGGATATATTCAAAGTGGCAAGGAATATTGACAGGTGGAATAACGAGTTCCGCACTGTCCAAATACTTGATTTTCGAAAGTGTGTACAGTGTATTTGACAACTATTTCAGAAAGCCATTGTTGGAAGCATTGCAAATTTCAGGTGTACCTACTCTGCTAAGTTATTGCTGTTGTTGTTCAGTGATAAGTGAGCAGAATATATCAACATAGCCCAACAATTTCAAAACATCAAACAAAATGCAGCGTATAGAGCAAGCTGGTTTTATGATTTTAGATATTTATATCAGGAAAAAGTAACAAGATTAAGACTATGCAGATTTGAAGAACGGAGATTGCGAGAAGCTTTGATTGAGACATTTAAGTTCTTAACTGGGAAAGACAACGTAGATCCATATCAGGTTTTAGCATGAATTTAAACGATCTTAGAGGTCATAGAAATACATTTAATAAGCAGTCATGCATGAAGTTGTGTATTCTTCAGTCAGAGAGTAATAAATGTTTGCTTGATGAAACCGTCTATGTTATATATGCAGGCTACTAACATTTAAAAAAACAATCAGGATATATCTAGATTGGAACAAGATATGCGCTAATTAGAAAATGCTAACTAGCAGCTTTGCAAATGCTCGTTATTTGTAAGTGTAAGTGAAAGTACATCTATTTGTAATACGGGATAATGCAAAAATTAAAAGGGTAAAAAAATGGAAGGAAATAAAACAATGCGAGCGAGTATAAGTACGTTGGTGCGACCACCTTTAAACTGTGACTGTTAAACAATAACGTCATAGTCATTATCTATATCTAGGCAGAACGATATTTATTTGTTCTCGCATTTAAACAATATATGAAATTCATCCTCAGTCTAATTTTTTTAAACAGAGTACAATGTCTTTAAGCATTTTTTTTTACCAAGTTTGAATAGTCTATCCACATCTCACATATGGCTATCGCAGTCGTGATTTGTACCGGAAGAAGAGCGTATGGTGCATATTCAGATGTTTTTTTTTAATATTCGATAGGTAATACATTGTCACTGTGAAATAAATTTGATGACCATGTTTGAATATATTTGTCAAGAAGTCTGAGTTTAAGACAAGTAGGCCCTATTTAACCAGCCAGTTCGGTGGTATAAACGCGGTTATTGTGATTCACTGCGACTGCTCACATGAGATCAAATGAGAAACTGCTGCCGTGATCTGTTGAACAATAATCGATTCGTGGTGTACATGCCTAAGTGTCGCGAGTCCTGCAGCGCTTCAAGTCGAAGGGTTTCGGCGATGCTTCGATACGACACGTAACCAGTTATTAATTGCACAGTACGCATTCTACAATTATTAATTATCTCGTCATGTTTGAAGAGGTTGGATATGCAAGTAAATACGGCACTTGGATTTGTGGACATTGCGAAGCCTTATGATAAGGTTTTGAAAAAAAAATGACGATAGTAACGCTACGATGGATGGGAATACAAGAAGCAGAAGTTATGATTGAGGAAGCTGTGTACAGGAGAACAAAATGAAGAGCAGTGGTGGGACTTGGAATGTCGGATGAGTTTCAGGCTAACATCGGATTGAGGCAAGGAATTGCACTTAGCCTATTACTGTTCATGATGGTGATGGAGTTAATAGGCAGGAAGATCAGCACGAAAGATGTTCTTCGGAAGATCGATCGGAGAGCAAACAAGAATTACAAAAAGCGCTGGAGGAGTGGAAGGAAATAATATCAACTAAAACTTATTCGGTGAAAATGCTCATAAAGTTGGGAAATAAATTAATAAAAAAAAAATATTTTTGACGTTAAAACTCCATCCTCAACTGATTTAGCCTAGCGGAAATCCGGTTCGTTGTCTTAATATTTAGCGTGTGAATATTTAAATTAATATCCGCAGTCGGTTTAATGAAAAAACGTGCACATGTTTGTTCAAATCATCAAAAGAATTAACTTTAGCCGTTAGATCTGGTAGGGCTCAACATGGTTGATATCAAAAACACTTCATGGGGTCAAGGCTGACCATGGGCGTGGCTTCCATCCTCTCGCTAGTCGCATGATAAAGTTATGAAATTTAATTTTCACTTCAGTAACTGCTGGACCAAGCATTTAAATAATTTTGCAGTTTGTCTGTAGATTTCACTCAAAAAATAAAAATATATATATAGATATCGTAGTGGATAAGTTTGAATTTTCGCAAAGTTTGAATTTTCGCAAAATTTATTTGAAATGAGACGAGCAAAAAACTCGAATTGAGGAGGGAACTTTAATTGAGGAGGGACTCTTAAGTTAACGGACATTCATCTTTTCAAAAACCACCAGTCACCTCTGTTACCTTCTTCACGAACTTGATTCTGCGATTCAATTCTTCTTCCGCTCGACAGATGGCATGCAGACTGCCTCACACGTGGCTGGGTCGGCAACTTATTTGCTGCTTAGAATGCGATCGTTCAAAGCTGCCAGTTGTTTACGGACCAAATCCGGTGTCGATGGTAATCTTTATGTGATTTGTGATGATGAGTTTTCAAAAGGAATCATTTGTCAGAGCAACCAGTTAGAACTATCTAGGTCCGCTACGTTGAGAAACAGCGGCGTGTCAGGCTGTCAACCTTGGTGACTCGATCGCTAATAATCTCCACAATGTGCCCACGTAAGCAGGTGGCTTTCTGTAGAGAACCACAGGGGAGCATGGAGTCAAGAAACTCCGGCGACACGCGACGGGATCTTTAACGCCTAACTATCTATAAATAATCAGCGAACTCTTGGTACGACGTCAGTACCACACCTTAGCTCATAATGCGCACAGCTTCAGTTTTACTAGTGTGTGAGTTGGTCTGAAAATATCTACGATAACATTACTCTGAGGACATCGCTGTGACGCTGTTCCCATGAAGTCTCCATCGGCGACATTGAGGCAGCGTCGTACTGACATTGACAGAAACAACATCAGTCGAAGTTTTACTACGCGATGGTTTATTTTATGGTCGTGTTTGTCGCAAGATTTTACACTGGTCATTCTTCACGAAGCTTGACGTCCACCACATGCGACGGACATAGGTTGTCGTCAATAAGCCTAAGCCTTCTGTGCCACTTCACAGGATTATATCTCCAAGTACTTTTCTCCATTTTTAGGGTGGCCAAAAATACTTTATGTCTTGGCGCAGTTCCGGTGCGTAGCACAAGCGGAAATACCAGATTACAATTACTGCACGTCGTTGTTTAAAAAACTGACTTCGCGCGCGAGATATAAACACATAACATATTATGTTTCTGCTACTTCACATTAATGCTGCACGTAATCCACCTTCCCCCAGCCCTTGATAGAGGCTGTCGGCAGGTCACCTCCATTTTATTCAGTTCCTCGTCGTCTCCCGATTCTCTCTGTCAACCCAATTCTTCTTCTGCTTATCTCGTTTATGTCCTCGATTCACTGTGCCTTGGAGAACTGTTTTGGAGAGGCATGTTGACCTCAGCACATGACCAAACCATTTCAATCCACGTCTCTTCATCGTCATCATTTTATTAGAAGTTCTGCAGTGGTTTGTTCGACTTCGTGGTTGGTGACGTAGACTGTATATGGAAAGCGCAAGCTGTATCGATGGCATTTCCAACGCTGTATTTCCTTTCATACATTTAACAGTTGTATATTTGTTATAAGTATATTTATCAAGGAAGTCAAATCATATGGAATCTAATAAAAACAAAACACACCGTCATACGAAGGATTGTGGGCATCATTTGATGACTGTATCGGGACTTCACTTGTTTATGCTGATGATATGCAAATGAGCGTTATAAGAACAGACTCTCGAAATTGCACATTTATGCTTTTATCGAACCTGATACATACTTCGTCATTTCAATCCAGCTGTCTGGAATGAAAGATTACATGGCATGGCTTCCGTCATCAAATTATTTCGCCAGGACATTATAAATTACCGAGTATTGCGCTACGTCACATTTTATTGTGACGTCATGCCACGTGGCCGGTCGACTTTGCTTATCGCTGGCAACTTTCAAAAGTGTCTGCATTTAGCTGTGCTCTGGAGTGTAGTTCGAGTTCGAGCGAGATGGCTGTCGACAAGGCTATCTTTCTTTCGACGCTGCTCTGTGGTTGTTAGTCTCGGGTGCTTTATCTTCTCGCAGTCAGGTTGCATGATCTCGCGACCAATCTATCTTTCCCCCAGTGTACTCAATCAATTAGCGGAGACCACGTTAGCTAGAGCCCAGTTGACAAGGACTGGCCACATTTTCTGAATGTATGATGACAAAATCTCGAAATGCATCTTTACGGCAGAACATCCCGGTAGACAACGTAGTAGGGTGGTGAGCTCTACACTATATACGATACAATACAATACAATACAATACGAATGCTTCTATTTTGCCAAAATCCCCGGGAACCCGAACCCACAGGCGATCATTTCATTGAAATTAAATAACGAGCTAGCATGTCATAGTCGATACCAGGTAGGTTCAACATTTTTCGCAAAATTAGTCGAGCGAACGAGACAAGCGAAAAGATCGAATTGAGGAAGAAACGTTAATCTCTTGGTCAGAGAGATGACCGTCTGGTGGTAGTTAGTTAGTAAGAGAAGACATGCTCGACATCACGATGACGTGACTCGTCCGCATCTCGAGGACTGACAACGCCGATGCTAACAATTAGTAATTGGTCGAACTACGAATACCAGCCGCCATTTTGGCACGTAGGTGCTCTTCATTCCGCGTAGTGACGCTCTCGACACACGGCAAGTAACAGACAGCACGACACTTCGGAAAAGGACGATCATTATATTTGCTTCACAAACCCAGCGCATTATAATGATGATGATGATGATAACTATGACAATAACATTAACAATAATAATAATAAGACAATATTTCTTTTTGCCTATATCCTTAGAAACCACTAGGTTCACAAAAAAAGCGTTAATCAATCTCGAAATTCGTTAGCAATAGTTTAATGTCGTCAACAGATTGATGGATACTCCAAAGAGTTAAATACATGTAAGCGTGGTTAAAAAATTAGTTTTCCAATGACTGTGATAATATTGTATGTTTTCTACCGGCCTAACAGTAATTCCAAAGAGTTGGTGCGACCAACGAGAAAGCGGTAGTTCCAACATTAGTTTCAACTGTTAAGCAATTCAACAATTGTTCATCTTAGTATTCTTGGCAAGTACAGTTGTTAGCAAAGCATTTTCGGCGACACTGTTCTCTGTTAATTGGTGTTCGCGTTCACATGAACTCTAGAGTTGGAACAGAAATCCTGTTGCATTGTGGTCGTACGGGAATACTCCTCGAAAATCACTAGTCCTAAGAACAAACAATACTCGCACCGTTGCGTAATGCCCTAGATAATGGAGTGTCATGATTAACCAGAGAAAGACAATGTGATGAAACAGTCCCAAGTTGGTGATGTAGTAACATCGCCTGATCGTCACAGCTAAGTAATCGCACACAGTATACGTTGAGATTCGGTGCAGAGGGATGATATCCTAATGTACTTAGCACACTGTTTCGTGGAATGAGACTACATCGCTTGTGATTGTTTTCAAATACCGCATACATCAACAAGAACTGTTATAAATTCTCATATTTTCTCCGAGCAATAAAAGATTTGAACTCACTGCCAGACACAATAACCATCACGGAACACCGACACTAAGCAAGCCCTAACCCACTCCATTCCAAGCAATCACTCCATGCGCACAATACCCTGACAGTTTGACTCCTTAGGAGTGTTCGCCATTATTTTACACAATACAAGATAAGGCGTGATCACCGTTGGGCAAACAGCTGATACTTAAACCTACATTGCATTTTTTACTTACAAGTACGGACGGTTTCGGCGACTTCATTAAAACAAAATAACGGACTGCAACATTAAATGTATAGCGTGGACACGATATGTAACCGTGTTGTGGAGCAAGTCGTCCATGTTATTTTGTGTGATTAAATTTCAGAAGTTCTTTGTTGGAATCTGATGTTTCGAAGGTTATTTTGTGTGTAAGATTGAAAGTTGTCTAGGTAGTTAAGTGATACGCCAGCATTCTGAACCATATAGGAGAGTGAACAGGACGCAAGTCTGATATAACCTTAGCTTCGTTCTTATAAATGAGTATGTGCAAATATGATATATTGTGTTTGCTTATCTTTACAGCAATGAAGGGATACAGCACTCTTGCTTTCCTGTCTGTCGTCGTCGCCGCCTGCTGTCTACGATCGTCGACCGCAGCGCCAACATCGAAGGCGGTTGTTAAACCGTCGGCAGAAGAACTCTTATTTCTTGCCCGCCTGATGGCGCCGCTGAAGGAACTCTCGCAAGATGTTCAGCGCATACAGTCATTCGTCGAACAGGTGACGCGCAACCGAAACATGCTGATGACGGGACTGTCGAAGCGTCAGCCGGCCTGGGACCTCGACTACGGGTGGGGAGGCGGCCGCTTCGGTAAGAGGAGTGAGCGGCCGACGCGCGCCAAGCAATACGACATGTATAACTTCGGAGGGCGCTTCGGACGTGATGTGAGTCACGTAGACACGACAGAGCAACACTGAGTGGAGGATTCGGACTGCTGGAATGTAACAGTCGGACATGTTCCCCCGTGGCAGCGTCTGTAGAAGATCCTATTAAAACATGCAGGCTGTCATGCCAACTTCAGAGGACGTTTCGGCTGTGGTCCGTGGAGCCATCAGTAGCAACAGTAGTGGTTCTACTGGAGGCGTTCTGAACAACGTGTGTGCAGCAACCAAGCTAGTCCTGGCAACGTCATTTCGCTTGTAACTTATTTCGTCTGAACTATCCGTTAACAGCGATCATTGCAAACCATGATACGCCATTCGCCTGAACAATTCAACTGCACATGATATTACAATTATGAATATGTCGATATTAAATGACTTAGATATGCAATGTGATATATTCATTTGAACTGTGTGAGTATCATACATTCTGAATATGGTTTAGACAAGTATTGTACATTTTACGACAACACCAAGTGCTCAGAAGACATTAAAGTTTCGGAAAATTCAGATTTCGCCAAACAAACATGTAACCTTTGAGGATCGAAGTACACGAAAAGTGAAAGCCGGTTTCATAAGCGTGTCTCGTCTCCATACATTTCACCGTTGATGCTGATAACATTGAACTACAGCTGTTGGGGTCAGGACACAACTACACTTCCTGTTATGAAACCACGAAAATCTCTCGCGAAGACAGCATTAAAACAACTGAATGTTAATGGTAGAATTGTTTTATTCAAGCATAAGCAAGAGAGAAGAACCGCAGGGCACGAACTAGTAGCATTATGAAAGGAACAATATAGACTGGATGTAAGAACGTAGGGCCTACCCATTTTCCCAAAGGACAATACATCATTCGAACAAATTACTTTTGACAATACCAATGCAAGTAGTATGAATATGTATAGAACATAATACACATATATTTGACAAAGATGAAAAGTTGTAATTCTAGATCTGCTAATGGTTTCCATGTGCACGTGTTAACTGGACCATGTTGCTTTTAATAGCAATACTGTTAAACGATACATATTAAATGTATTTCATAGTTTGGCCACCCGGTGAGTTAATTGTTACATTATGCTAAAGACCAAAATATGAAAAAGGTAAACGATAAACATTTGATAAAGGTTTTCGTCAAAAATAGGCCTTTTGTAGCAAAACAACTGTGTTGTGACGTAGGCTGTGTTTACACAAGGAGACGAGTTCCCGCAATGACGTCGTCTGTACATAATTAAGCAATGTCACGTGGGCTGCCATTGTCTAATTACGGAAACGTGACGTCATCGCAGAGACGCATCACCTCGCATAAACACGGAAGTTTGTTGTGGGTGGACGTGCAGAAATTGGCTATAACCATATTTGTTGAAGAAAGATCAGCAAAGTTGGTATGGAATTATTCCACGCATGTCATATGAAAAAATAATTCGCATTTCTATATTAATAGGCTAATTTTACAGGCAGTCTGGCAATATATGTACGTCCACCCACGAAAGAACATGTGTGTCGGCGAGTGTGTGTCGGCGCCTGGGAGGAGGTACTGCCAGAGTGCCCCCGAAGTTAGCGTATATAGAGACAGAGATGGCGGATTGGCGGTTACGCCATCGAGAGAGTGGATCTTCTTCTTCCTGTCAATGACTAGGCTCCTTAAGAGCATTGTAAGTCCTGCGGCGTGTTTCTACATGACGTCCACAACTGCCTGCTCGGTGCCTCTCACGCGCCGGGAATCGATGGTTTAGAGATAGAGACCACCACTCTTTGAGTCCACGACAGGTTACACATTTACCCCCTGTGTGGGATCTTTTACTTTCCCTGACATAGACACCAGGCGCACACTCAATGCAGCCACAGTTCGGCTACTGTTTCTTTCTTTGTCCGCCAGGAAAATAACAATTATAGTAAATAACTCTAAATAACTGCCTTTGTTTTTTTTAATACACAGAGACAGTTATTTAGAGTTATTTACTATTGTGCTTTCAAACTGTAGGGCAAAGACGGAAACTGTGGCCGAATTGATAGTTGTGCACACGAAGAGTGTCTCATGTCAATTAATAGAATATTATAGTTTGATTATGACGCATTAAAAGACTGAACCAATTCTACTAGAATACATGATAAGGTGAGGAACAACACTTAGGTGAAGATAACATTATAGGGAAAAGTTCGGTAATATGAGCATACAGGTAATGTGGGCCACTTCCATAACTTAGAAATGGTACACCATATGTTGCCATCTGGCGATTACTTGCTGGGCTAAGGAGTGCAGACGACGCAGGCACTATTTGCAATGGCAAGACAACACAAGTTAGAAATATGTACGTGAATAACATTTAACAACATTTCTAGCGATTTCCGCATGTTGGATGAATGCATATAGATCATAGACGTGTAATCTACATCTCCATTAATTGCGTTTTTCGATGAGTTCATTATTCTGTCAGCCTCTATATAAGTACGTAGTGTAAATTTCCCACCGGGTGGCAAAACGAGAACTGGATTACCTTCTTGGTAATATGAGCCACATGCAACCCAGGGAATATGTATGTGCGCATATGTGTGTGTGTGTGTGTGTGTGTGTGTGTGTGTGTGTGTGTGTGTTTGTGTGTGTGTGTGTGTGGTGTGTGCGTGTGCGTGTGCGTGTGCGTGTGCGTGTGCGTGTGCGTGTGCGTGTGCGTGTGCGTGTGTGTGTGTGGGCAATGACTCCTGTGTCTGTGAGAGTGTATACCCATGTCGAGTTATGATTCGTGTGTGTTGCTTGTGGAGGTGGGTGTGCGAATGCGTGTGGGCGTGAGTAGTACCCTAGAGGTCCCAAAACCTCTAGGGTACTACTGGCGTGCATGTGTGCGTACAAGCGTGCGTGTACCTATGTTTTGTAATTACTCTTGTATTGGGTTAGGCTATGACTCTGGTATGCCTACGACCATCTTGGGTAATATGATCACTCATACCCATAGTATCCACTGGCCATGGCCATATTTCCAACGCGTAATGTAATATGAGCCATTTGGAGATAATTTTCTCCTCGTCCTCATTGAAAAAGTAAACTACTCACGTGTGTAATAATGTGTGTAATAATGCCCGTGATGATAGTCTACCACGAGAACTTTTACGTGAACTTTACACACAGCAAATATTTAGTCATACGGCTTCAGAACATCAATGTGAAAAAAGTGGTTCGTATTACCGAACCTTCCCCTTTTGTTGCCGAATTGAGTGTGAGCCACTCTCCAGATGGCGTAACCGTCACCCCACCATCTATAACTAGTGTACACTAACATTGGGGGGCAGTCTGGCAGTATTTCCTCCCAGGCGCCGACGCCCACTCGCTCTATGATCCTTCATCTCCTTGCACCAGTTACGTGATTTTGTCGAATTACACACATAATGTGTGTTAATGGAGCTACTATGTGCTGAGAAATGTTGAAGAAAATCAAATCGTAGGACAAATTTAGCAGGAATCCTAAGAAACGTTATAATGGCGGCCTATTTGAAAATCAAACGTGGTTGGCCCCTTTTGCTGCATGGACAGTTGTAAGTTAGTTTATGATAAAACTGCACTGTTCTTTAACTGCAGTATTCATGACGTTTACCATGGTAAAACACTATTCATTAACTGCTGTATTCCTGACGTTTACCGTGGTAACACACTATTCTTTGACTGCAGTAGTCCTGACGTTTACCGTGGTAAAACACTATTATTTGACTGCAGTAGTCCTGACGTTTACCGTGGTAAAACACTATTATTTGACTGCAGTAGTCCTGACGTTTACCGTGGTAAAACACTATTATTTGACTGCAGTAGTCCTGACGTTTACCGTGGTAAAACAATAGCAATTATTTTATCGAGACAAAACCACGAACGACAAAGAACCATGTTCAGATGTCGGAAAACGCTTGTACAATGTAGCAGTTGTCTAGAACGATTAAGCATGTCAGTAAGTAGTGACAGCTAACTAATTTAAGATATGATCTAAACATAATTGTATTACTAGGGTTTCCAGTCGAACATATTCCTACGTTTTAAAAGTGGTCTGACCCAAAGAGACAATTGCAATAATGTTGCAATAAGGTGTAAATAAAATAGTCCAAATAGCTATGTTTTAGTTGTTTTGTTTAAATATTGATAAGATCCCTAATTTGGAATGATTTATTTAATTGATGTAACTAACTTAATAAATATTGACATTCCACGATTTATGAGCAGGTCTATGGTTTGTATGTCCAACGCACGTTAAAGCACGCAACGTGTTTGGGAGTATTGAATGACGTTGATTGAATAACCAAGAGCTTATATTTAGAACAAGAACTGTGATTAAACCAAATTGCATTTGAGGTTAGATATATTATCAAGGATTGTATAATACTGACTGCAATGTATTAGTGCTCTTCATGATTTGAAGGAGACGTTATGCAAGTTAATTTTAGTTAACGTTAATTTATGAACTATATTTGTTAATGAATTAACCTATTTCAACTATCATTGAACAATGCATATTTTACATCTTAAAGCGTATATATTTGGTTTTATCTCATCAACTTGAAAAGGGTATAATGCTGCACGCCTAACTGGTGGAATGCATCTCCCGTCCAAGGTAAAAAGTGATATCTTTTTGACGGAAGTATACAACTGTTCAGGAAATTGGGAGGGGGTCAGTTATCAAGGGTGATATATATACTGGCAGCAAGGTTTTAGTTGTTTTGCTTAAATATTGATAAGATCCCTAATTTGGAATGATTTATTTAATTGATGTAACTAACTTAATAAATATTGACATTCCACGATTTATGAGTGCACCCCGTAGGTTGTTAACATTTGTTATTTGCCGGAGTTGGCATCCAAGCGTGTAGACAGCCGTACGCAATATGGCAAACACGTTTTGATAAGTGACATTTGTTATTTGCCGGAGTTGACATCCAAGCGCGTAGACAGCCGTACGCAATATGGCAAACACATTTTGATAAGTGACATTTGTTATTTGCCGGAGTTGGCATCCAAGCGCGTACACAGCCGTACGCAATATGGCAAACACATTTTGATAAGTGACATTTGTTATTTGCCGGAGTTGGCATCCAAGCGCGTAGACAGCCGTACGTAATATGGCAAACACGTTTTCAAAAATCCAACCCAACCCCCCTCAACCCCCAGATAATTAATGGTCCATCCCCAATGAGTGCAAACACGAATCAGACAGCTGGTAAGGAGCCATCTAAGCTCATTACAAATGACACAATGTTAACTTGGTTATTGTGCATGTCAGCGGACAGGATGCGTGTCAGGCAGAGCTCGAGTTAGACGGGGATGCACAAGCTGACTTGAACAACATAACTAATCGGCAATCACTCTGTGAGACACGGTTGTCCAGTCGTGCGAACGTTCTGTAAGCCTATACATTCAAGTTTGCATTCACTGCTATTGTCACTGCCCTGGGATATTTGTATGAAGATGGGGACAACAAAGCCAGATGCTACTTTTTTGTCCATCAAAACTGTTGAATTCATCATAGCGCTAGTGACCATTAAGCATGTTCTCCAAAGACGACGTCAACCGAGCGCTTGTCGGGATTGGCCCTTACGCGTGTCCACAAGGACAAGACGTTGGATGCAGAACGCAGCATCCACCCTTTCATTTAGCGCTAACACTACGCCCAAATGAAGGAGAGGATAGTAACTAAACCCTTACTGTAGAAATGATACACTCGTAAACGCTTATTAAGTAATCTTTACTGGGGAGGGTCTAGGATTTTGGAAGGGGGTTCGACTGTGAGGGTTCGCAAAATACTGAGTCTAATGAGCCAATGAATAGTGATTTATGCAAGCCGCATAATGCCACACGTAGCGGCTGGGGCCGGAAGTCTGACATCTCAGATGTTCTCTACCGGGTAATATTTATTCTGGTATGTCATCATTTGATATGGTTTATGTTCAACCAAAAGGTTATTTTATAATAAAAAACAAAACTACGGTAAACCATTGCTGACCTAATGTAATAACAGACCATTCCAATATGCCTCCTTTCTTATTCACACACATAAAATCGATGACACGTAGGCAATTACAAATTGCGCGTCGTTGGTCACTAGTGGCTACACAACTATTAGAGTTCAAACATCTACTAGAGGCTTTGCCATTAGCATTCTTATGGGGTGAAGTTCAGCGAATTTTCTGACGACATTGTCGTAATCAAAAATTATTACAGAACGCTTACCCAGAGACCCCCCATCTGCATGTGGCGCTTCGTCAGGCTTGCCCATAGACCCCACACCCCAAGCGTGACGTACTTTATGGATGACCCTTTATTATTGTGGTCATGTCGCAATCCACTCTGGAAAATACACTTACGTTCAAACTTTCGTGGAGAGACCGGGGCGGTCTGTAAACATTAGACCATGTCTTCTACCACCGGTTGAATTCGATCTTCACTGTGGTGGGACTGGATAAGTCCCTTTGGTAGAATTCAATCAGATTCCGCAAGTCTTCAAATGAGTGGTTAGCGGTGCAGCTTGGAACTAGGCCCAACAGCCTTGTTGTCGTTTGTTGCACATGGCCAAACCCGTAATACACAATACAAAAAAAAATAAAGAACATTACACAAGTCGATATAACTCGGGAGTCTCTATATTATTATAAAACAGAGTGTGGGTCTCTGTTTGTATGTTTTCCGTCTGTCTGAGCATATATGAGGAAATAAGTGTTTATATCAAGGAAGGTACCGTGAACGACTATCATTATATCGCACTCCTGACGACTAGAAGAAGTGACGGCGAACTAAGTATGTTTTAGTTGTTTTTTAAATGCCATTACGGTTACAGCCGAGCGAACACATTTAGGCAAGTCGTTTCACATTCGTTGGCCTGCCACGGCAAAGATAGTCTACATCGTCCAATTGTACGCCATAACCATGTCACTTCCAGCAGAATGTATTTGGGATTGTATTGTCTTCTGTTGTATCTGATCGATTATTAGCCTGCGAATAAAAAAGAACGTGTCTAACCTCGTATCCATCTTTCTGATGATATGGTCAATAAAAGATATGACGACATAGCGCCTGTAGTACTCCTCTGTGCTTTCATTGGGTACATTGTTTCTGTGTTTATGGCAGGCTGCTATTCGGGATACCCTTGGCTCAGAGCCAATTCCACCGGAAACATCTGCAGACTTTGCAAACCAAACCAAACTCTACATCTGCATGCTGCCTCAACATTTTTCAGAACATCTGCGGTTTCTCTTATCATTTGGTAGGCGATATATTGGTCATTCACCCTCTTCTAGAGTTTAACGCCGATAAGCCTGGTCACTGGCAGTGCGTTGTGTGCGCATATCAATGCCACCACAAATTCAAACGAGCACATGATGTGGTATAAGCCTGTGGCCTTCACAATGGTGTCCCGGTCCCATGCACAAACACCGTACATTGGGTATTCTAATTCACGCATGATCACATGCAGAGTTGTGACAAGGCATTCATACAACTCCAGAAATACGTCATACGCTTCGTGTCTCTCCACCCACTGTTTACGACACATGTCGATTATTCTTGTTTTGTGGCTATCTGGCTGATTGATGCAGATCACATATTCAAGGCACCTCTGCCGCTTGGGTGAGTTGCCAAAGAAGTATGCCACTTCAGTGACAGAAGCAGCCATGTTGCGCACAGGTGGCAAGCTACACGCGTTTAATATTACTAGATTCAGCACATGTGAATAGCAGTGCACACGTGAATAGCAGTGCACATGTGAATAGCCGTGCACACACACTGCCTTCTCGTTCACTCTCCGAATTCTTGCCTTACTCCCTTTACAACTGACGCCATGTTGCTGGCGCCATCGTAACCAAAATAGAGGTGATAACTGAGAGGGTAGAAAACACCGTGGGTTTGGGCAAGGGTGGATCTGTTTTAGTACACGTAGGGACAAATAACGTAGAGACGGAGGGTACAACTGCCATGGTTAAGAAATACAGGCAGTTGGTCAGAACACTAAAGCAGACGCGGGTTGAGCAGGTAATACGGTCAGGGATTTTACCAGTAATAGGAAGGAGGGGCAGATATATCGAAATTGCTGGGGGATGGCAATTAACATGCTAGTCTAGAAGCTATGTAGGGAAGAAGAAGTTGGATTTGTGGGGATGTTTTGTTGGGAGGGCTGATATGTACATGAAGGATGGGCTTCATCTAAGTGTAAAGGGGGCAGCAGTATTTGCGGATGAACTCTCAGCAGCAGTAGATAGTGGCATGGGTAGCATATCAAATATATTTGGTAGTAAACATTGTTTAAATTAGAAGCGCAGGGGGGGGTACTTAGAGATGCCTCAAGCAGAACAAGAGCAGTACAAACAAACCAATAACAAAATGTCCGGAAAACATCTCTCAAACAGGTTATAAATGCGTGTGTTTAAATGCAAGGAGCATAGTAAATAGAAACAACGAATCAAACATTATGGTAGAAGATACTGACCCTCAAATAATTGGTATAACCAAATTACTCACATACACACAACATATGCTGAATTAGGACTGACAGGATACGTAATGTTTAGGAGAGATTGAATAGGAAGAAGGGGAATATATGTTAAAGAATCTATCCAGGCTTATGAAATAAAACAAGAAAGGGAAGCAGATTGCAATGAAGCTGTGTGGTGCAAAATAGTTTCAGGAATTCAAAATTAACTATTGGATTAGTTTACCGAAGTCCAAACATAAACGAAGAGGAAGAAGACAGTGCTGGAAATATAATATCACAGGGGTTTTTAATGGCGAAAGACCTAAATTTTTACTTCAGTTCAATGTTTACCAGATTTAGGCAGTTGTTCCTTTTGAATGAAAAGAAGCAAACATCGTACCATTATTTAAAAGGGGTTCGAGAAATTAGTCAGATAATTACAGACCAGTGAGTTTAACGTCAGTGATTTGTAAATTATTAGAAAGGTTAATTAAAGACCATATGGTGGACTTCCTTGTTAGGCATATATTGTTAAATTCATCTCAACACGGATTCCTAAAAGCGAGGTCGTGCTTAACAAATATGTTATGTTTTTTTGAAGAAATCACTAAGTGGATAGACGAGGGATCACCAGTAGATATTATCTACTTAGATTTTCAGAAAGTTTTTTTACAAAATGCCACATCAAAGATTACAACTTAAATTAAAAGCCCATGGTATCGGGGATGGCATACTTGATAGGAGAGGTTTCAAACTGGAAATCAGTTTTGAGTGGGGTACCACAAGGATCAATATTAGAACCTTTATTATTCTTAATAAATATATATATATATATATATATATATATATATATATATATATATATATATATATATATATATATATATATATATATATATATATATATATATATATATATATATATATATATATATATATATATATATATATATATATATATATATATATATATATATATATATATATATATATATATATATATATATATATATAAGCATAATAAAGGTTCTAATATATATATATATATATATAGTGGGGTACCACAAGGATCAAGAATGTGGTTTAACAACTCTAGAGACAAGAAGGTTAAGAGGAGATCAGATTGAAATGTTTAAGATATTAAATGGGTATGAAAATATTGATAGAAATATGTTTTTCTTACTCAAGAAAGATAGCAGAACTAGAGGACGAGGTAAAATTAGTAAAGGATCAGTGTAGATTTGATATCAGGAAGTACTCGTTCTCACAGAGGACAATAAATGAATGGAACAAATTGTCTACGGATTGTATAACTGCTAGCAGCGTGAATATGTTTAAAAACAAGGTTGACTCATATCTCAGGAGGGCGGATGGCGTTGTGTTTGTCCACAAACCGCAACACAAAAGAGACTTGCTCCATATTAGAATTGTCTGTGACTTCATCACTGAGAATACTGAACAACTTTGCTTCTGCAATTTCTTCTATGATGTCGCTCCGAAGGACATCGGCAAGTACTTGTATCAACTCATTCTGGATAGTCTTGTTGGTGTACTGGGCGTTGCCTTGTCCTTCTCCGATGTGCTTCTTTAACACCGTGTTCCCTGCTTCCATGGCATACTGCAACAAGGCATGGAAATTCCCAATGTTTCCCGATGCCTCTGATGATCCATCATCTCGGTGCCCCACAAATGGATTACTTTAGCAACATATTTTATAACTGATATGTTCATCTCAACGGCTGCTGTCCTGCTTTGACCCAGTTGGGTGTTGACTGCAGGTTTTGGTCGAGACATTGTCGTCTTAAAATTGGCAAATGCCACTAGAGCATCAATGTGATAGCTAAGGGCCTCGTGAACTCGGCACGTATCTCCAAGTCATTTTTTGTTAATGGAATCCCAACTAAGGTGCCAAGATTTTTCTATGTTTGCAAAGAGTGCACATGGCAAGCAAATTACACCATCCATTACCTCACTGAACACCAACCAGGGGCGGCGACCAGGCTTTGTCCAGTGTATTGAAAAGAAACGTGTGCATCCATTCATGCATGTTTGGGAACACTTCCGAGAAGTAGGTTTAAAATGATTTTGGATGACTCAACCCTGAAGAAAACAGTTGACCTAGTCAACACTGTCTGTGGCGCTACGTCAGATGCAACAGATGTGACTGCGGAGCAGCTACTGGCTGACGGAAGAGCCCCAGCAGTTTCCGGCGGAGAAGCAACACACCTGGGTAACACCGTCACCACAAAACCTAATGGAGTGGTAACACACGTGGGTAGTACAATGGCAGGGCTGTGCGACGGGGTTCCTGCTACTACCCTACCAGTGGGCATTCTATTGTCTAGGTCTTCCCTCCAAATCTTGCCTGGGTGAATGACCTGCCCACTGGCCACTGCCCACTGCCGAGTGCCCACCCCAGTTGGTATTTTTTTAAATTGTGTTAAGTGTCTATAATTTTCCCAGTACTGATACATTCACATTTGTACTAATTCACACATGTCCGAACCTGATCTGTCTCAGGCTAGTGACTGCAGTGTCAATGCTAGTGGGTGATATTTAATTGAAATATCAATGAATACCAAATTAACTGCCCTTGCTGGTAACATTCATTTATTAAATTAAGTTAACATAGTTGAGTTTTTAACAACTTTAATTAGGGTTATGGTTTGCATTAGGGTTAAGTTAGGGTTAGGTAAACACTAGACCCCGATGGAAACGTTGGCGTGGGAGCTGTCCAGAAGACGTCCTCTGCTACCTTTGGCGCTAAAATAGGCAATTGTAACATTTTAGCTTTAAACAGTTTTGTTTACTAACAATTGTATCCGTTTTCAGTAGTTGTTATATAAAGCCCCTTTCACAGTGATAAGTTAATCCGGAATAAGTCGAGTTATGTCGGGAGAAAACCAATGTGAAAGCTATTTAGTCCGGATTAAATCGAGTTATGCCGGGAGAAAACCACTGTGAAAGCTATTTAGTCCGGATGAGCTATTCCGCTAAAATACTCGGGTTAGTTTTTTCGGGAGAAAAGTTAACCCGGCATAACTGCACTGTGAAAGGGAGAAGCTTCTTAGTTCGACGCTAGGAAGCACTGTGTAAGCTCAGATCTCTCGCGAATTCGAAGCGTCCTTCACCTTGGTTTCTTCTATTTCGCATAACCACAACAACAAGTTCGAGTTCTAGTATTATCATTATGATATGGTCCTTGTACTATCATTATGATATGGTCCTTGTATTATCATTATGATATGTTCCTGGTATTGTGCTTCCGCCATCTTGAGCGCAGTTTGCAACTCAATCTGTCGCCGAAGTTGAGCTATTCTCAAGGAACGAAACTGAATTAAAACCAGCGTGAACACGACAAAAAAAGAGACAGTAAACATACTGCTCAGTAGCCTCCATTTTGCGAAAATGTCCTCATTATACCATTACGAGATTATACAACTTCACCATCTAGTGACTATTCTCGTTGAATATGGCGGCTATTCCGCTAATCCAAAATAACTGTTCACTGTGAAAGCGATTGCTTATCGCGCGGTAAAATTCCTCTCGCTATTTCGGATAAGTGGAAGTTATTTAACATGTCAACTTTATTTAACATGTAATGGTAATACATATGATGTAAATCATTGAATACATTAATACGGATTAGCCCGAATAAACGGACGCGGCCTATGGCCTTGTCCGTTTATGTGTGCTACTCCGCCATCTTCTCGTCCGATTCTAGCCGCATGTAATTCTCAAAGATAAAATTTTATATAATTATTCGTACCGGACTTTTGAAGATTAGTAACTTTGAACATACATATACTAGCTCCATAATAGTTAGATGCAGTGTACTGTACATACATCAGCTCATAATTCAAAACATACATACGCACAATACAACACATATAGAAATCGTGCATATGAAACATAGTCTAGGCCTACATTGTGTTAATCACAATCATAGTGTGCTATAATCTTATGATGGAAAAGCAAAAATAGAAGTGTAAACGTATCACTCTGCCCTATTACACTAATTTACTATATGTATTTACTTATAAGTTATTTACATTATAATCCGTTGTAAAGCAATTCAATGACTAATTTTGTTTCAAAACATTAGTTTGAACAAATAGTAATATTGGCACCCAAAACTAAGCCCAACCTGGTGATACTAATCCAAAATTTATATAGTATAACTCTCCAATGTGCCAAGAAGTACAGGCTCACAACTGCTGCTGTCACCACACTGTGGCCAAGAAGTAGGGGCTAACCACTGCTGCTATTGCCACACTGTGGCCAAGTAGTAGGGGCTCACCACTGCTGGTGTCACCACACTGTGGCCAAGAAGTAGGGGCTCACCACTGCTGCTATTGCCACACTGTGGCCAAGTAGTAGGGGCTCACCACTGCTGCTGTCACCACACTGTGGCCAAGAAGTAGGGGCTCACCACTGCTGCTATTGCCACACTGTGGCCAAGTAGTAGGGGCTCACCACTGCTGCTATTGCCACACTGTGGCCATGTAGTAGGGGCTCACCACTGCTGCTATTGCCACACTGTAGCCAAGTAGTAGGGGCTCACCACTGCTGCTATTGCCACACTGTGGCCATGTAGTAGGGGCTCACCACTGCTGCTATTGCCACACTGTGGCCATGTAGTAGGGGCTCACCACTGCTGCTGTCACCACACTATGGCCAAGAAGTAGGGGCTCACCACTGCTGCTATTGCCACACTGTAGCCAAGTAGTAGGGGCTCACCACTGCTGCTATTGCCACACTGTGGCCATGTAGTAGGGGCTCACCACTGCTGCTATTGCCACACTGTGGCCAAGTACTAGGGGCTCACCACTGCTGCTGTCACCACACTATGGCCAAGAAGTAGGGGCTCACCACTGCTGCTATTGCCACACTGTAGCCAAGTAGTAGGGGCTCACCACTGCTGCTATTGCCACACTGTGGCCATGTAGTAGGGGCTCACCACTGCTGCTATTGCCACACTGTGGCCATGTAGTAGGGGCTCACCACTGCTGCTGTCACCACACTGTGGCCAAGAAGTAGGGGCTCACCACTGCTGCTATTGCCACACTGTGGCCATGTAGTAGGGGCTCACCACTGCTGCTGTCACCACACTGTGGCCAAGAAGTAGGGGCTCACCACTGCTGCTATTGCCACACTGTGGCCAAGTAGTAGGGGCTCACCACTGCTGCTATCACCACACTGTGGCCAAGAAGTAGGGGCTCACCACTGCTGCTATTGCCACACTGTGGCCAAGTAGTAGGGGCTCACCACTGCTGCTGTCACCACACTGTGGCCAAGAAGTAGGGGCTCACCACTGCTGCTATTGCCACACTGTAGCCAAGTAGTAGGGGCTCACCACTGCTGCTATTGCCACACTGTGGCCAAGTAGTAGGGGCTCACCACTGCTGCTGTCACCACACTGTGGCCAAGTAGTAGGGGCTCACCACTGCTGCTATTGCCACACTGTGGCCAAGAAGTACGGGCTCACCAGTGCTGCTGTCGACACACTTTGGCCAAGTAGTAGGGGTTCACCACTGCTGCTATTGCCACACTGTGACCAAGAAGTAGGGGCTCACCACTGCTGCTATTGCCACACTGTGGCCAAGAAGTAGGGGCTCACCACTGCTACTGTCGACACACTGTGACCAAGAAGTAGGGGCTCATCACTGCTGCTATTGCCACACTGCGGCCAAGAAGTAGGGGCTCACCACTGCTGCTATTGCCACACTGTGGCCAAGAAGTAGGACTCACCACTGCTGCTATCGCCACACTCTGGCCAAGAAGTAGGGGCTCACCACTGCTGCTATTGCCACACTGTGGCCAAGAAGTAGGACTCACCACTGCTGCTATCGCCACACTCTAGCCACGAAATACTGGCTCACCACTGCTGCTATTGCCACACTGTGGCCAAGAAGTAGGACTCACCACTGCTGCTATCGCCATACTCTGGCCAAGAAGTAGGGGCTCACCACTGCTGCTATTGCCACACTCTGGCCACGAAATAGGGGCTCACCACTGCTGCTATTGCCACACTCTGGCCACGAAGTAGGGGCTCACCACTGCTGCTATTGCCACACTGTGGCCAAGAAGTAGGGCTCACCACTGCTGCTATTGCCATACTGTGGCCAAGTAGTAGGGGCTCTTCACTGCTGCTGTCGACACACTTTGGCCAAGTAGTAGGGGTTCACCACGCCTACTATCGCCACACTCTGGCCAAGAAGTAAGGGCTCATCACTGCTGCTGTCGACACACTGGATATTATTAACCAAATACCCCAGTTGGTGCTCTCTTCTAAACTTGTCAATATTAGAACATATCGCCCTAGCATTCGTGGCATTCCGTGTATGGCGATGGCATCCACCCACGACCCACTCTTAGCAAGCGAATCCAAATACCCCGGCCGTATGACCTCGTACATGGAACCAGGTGCTTCCTGAAAGGTTAAAAAACCGTTTTATACTATTAATTGGAACAATGCACACCTGATTGGATGCATAGGTTCATATTCCAGTTTAATGGTATTTTATTAATTATGTTTAAAGTATTTGGCTTTTCTTTATGTTATAGCTGGTCGACAGATAAGGCAATAATTCACAATATGCATGTGAACATCACCCATTTAGTAAGTGGAATGTGGTGATAACATTTTGATCATGTACCAAGACAGGAGATATGCTGTTACCAAGTTCTGGAGGAATACCACCAAGTCAGATCGCAGCTGCCTCGCACTTGGCGCAGGTAGACCTAGTCGATCCAACTGATCCTCTACGCAATAAAAGAAACAATTCCCATCTCCTATGACATTGCAACGTATCTGCATTTCATCTGCCTAAAGTTCATTTCTAGGCGCTGACGAAATGACATCGTATGCATAGCTCTACATCATGAGTGTGCCTGGACACGTCCTTGGCTCTTTCAAGTTCGTCTAAAATTATTTTCAAGATTTGCACTATTACCCATCAAGCACTTTCATCCGGACAACCGGCATATTTACATCCGCTGCTCACTCCCGCAAGACAGGCTAGGCAGATTCGATCATCTACTTCGCGTTTACTTTTTATTCCCAGAATTAAGACATGCGTTAGAACTAGAGCTTTCTCAATCGCAGCACCTACTTTGTGGAACTCATGCCCTGTTAGTGTTAAGTCATGTGAAGATATATCAACATTTCGGCGTCATCTAAAAACCTACCTATCTGACCTGGCCTATCCTCCGTAGCTCCTCAGCGTTGTATTGTATTGCATTGCATTGTATTGTACGTGTGATTGGGCACGAATGCACGCCCGCACGTACCCAAGCGCGCATTCGAACCCGCCGCTAACCTTGCAGCAGATAAGTGAGTAAAATAAATATTTCAGTTGATGTCAATACAATGGACAGACGCTGACGCTAGCATATCAACGCAGTGGCACTGGCTATATGTCAGGCCCAACGCAACAACATTTTAAAATCAGTCGCGTTATCTGGTCGGGATTGAGGGATATCAGGCTTAATTGTTTATTATGGCGAAACAAACGTATGTCAACGTCTGTATGTCTGAGTCTTTTGCATGAATTTCACACAGGAGGCATATTGTTTAATGTGATGTGAATGGTTAAAGAGAATTAGTTTACAAAATTAGCCCAGGAAACGCTATCATATCCACCAACGGCTAAGGATGTTATCTGCCCATTTGTGTGAACGCCAACCCCACTGTTGCATTCCTTTATCTCAGTGCCCACCTGTGCGCATTAACATCCACCGAGTCCTCCGGCCAAATGCCGGTGTCTGAATTGATCCGAAACACTCTTAGCAAGACCCACATGACATGGTGATTTACTTACTAATTCTCTTCGCACGCTAGTTGGTGCATAAGTCCACTTAGTGACTTATCCACTTAGTAACTGACGCTATTTCGTACGATCTCTAGCAGTGTTATCTGGCCTCTTCCAAGACTTCCATCCGAGTTGTTTTATCTTTGCTTCCTCTGTCCTCCGTGTTTAGTTTGGCTTTCCTCTTTTCCTTTTACTTTCAGGAGCCCAGGTTTCTGCTATTTTTTTTTATTTCCATCTCTCCTTCGTTTGTGGCCAATCCATCTCCACCGTTTGATCTTAATCTACTGAGTTTGGTGACATACAGTTAGGCCTACTGTTTTCTCTCACTAAATATTTATATATCTATATATCAGTTGGCATTGATATTCAAATAATATGATTAACACAAAACAGTTAAAAAAATGGCAAATCATAAGAAAATGTATACAAAATAGTTCCTGCTGCCAGCACAGCGTGCATTTCAGCTGGAGATTCGGACACTGAAAATAAACGGAAATACTGGGGGCCAAAGTATAATGGAGCCCTGCCGAAAATATTGTGGGCCCGGCCCCCCTAGTCCCTACCCGGGTTGGTATGTATGTATATATATATATATATATATATATATATATATATATATATACCACACGTTACAGTAGTACTGCGTATGTAACGTGTGGTTAAAGCCTCGGTTTGTTGTGGTGCTGTACAGACTTTACAGAGTGATGATGAAAGATTGGGCAAAGGTAGGACCAGGCCAGTTGTGAACAATATCTTGTCTTGGCCCTGAACTATTGAGATGCCTCGGTGTAATAAACTCGCAGACCCATGTGGCACGTAACAGCAACTAATTGGCTTGCATGTGGCCTGGAACGAAATGTTGCATGTCACGTCGCTGTACAATTAGAAATTGTGACATTTGTAAGCTAAATCAAACTCACAACTGTTTGCCAACGGTCAATTACTTTTAATTGCCATTTATTCAAAGATATAATGCAGCAGTACACAACAGATTGACTTCACTCACTCATCCGACGGAAAAGTGTTAGAAACAAATTCACACATAACACGCAATCTTCACGTTCATAGACTAGATCGAGACTAAAAACACTCTTTGTTACATCTTTAAAATGGATGTAACCAAATTGAGAACATACTTTTTGAATGTCTTCTTTGGCGAGCTGCATGACGAGAAAAGAACAGTCGACAAACCACACCACACGAGATCTGAAGTAATTGAATATCCCACCTGAAACATGGACTACTGCTGCCATGGACAGACCAAACTGGAGCATCTGCTCTCTTCGTCAGTCGTACCCCTTCCATTCTTTCCACATGTCCAGTCCACTAACCGGCTCCTCACCAGCTTCCTTGTAAGACTCCCACACCAACGTCCTCCCTCAGCTCCTCCATTCTTCGCTTGTAGATTCTTTTTACTCCCGCAATTCTTCTCACCCAGTTATTCTCGCAAACTTGCAGTCTCTCTTGTTGTTTTTCTGTCATCGCCATGGTCTCTGGGAAAGGGGACAGAGCAGTGAACCTGGGTGAAGGATTTAAAATGCTTTGTGAATAGGCAAACATCATTAAACAAGTGAACAGTTTTTGTATAAATGGGTGGCACAGTGTGTGATGATGGAGGAAGTAGTAAGGAAAATACAGAGGAGAGTGCAAGCAGGAGCAGCAGCATGGAGGAGAGTGGAAGGCATTGTGTGGGACAGAAAACTGAAGAAACAACTAAAAGGAAAAGTGTTGGAAGCCTGCGTGGTACCAGCCTGTATATACGGGTTGGGAACACTGGCACTGACAGAGAGACAGGAAGAGAAGATGCAGATAGCAGAAAACAACTGGATCCTAAGAATAAGCAAAGTAACCCAAGAAGATAGAAGTAAGGTGAAAGAATTGAGAGAAGAGATTGGCATGAAAAAACACCTAAAAATGAAAGTAGCCGGAAGCAGAATGAGATGGGAAGGACATGTGCAAAGCATGGGTGAAGACAGACTGTCAAAAAGAGCATGGAAAGCAGAAGAGGGTGGTAGAAGAAGAAGGGGAAGACCAAAGCTGCGATGGAAAGACTGTGTCAAACGAGATGGTGAAAGGGCAGGTACGAACGGCCAAGAGTGGAAGACCACCGCAGAAGACAGAGGGAAATTGAGAACATTAACGATGAAAGTGGAAGAAGCAATCAAGTGACTTGGACCCCACCCCGCAAGGAAGCAAGTGGAAGAAGAATTCATGGTCTCTAGGCCGTATAGGTATGCTGGTGTTATGCATGAGTTCAGAACCTTTCCTTTTAGCTTTCGAGATATGTGTCTATTTCCCATCACCCCTTCCACTTTCCTCCACGCACTCGCCCCAGCTTGTACTCTCCTGCGAATTTCCGTCTCCGTGTTGTCGTCCCCGCAAACCGCTCCACCCAGATTTACAAAGCTGTCTCGTTGGTTCAGTTTCTTCCCATTCAGTCTTATGTCAAGATCTTTGTTTTTCTGCTGCCCGAACCAAAGCACCTTCGCCTTCTCCAGACTTAGTCAGAGTCCATGTTTGCCAAATATTTCCTTCCAATCTACCAACCGCTCATGAAGGTCTGCCTCACTGTCCGCCACTACTGCCAGATCATCGCCGTATAGCAACTTGCGGGAGAACGTCCCTTGTACTCGCTTTCTGCTGATCACCTCCACTACTGCAATGAACAACAATGGGCTTAGGGCACTCCCCTGTCTCAGGCCGACGTCCACCCTGAATTCCTCCCTCCCGCACACTACTCTACCTTTTGTCTCTTCCTATGTGCCTTCGACCATCCTTACCTTCTTGCCTCTGTGACACCCATCCGCCTCAACGTTCTTCTCCCATTTCACACTCCACTATCTTCCTTATCCTTCCATCCAGAATCATCTCTAACACCTTCAGGACATGACTCAGCAACGTGATACCCCGATATTTTCCAGGGTCGTGAACACCTCCCTTTCTTTTCCATACAGGGACTATCAACCCCGTCTGCCACTCCTCTGGGATCTTCCCCTCTTTCATGCAGGTATTTAGCAATCGTCTTGACCACCTAACCCCAATACGTTCAGCCATTACCATCATCTCCACTCGCAGTTCTTCAATACCTGTCACTCGGCCTCTCCTCATCTTCTTCATTGCACTATCTGCCTCTGCACCCCCAATTGGCGGACGGTAGACAGACAGAGAGACAGACAGACATACATTGGCAGACGGTAGACAGACAGAGAGACAGACAGACAGACAGGCAGAACCCAACGGCTTCAAGTTATCACACTCGTAGACCATTATTATCTTGGGCTTGAAAATGGAACAGTGTCTAGATGCAGTTTGAAAACACGCTAGTGCGGTTAAAAATGCCATGTCCAGAGTCGAGACATTGACGTTATCAAGGTTCACGATGCATTTACTTATAAACAATATTGGCCGAGTCCTATCCAAAAATAGTAGTGCCATGCATAAGTAATACGTCAACACAAGCACAGCGTAAAAAAATAATATCTGCATCCACCGCGGTGGACGAGCGATCGACCTGTGTCTTCGCATATTTGAAATTATTACTGCTTTAAATTGACTGGAGTTAAATACTCATTATGCTTATGCTTTGGTCAGCATTTCCAGTCTAAGAGCCAGTAACGATGCAAACCATTAACCTTTCCAAACCTGTTTGCCTAGATTTTAATGTCAAACAGGGCTCTCCTGGAACTCTCGTCAGACCGTTTTACATGACAATCCACTGTTTTGTTGATACTAACCATTTGTGCGTGCGCGTGCGCTTACGCGTGCACACTGTCTGGCGAAGAGTCTCATTACGTGATCAACCGTAATCTCTTGAAATAGTCTCTACAGATACAACAGTCGGGTGACACATACAAAATAACTAATTAATCGTGACATCGTAGGAGATACTGTAATTTTATTATTACAGTTTATTTTGAGATGTTATCCTCCGTGGTCACAACAGTACGTGGCGACTCCGTAATCAAAAGAGTGGCGCCTATGTGCCTACTCAAGTCTCAAGTCTCAAATAGTTATATACCAAACAGCCCAATCTTGAGCTAACGCAGGAGTTTGGACCAACGGCTTTTAATGTCTCTTCCGAAAGACACAGGCAAAGTAGGGTGAACGAAATTGCCCAAGCTTCGAAACAGCGGAGGTGGAATCGAACCACTGTCCTCTCGATCGACATGCGGGTGCTCTAACCATTAGATCACTGTTCCCCACTTACAACAGTGGCGCCTGCGTTATCACAACAGTGGCGCCTCCGTGATCACAACAGTGGCGCCTCCGTGATCAAATCAGTGGCGCCTCTGTAATCACAACAGTGGCGCCTCCGTGATCAAAACAGTGGCGCCTCCGTGGTCACAACAGTGGCGCCTCCGTGATCACAACAGTGGCTCCTCCGTGGTTATAACAGTGTCAGTGGCGCCTCCGTGGTCTGTATGTATGTATGTATGTATGCATTCTTATATGTATATCACTAAAGTTATCTGACAATAACCATGTAAAAGTGTGAAATTATTACCTTTTTGTCAGAACCCATGTGCTTGTCAAATTTTTTATATAACCGGATGTTGTTGTGAGCCAGATTACCAAACGGGGTTCTCGTTGATCAATATAAGGTCACGCTAAGAATTGCCGTCTGCTGGCCATAGAGTTACATCATTAATCATCCCTCTATAAACTACTAACTTACTAACGGGTGTTTTATTTATGTCTGTGCAGCTGGCCCACTCTGGCCTCATTCTACACGAAATCGCGTTTGACCATGTCACCCAAAGGCAACATCACGTGCACAGTATGGCGGCTAATTGTGAAATGTTTTTATGTCACCGATAAAAGTACTCATAAGTAATTATTTGGAGCACATTTCTTCAGTTTCTTGAAGCCCAAGTGTTGGTTGTATGACACAGAATACACATGTGAAACGGTTAGTGCGTATCGGTTTTAAAACTAAAGTTATTAGTTCCGTAGCCATTTGGCTACGGAAAGCCAAAAACTGCGCTTACGATAATGATGGCCTGGAACTCCGCCCCTAGGCTAGCTGAAGAGTGTGCGGATGACTCTGCCTACAATTTGATTGATTACTCGCTCCCGAGAGGCTCTTTTGAACGACAAATGGTGGCGCCACATCACTGAGAATCTGTGCATCTAATAGAACAGTGGTGCCGCCACAAGGTTTACCTGGAACCAGCTAATGTTTCGCTCAAACTCCCCGACAGTGGTGCCAATCAGCATATCACCACTGCCACAAGTTCATTATAAATTAAAAATGGACAGTGCGGACTAGTATATTGGCTGGGCAATAGCGATTGTTGTTTACGACATGTTACGCCATTGCAACTGTGCATTTGAGCATACGTAACAAAGTTTCAAACAAAAACGAACGTTATTTTGCTTTGTTTCAGCGCAAGCACTATCCAATGTTTTATGCAACTGAAATTAAGAGATTTGTTGAAAAAAATTAGGAGTTTACCAAATGAAACGACGATGTACAAAATCTGCACATCAAATGTAAGTTGTGGCAGTGCCATAGAGTTACATCATTAATCACCCCCCTATAAACAAGAGTAACAAGCCAGCTCACTGCAGTGAAGCGGGTGTGGACCACTGGCTGGCATTTCATTGCTCGGCAGAAACAGTTGCATCCACTGCATGACACATAGGGTAGTACTGTTTATAGTGTGAACACAGCATGTTAAAAATAGTTGTCTAACATATGTATGTAAGTAAGTAAGTAAGTAAGTAAGTGAGTAAGTAAGTTAATGTATTTTCTCCTCACCATCATCATGTACAATATAAGGCAAACAAAAGCAATGAAGATGAGGTGGCTACCAGAGAATTATAAACTAGTAGCCAGTGACGATGACACCAGGAACCAATTAACTTGAAGATTTGTCATTGTCATTTGTTCTTAATGGGGCATGGCCACCAGACTGATAAATAATTTGGGTGAGGGTGGTCCCAGCAGTTGTGTTATAAGTGTGGGCAGTTGGGTTGTTCATACATGCATTAGTGTTAAACTCTTCAAGATAAACATCTTGGAGGCTTGCTGGAGAAAGTTGTGGGACAACGAATATGGTTATTTCCTGTGTGGCTTACAGCAGCACGAATCAATAGAAGACAGTATCTAACATCTCGTTATGTTCAGGTAATTTATGTTGCAAATGTTTGTGCTGTGTTAGTGTATATGTGAATGAATGTAACAGTTTCAAAAATGTTCTGAAATATCAATATATTACAGATACTTTTGTTTTTCTTGGGGGAGCGTACATTAAGTGTTTCCCAGTAGTCACATTGATTGGGTGCAACTTAAAATGTTATGGGGTAGGATTCAGTTTTATAAATAATGTGTGCGTGCATGTATGCATATTTGTAACTCTTTTATAAAACTCTACTAGATGTCAGCTGTTTAATAAGATTTTTTTTCTTTATTAAGTCATCTGCATTATATAAGGCTCTCCCCTTTTTGGTCGTCGTTTGCCTTTTCTTCGTTGTATGAACCACTATCATGTAATTCATTATGTACACATTGCAACATTCATTGCATTCTATGCATTTGTTTGACAAACCATGTGAAAGGTTGCCTACTAAAACAATTGACAGTTTAAATGAGAGAGCACATTTCTTTACAAGAGGCGTGTCCTTGGGCAGTTTGGCCAGATAACATCGGAGAAAGATTTTGATCTGCAGGTAGAAATGGCTGTGATGGAGCAGCTGGGGAATGTGTTGGAAGATGGGAAAAGAATATTTTTGGGACCTTAGAGAAGAATGTCCAACAGAGTTTAATGAGATTTTGACCACTTGCAGTCGTTGGCTAATACATGTATAGAACACTTCAGAAAGTTCAGTTTCGATCATGTTTAGTGGTGCTACTGTTATAGTTAATATGTTATGATATTTGATATACAAGGTGCATGGATAGATTGTGCACGTAATAAGGTAATAGGTATATATAGCTATGTAGTATTAATCTCTTATTAGTACTGTATATCTATAGATATATGATGAAGATTGGGTGCTGTACAGTATAAACACTGGGCCTCCAGTGGGTTCTTGCCTTGCAGCAGCATGAATGTCACTGGTCCATGCCAGCATCACTTTCTCATGTGTCAACTGATAAGAGCTTAGCGGGCTTGTTTTACTAACGGGTGTTCTATTTATGTCTATGGGCAGTGGTGAAATCATGACTTACATTATATTCACTATGTGGCGCCACTAGTGGGGAGTTTGCTTTTGGCTACGAGGTTATCGTGACGTCATTCATAAACCTCTAAAATGGAAGCCGTACCTCGGATGCCGATGCTGGCATTTGAGCTGAAAACTAGCTCCGAACCTGTTGAATTTACTCCAATATTGAAATACGTAAGTAAACCCTACTTGACAATGGATCAAGGCGGTTATCTTGTGAATTTGAATTAATGGTTGATGCAGGTGTTATGTTGTGCGCCAAGTTGACAGGGCGATCTACTGTCATTCTGTTGTGAGTCACGCGCATACATGACACAGGAAAATTAATCACAATGAATGAAACGATGATCATACGTAACATTCTGCTTAGAAAAAGTTGCCAACACTGGCAACTTACTCCCAGAATTTGCTGACACATGAAATTTGTGTTTTTTACCTTTTGTGTGTAGTGGCTATAGTCACATTTTGTTGTATTTATCTTTAGGCCTACCTGTCAAAATTGCGTCTTGCATTTTACTGTCACTATACTGGCAATGCTGGCTTACATTACGTTGGTTTGGCTGTTCTTTAAAGTAAAATATCGATAACTTTATAGTGCTGATTATGTAACCAATTTCAGTACAAATTGGGGTACTATATTAAATGCCTACCACAATTGTATCGACTTATTGCAGACATTTGTTTGAATAGTAATTTTTAGCTTGAGTGCTAATGACTTCATATTTGGAATAAACAAATGCTGGTGTTGACAGTTGATCAAAGTGCTGTTGTCAAGTTTTTAGTAGCAGCCGCCAGAAAGCTACGTACGTCATATAGCTACTACTGAAACCTATTTATATGCATGATTTTGGTAATTTCTATAATTTTCTTATGACCTTGTGTACCTAAGGGCTTCTTAATTGTTTTTAATTTCTATGCATTCTTGCTGCAGCAAATTAATTTTCTTTGTAGTATATTTCTGAAATATACCACGAGGATCCTGAAGCATACACAAAGGAGTGCAATGATTTTGACCAACTGCGACAGGTGAGTGTTATGTGACAGCAACATACTTCATGGCAACATCACATTGCTGTGATATTTAATCTAAATAATTTTTAATGTCACACAAATATTTCACAGTGCATTTTGACAGAATTCCTGTTAAATTCAAATGAATGTAGTATATTTGTCATTATTGTTATATATATGTGTGATTTTCATGGATGAATATGCAACAAAATAAAAAACTCATCAAATTAATTTTAATAAAAAATATATAAAACCGAAGGCAAATGGAATTAAGGAATATATCTAAGGTCTATTGGGATATTACTTGGCTCTGGAATTTGGTAATTATCTAAAAAATTGAAACGTTTTTTTCAGACGGCAATACAGGTGTCAAAAGACTTTGTAGGCTGCAGCGTTCTCAAGAAGTACTACTGCCAGTTGCAGTTTCTGCACAGTCGATTCCCCTTGCTCGCACAGAGACCTGATGATGGCAGTTCAGATCTCATATTCACCTGGTCAGAACACATTTCTCCTACAGTAGTATTTCTCACATTTCAGTTTTAAAACAACATTGACATTTAAAAAATATTTACAAAACATAAAGACATTTGTGTTCAGAATGGTGAATGATTGAAATGTGAGTTAATTTACTGTGTATGCTTCCTGATGTCATGTTGGTTTATTTGTAAATGAGTGGAAGTTGCAGAATCATTCATAGCTATCATTGATATAGGCATTTGACCTGTTATTCAGGGTTATTCTGGTCTGCCACCAGTAGTACCAGTAGCCAAAGTTATTTTCCATTTGTGCACAGTGTTTTGTATGATATGCTTTATTACTACATAATAAAGTACTTTACATTTCTCGCAGACCATTTCATTAAGCCATGTTACAGTGAACAGTACAATTTTGCATCTATTCAAATGCTTCAGTCCACCATTGCCTGTTGCCAGGTACTCATTTATACAGCTGAGTGAACTTAGATACAACACAACCATGCTAAATATTGTGGCTGCAACACTGTTGAACTGGTCGGAGAATATAGGCATGCATATTATATCAAGAATAACTTGTATAGGTTATATTAAGAAAATAATAATATTGATGATGATTACTGTTTATTAATTTATATACTACCAAAATTATACAATGATATTCATTGGTGCTGTACATAATAAAACATAATAAATATTACATAAAATTAAGATGGTATAGGATAAATATGTATATATAATCTAGACTATTGTATCACATATGGTGTAATACACATAAATAAATAAAAAGATTATGATCTAAGATGCAACAATTCATTAAAATGAATGGATATATATATATATATATATATATATATATATATATATATAATAACTTATTCGTACGGGGTATTAAAATAGTAAAATATTGAGTCTTTAATGTACTCTTAGTCTGCTTCCCAGAGAAGTCTAAATGGCGTTGGAATGAACAGGTCTGCCAAGGGGTGAAGTGTAAAATGCATTGAACGGTCCCGGGGACAGGATGTCGCGCTATATTAGAACGTACCTTTTAAAAACTTTGTGACATCGCTAATTCTCCTTAGATCTTGAGGTAACGCTTTCCATAGTTTCAGTGCTGCTACTTTGAAGGATACTGCTGAAGATAGTTATGCAGCATGGATTTTGAGAAGTACAGTCATGTGACTACATCAGGCAATGTAGCAGTGACAGAACAGAGCTTAGCACAGCCAGGAGTCAAGGTGCAGAGCACACAATGCAAACCTTAACACAAAATAAACTATATCTGTAGCCATACCCAAAATTTCACACTGCTTAATGTCAACTTTGGTATTGTTTCCTGTGGTGCAATTGTTCGCATACACCTTTAAACTTTGATTGGGTGGTTTAGAATATACCGTACTATGCAGTACAGTGAGTAAACATGTACAAGACTAGAAGTTTGACAGTTACGTTGAAGTCATACTCATAGCACAATGATATTTCAGTGACAAAACATTAAAACAAAAATCATAATAACGACAGCCTTTTCAATTACTTTGATGGACAGATTGGGATTGTTAGGCCGCAGTTAACCATTTCAGTATGACAGGCTGAATTTCCGGCCACACGGTGTGTGACGCTACAGTATGACAGGCCGAATCTTTGGCATGGCTACTCGGACGTCAGTGATGATGCAAGTGATGGTGTAAACTCTGAGGATGAGCTGCGCACTGTACTGTCAATGCTGGATGATGTGTCCTTGCTGGAGTTTGATTTTTTTAAGAAGGAAAATATGTCTGTGAATCCATCAACATGCAAAGTTTCAATGGAATCGGTCCAGTAGCGATGGATGTGTTAACAAATATACAAATAAACACTTCTATCATATATGTATAAAATACAAATAAATAATTTGTTTTTCACTTACTTATACTCCACAAAATGTACTTGATATTGTATTTTATATCATAGTACACTCCTGTAGCATGATCAACATTAAATATGTACATTGGTATACAACTGTGTTCAGCAACTGCAAAAACATTGAAATTGTGGTGGCCATCTTGGATTGCTGGTTACCATGATGATGAAATGTAAAATGATATGGCTCATTATACTCGCTGAATATTGTACTTTCAAAATATATATATAATATTTGTATTCATAAAATGCACTTTTGTCGCTGAAATCTTAACTTGAGGTGATGCAGTCGATTTTCTTGCATATTCACTGGGAATGCAGTATTCTGTGGTCACAGCTGATCAGAGTTGTAGTACTGAAATGGTTAGCCATCAAACAATGACCAGAAAGCAGTAGTGAATACTATGTCTAGATGTCATCCTTGTATCAAAATTGTATAAAATTTGTGGGATGCTTTAGACGTTAAACTTGTCATCAAGTTTTCCTTAATTATGAATATGTCTGACTTTCCAAGGGATGATGTGTACATGGGCCGCCCCATCAGCCACAGTCAGACAACCTACGAGCAAGCTTGTATCCTCTACAACATCGGCGCACTACACTCCATTCTTGGGGCACTTGACAATCGTCAGACACCAGAGGTATTAAATGCTTTGTAATATTTAACCTTGTAGTTAATTTTTAAAGAACAGTTTATGATAAACTGGATGAAATAATAATTGGCCTCTTACAGGTAAATGTTGATGTGTATTACACGTCATTTTGTATGTGCCCTGATTGGCTATGTTAACAGCTGAGTAGAACTTAAATAAATCTCACTCTTTCGCAGATATATTGTCATGGAGCACCTTAATACAATTCACCAAGTAATGTCGTGCTAATGAATCAACATTCTAAGATGAACGCATGTATTTGTAAATTCTTAAGTTTCCATAATAACCTTAAATTTCAAGCAAATAATTTTATGTTATGAATACAATTGTGTATTTTGTACATATTGTTTATTATAGGATCACATCCCATGAATACTAATATCGGTAGTACTGCCATTGTTTCAGGGCATGAAGGTGTCATGCACACACTTCCAGTGTGCTGCGTGGGCCTTCGAGCACCTACGAGACCACTTCGGCTCAGTCCTCAGTCCAGATATGTCTAGGGATATGCTCACATTCCAAGCACAGCTCATGTTGGTAAGTGTAGAGCCAGCTACATTTGACATACCTAATTTGCTTGGATCTTTAATATAAAATAGTTTGTGACTATGTATGTCTGTATGTGAGGTGTGAAGTTGTCATTGGCATTGCACTACCAAAGCTTGACTGGTAGTGCAAGGAGTCATAGGCTCTTGACCTGTAGTGCAAGGAGTAATAGGCTCTTGACTGGTAGTGCAAGGAGTCATAGGCTATTGACTGGTAGTACAAGGAGTCATAGGCTCTTTCAGTGGTTGCCTTTTTGTCCCGTGGAATGCCAGGCAACTGGGCTAATAATCAAATAAATCCTCATTATGCATGCATTTCATTGGTTGATGCAGCAAATGGGACACGGTTTAATTATAACTTTATTAGGGTGGATTCATCAGGGGCATCACAATGTCATCGCTGATTCGTGAGGTTCATTGTTCGGTGATTAAATGGTTTGTGGGTAAATGGCAGAATACTATATTTTTATTACACAGGCTTACACAAGTAAGTGTTTTGTTTGTTTTGTTTTTTTGTTTAAATAATTTCTGAGGCTGTACTTAATGTTACCTCCTGGGCCAGGAGTGCATCTTGTAGAAGTTCACAGAGTCTGTACTTAATGCTACCTCCAGGCCCAGACCTAGGAGTGCATCCTGGAGGTGTTCACATAATCTGCACTTAATGTTACCTCCAGGCCCAGGCCCAGGAGTGCATCCTTGAGAAGTCGATGGCAGACAACAGGAAGAGCACGATCACAGCCAAGGTAGCTGAGCAGATAGTGGAATACTACCAGATGGCCCTGAAAGCCCTCAGCTTGGCCAACGCCAGCAACATTCTGGGCAGCAGACAACTCAAGGTGGGTTTCTTGTCAAGTTCCAATCACAGACTGGTATGTCTAGGAAACAGCCATGGTCAGTCTGTTTGTTATATCACAAAGTATATTGTGTTGTTAGGAATAAGGTTACTGGGGATCTTTAGCATTCTTTGTATTATGGGATCTAGCCCGCATTTGTGAAATGACATGCGGATAAGAGATCAAAAGTTCAGAGCACAACCGAATAGCAACTCTCATGAATATGTTAGCTGTGTGTATGTAGTTGGCTTATCATAGCTACCAGATCATTCTGTCTGGAGGATGGATATTTTTGCTAGTGACAACATTGCTTACTGTTGCAGGAGTGGAAGCGGCGTCTGGAGATGATGTCCCACTACCACCACAGCGTCAAGTTCCTCTACTTGGGCAGTCAGTCAGAGGAACAGCAGAAATGGGGGGAAAGGCTGGCCTACCTACAGGAGGCTCACGCCAGGCTCACAGAGTGCATCAAGATGGCCAAGGTTAGTGGGGGAGATGCTGGTATACCTACAGGAGGCTCACGCCAGGCTCACAGAGTGCATCGAGATGGCCAAGGTTAGTGGGGGAGATGCTGGTATACCTACAGGAGGCTCACGCCAGGCTCACAGAGTGCATCGAGATGGCCAAGGTTAGTGGGGGAGATGCTGGTATACCTACAGGAGGCTCACGCCAGGCTCACAGAGTGCATCGAGATGGCCAAGGTTAGTGGGGGAGATGCTGGTATACCTACAGGAGGCTCACGCCAGGCTCACAGAGTGCATCAAGATGGCCAAGGTTAGTGGAGGAGAGGCTGGCATACCTACAGGAGGCTCACGTCACATTCACAAAGTGCATCAAGATGGCCAAGGTAAGTGGGGAAGAGGCTCACCTACCTACAGGAGGCTCACACAAAGTTCACAGAGTGCATCAAGATGGCCAAGGTAAGTGGGGAAGTGCATCAAAATGGCTAAGGTATCATCGTATCTCCCTCTTCACTGATAGGCGTCATGGTATCCACTGGTTCGGTTTTGTTACATCAATTAAAACTATAATATAACCTTACCAAATAAATTAATTTACTGTTAAAGCGCACTCAGTGATGTTTTCCAATGCGGGTTTTAGCCTTTGCTTAATGTCATCCTCATCACAACACACACATATATATATATATATTATATAGGTTGTATACACTTTCTGTGTCCACTGGTTTATGAAAGTAAATGTGTAAATTACTAACCAATAAATACAATTGTGCATAAGACTACTAATGACCAGGCAGAACTGATATACAGGCCACCCAATGAACACTGGAAAAGCCCAGCGTTTCTCAGCAATGTGTTGAACCACAGATAAGTATCACACTTCTGTTCACTCCCTTTCCACCAACACTCTATTGTTTATTTATTTTTTTACATGTTACAAATGGTGTTGTATTTTATAATAATGGAATTTGTAAATTACTGATTACTGATAATTGTGCTACTTGATTTGTGGTGGCAATTTTGAGCACGGTATTGGTTCTTTGTTGCTATTAATTATTCTTCAGCATTATATATATATATACCTTTGCATAGTAATTTATTTTAGAAGTTTGGTATATAGAATTATTTAACAATGAATTGTTAGTTTTCTGGATTTTAAATGTCATTCTGCGACAGCCTGCCAAGTTTTCTCATGACACCACACAAACCCATCAAATAGTGTTGTCACTTAACTTGTCAACAACAATGAATCTGACAAATTAGTTTTTGATGTCACAAAAATACCACCTTTAAGAGAGAGTTTTATTTGTTTGGCAGAATGATGACGATGACATCCAAGAAGCCCTCAGATTCACGATGGATGTTGTCGGGGGAAAGTATGTCATTCCTATTACTATTTCTCTTTTTCCACGAATGTTTTGTTTGTGTCTTGTTGAAACATCACCCCTGTTTGGTGATGTGGTGGGTAGTTAAACATCACCCCTGTTTGGTGATGTTGTGGGTAGTTAAACATCACCCCTGTTTGGTGACGTTGTGGATAGTTAGTTAAACATCACCCCTGTTTGGTGACGTGATGGGTAGTTAAACATCACTCCTGTTTGGTGATGTTGTGGATAGTTAGTTAAACATCCAACCTTTTGATGTTCTTAGGCCAGACTTGCACAGAATATGACATCCCAGGTGTCTTCCATACTTTTGTTTTCATTAAAATATATGACAAATATCAACCACATCAAAAACATATTTTATTTCGTTTCTGCAACATTGCAATTTTTGTGTTATCTTGATCAGATCCAGCATTATGAAAGGTGCTTATAAAGTGCTTACCCATCTTAGAAGAGAGTTTCTTTATGTTTGTGAAATCACATTTGACTTTTATAACTGGCATCTGCAACCATAATTGTTGTTTGTGAAGTGTAGTGCTACATTAATTAAGTACAAATTACTGTTGAAAATAAATAACGTTTTATTTTCAAGTGGTTTCTACAATCTGAAGTAACTTTTGAAGTACCGGTAACTGTGCCATTTGTTTGTGCTGTCATGAACATGTCATTTCAGACACACATGAAACAATCCATCTGCTACTTTTAGGTACAATTCTGCCAAGAAGGACAATGATTTCATCTACCATGAGAAGGTGCCAGACTTAGCAAGCTTACCAGACGTCAAAGGTATGTTGTATATTCAGTTTTATTGAAATGGCCTAGTTATGTGTGTGGTTAGCCCTGTTCTTGGTGAGATGTGGTGGCTCAGCGGTTAGAACAATGGAATGTCAATCAAGGGGTTCGAAACTACCATGCTTCAGTTGCAAAGCTTGGGTAACTTTGTTCACCCCTCTTTGCATGTGTCTTTTGGAAGAGATACTATACTAAAAGCTGTTAGTCTCTTCTACCTGGTGTAAATGCCAGGGCAAGTAAAAGGTCCCACACGGGGGTAAATGTATAACCTTCAACACAAAACCAAAGAAGTTCAATAAATTTTGCTGCTAACTACGTTGAATGAACACATGACTAACATTAATGAATGCGTCCATCTGAACCTGCATGGTCATTCTATCTAATGAGGTGAATATTGACAGCCTTTTGAGTAAAACGTGTTGCATATACAAAACCAATTCCTGGATCTCCATGGATCCACTCTAATTTCCTGTGCTATCCTGTCATGTGGTGGTTATAAATTTAGACAATGTGAAGGAATCAAGCTCGTCAGTACAACCAACTAGTTGTTGGATGTAGGCATGCTTAGTGAATGAAGTCTTAAGGTAGCTGGGGCGGCTACCGTGTCAATTGATTTTTTCAGTTTTTATCTTCATAACATGCAAGGAAATATTGACCTGAACATCGACACCACAAATAATCACCCGACACTAATGTTGTATTCGCCAATCCATCCTTTAAAAAACAGTTCTTTTGGAAATCCCCTTGACCTCCTAGAAACGCTGACAATGTTTCCATGGTAACAACCGCGTGTGCTTCGATCTTCGGAACAGCTTTATTTGTTTGCCATAAATGCAGAACATATCGTTTGTTTACTGTGATTGCAGTACACATCAGTATTATAATTTATATCTACCTAACCAGGGTCAGAACTTCATCATATTTTTCACTAGACAGCAGGGCTAGTAAGGAAAAAAATTTACTAATCCGCCTAGGGGTTTACTAGTCCTGAAAATAATCAAAGCTAGACACATTTATACCATCAGCCATAATTTTTTCAACAATTGACATCATGGGAAATGGAAAACATGGCAGCCATACTGGGGTATGTCACAGTTAAGGTGTTTTATGTGTTAGAAACACTGCTGTCAGTGTCACCACCTAGCCTTGGCCCCAGTGGTTGCGTGTTTGGTCTGCGGACACCGACAACACTCCACAGTTCGATGGCCTCAGGTGGGTCAAATGCCTCGATTGAGGGCAATCTCATCTGAATTATCATCAAGTCTGAGTCGATTTTTTTGTCAGGTTAGAGCAGATGGTACGCTGGCGCTTCGACTTATCGTACAAGGTGTCCCGGTCGTTCTTTTCCAACTTTCATTTCACTGCTGGCTTTGCAACGCCAGTCAAGTAACTATGCTTGTCGCAGCATAACGACAAACGAATCAAATAATAAAACGGAACTAATATAAAACGAAAATGTAATAACGATAAGTATCTACGAACGCATGCACTCTCCGAATAATCACCTGTATTTGAAAATGGCTGCCAATTGATACTCATTAGCTGTGCTAACTATTGATGTATTCGCTAAATAAATTTAGATTAGAATTAATACACTCAAACATTTATGATAAACTAAATAAGAATATTGATGGTAATCCCAATGAAAATTATAACATTCTTGAAGAAATTATTTTAAATACTATGATTAAATGCTTACCCACTAAGACAATTAAATATAACAAACATAAATATAAAAAATCGTCTTGGATTACTCAAGGTATTATTAGATCAATAACGTTTAGAGATAAGCTATATCTAAAAATGAAGCAAACTACTATAGACACAGCAAGATATCAGGTCCTTAAAACTAATCTGCACGCTTATAATAAAATTCTTAAAAAAAATATTCGTCTGGCCAAAAAAATATATTTTGAATCGAGATTTGAGAAACATAAGAACAACATTAAAAAAACATGGTCAATTATTAAAGAAATAATTAATGAAACAACAAAGACTGAACAATTTCCTAACTCTTTTAAAATTGATGGAACAACTGTTACCGATAAAACAGATATTGCCAATCAATTTAAATTCACGTTTAAACCTATAAGTGAAGATACTACAATTAATATAATTAACCGTATGCATCCTAAATCTAGTAGTGGCAAAGACGGCATATCAACTATATTATTAAAAACAATAAAACATGAAATTTGTAAACCTGTCACCACAATACTCAATCAATCTTTGTCAACAGGTATATTTCCTGACAAACTAAAAGTTGCTAAAGTAATACCACTATTCAAAAAAGGTGATAATACCATTTTTGATAATTACCGTCCAATTTCGATCTTACCAGCAATTTCTAAAGTATTTGAGAGAGTCATATTTGACCAACTACACGAATATTTCCACAATAGAGAGCTATACTACAGTAGTCAATATGGCTTCAGAGAGAAACATTCAACCGAACTTGCCACCCTTGAAATAATAGACAGAATTATTCAGGAAATGGACAAACATCTAACTCCAATAAATATATATATTGATTTATCAAAAGCCTTTAACGCATATTTATACTTCAGAAAAAAGCAATTAGAATAATCACGTTAAGTAAATATAATGCACACACTGCTCCTATTTATAAAGAACTCAAATTATTAAAGGTCAGTGACATCTACATGCTACAAGAACTTAAGTTTTATCATAAATTAATAAATAAACAACTACCTGAATATTTTTATAATATACCTTATACTAACACTTTTGAAATACATCAATATGACACACGAGACAAAAATCGCTTATTTATGTCAAGAAATAATCATGTTTTCGCAAACAAATGTATTAGATACAGCATGATTAGAACTGTTAACAATAGTCCAAATGATATTACTGACAAAGTCCATACTCATAGTCTATATGGTTTCTCCAGTTACATAAAACAATATCTTCTTGGTAATTATGAATACAACTGTACCAAAACAAATTGTTACATTTGCCGAAATCAGGGCATAAGTGTATAGTTATTTATTTGTGTAATTAATATGTAGGTATATCTTGTAGGCAGCCATACATATGCATATATGTACATGGATATGCTTGTATTCATATAGTTTATACATATATATATATATGATTATTATATAATTATAAACTTAGTACTTTTATTATTGCTATCACTTGTATTCTTAATTTTTAATATATTTTCAATTGCTCAATTGCTTGACTAAACCAGTGGTGGCTCCCATGATAGCGACATACTCAATGTCTTAATGGGAGTCTCCGTGACCATTTATTTTATTTACTTTGTTTATATGTCGATTGTGTTACATTTACTTGGTCAAAATAAATGAGTCTGAGTCTGAGTCTGAGTCTGATGTAACCAATTAAAACTACCGATCTAGTACACCATATCAGCAGCATTGTTTGACTGGCAACGCCAACACAATAATTTATTCGTTGTACGGGTGGTGGTGGCATGAAAGTTATGTTTTGATTGTACGGATGGTGGCGCCACGCACCATGTTAGATTTTACTAGACACATGGACTAGTTGGTTCGTAGCTTTACTAGTCTCCGGAAATCTGTACCAGTGTACGGACTAGTGGGTGGTTTTGTCCCTGCTAACTAAATCATGTCCTTCAACCAACAAATATCAACGCTATCGTAGTTTATTGTGCCTTTGAAGCTATAATGGAAACAGCACAGAAATATGACCTTGTGACCCCACCGGAACATGGGCCAATCAAGTGTTTGTCAGATAGCTGTCATAACCTGATATCGTAGACGACAACACGTTACAGATAAAGATTCAAGGGTCATTGTGGCAGCAAATTAAGGGGACATGTCAATATTAGAAATGGCCACTATGTTATGTCAACAATATATAAAACACCAGTCACATTTCAAACATGAATTATTGCGATTGGTGAATGGTTTGTGTAAAAATATGCTGCCACTTAAATTAGGCTTTCATTCAAGTTTTGCTTAACTTATTCATTGTGGTGTAGCAGACATAATTTGTTTATGTTAACCAGTGGATACCCTTGTTGTACGCAGGAGCGTCCCTTGTGAAAGGTATTCCATTCAACACGGATGATCCCGAGGTGTCAGGGCAGGATATCTTCCGCAAACTGGTGCCAATAGAGGCACATGAAGCATCATCTTTATACAGGTACAGTGATGTCTGCACATGTTTTTGTATTATCTTAAGCTGTGACCTGATGCAATGCAACTAGAATTTGTCGTTTCGAGTTATGTCACTCTTACAATGGACACATAAACATAATAATTTTCTAGCACTGCCAGATAACTTATGATGAGACCCGACCCAACAAAAGTGACAAGTGTCGACATTGTATGAGTGCATATACGTTACGACGCGACACAACTCGATAGAATCTGACTCAGCCCGACTTGCTACAACAATTCAAAACTCTAGTTAGCAGGGAATGAGCAAGGTTGTCTGGGCGCATTTGTCGGACATTTGAACATGAATAAAGCTGCCAGACTGGTTGTTTAGCTAGTGGAGGAATGAACGAATTCTTGTGTTGGCAGTGAAGAGAAGGCTAAGCTGCTACGTCGAGTCGGAGCCGCAATAGAGATGAAAGACTCGGAACTGAGGTGAGTTTACACTTCTTCCTAAAGTTGGCATTGTCATGGCACAGTGGCATAGTGCTTAAAACATTACTTTTATTTGATAAGACAGTGGTTCAGATCCTCTTGTTTTGAAGCTTGGGCAATGATGTTTATTCCACGTTGCTGTCATGTATTATTTTTTTTGTAGATGGGACATAATGCTGAAAATACTATGTTGAGAAAAACCTGAAAAGCCAGTACATGTTTTTAAAGTTTATGGGCGTTTTGTGAGGTTTATGGACTGGGGGCATGCAGTATAGTACAGTACAAGTTTTTGAGAATTTCGAATAAGAAATTTATGAAGAAATTTCCTGTCTGGCTGCACAAGATATCAACGTATATAAAATTATTTCTTCCAAAAGTGTTAATTATTGATTTTCGAGTAGCTCTTACCCATAAACCTGTTTCTCAGTGTTCTCACAATATGTTTTTCGTTTTATGTCACAGTGAAACAATGTTGTTTACTCCTGTGAGTTGTCTAAAACATTTTTTTCTAAAACATATCAGCACTTTGGGACAAGTTTACCATCCGTACGCCATGATCAGTTAACATGCCCTAAAACTGTTTATTTCATTTAAAATTCTTTGTTTAGAAATGCAAATCTCTACCTCTCTTGCACATATATTGTCTAAAAACAATGAAATTTGTGTTATGAATGCATAAAGTAATATGTAGAGCTGTATTAAGATTGGTAATTTAAAAGATAGAACTTCTATATATGTGAGAGATTAAACTATCCCTTGTTTTGATCACTGGTTACAGCCAGTTCTTGACATCCATACGGGTGGATGTTGCTCATCTGCGTCCACAAACAGGGGTTGACATCCTACCTGATGTTCTCATGTCCAAGTGTGCGGCCATCAGTGTGCGGTCAGAGGCGGTCACTGACTTGGTCAAGTGTATGCGCTGTGAGTAACTGCCAATTTATTTAGGGGACACTTGGGTTGGGACAAAGTTTTTTATTATTTTATTGTTATTATTGAGCGTATAGAGGTGAAACATTCTGACATTTTGACCTATGACAACAGGTGTGAATGTTTTAAGAATTTTTTGACAGGATTTTCCAACAGTATGGTGGCCTTCTTCTTGGGTTGAACTTTTCTTTCACATATATGAGTAATTACTGGCCTTGGATAACGTGAACATTGTGTGTAGTTTTAAGTTTTTTGGTAACTTTTTTTATTGACTTTTTCAATTTAAACATAATTTTCCCAAACGAAAATGGAGAGTGAATTTACTTTCATGGCTCATTATATAAATGCACGGTGAGTAACTACCACTATAAGATTAACATTGTTTGCTCTACAACCATCTACTCATTGGTCAGTTTGACCACTGAACTGTTCACTGTCTTGTTCCAGCCCTGGCCAACGTAGTGACAGATGTGGAGGGAAGCATCCGGGAGATTGGGGTGCTACTGGAGGAAGAACAGAAACAGGAAGCCGAGTTTCAGGTAACTGAACTATGTAGTCTATCCACATCCATTGCACACCGGGGAAACTTAGCAAATATAGTTTCATGAGGGTCATGGGAAAGGGTTAGGATTTTCAAAGTTCCTTTTTTATCCCAAGGGAAGTGATGGAATTTTGGTCATCGGTACAAAAATTAAGAAGGTTTGACAGGACTGGGTTCATGTATAAAATCTCAGTTCAAAAACTGCCTATCCAGACGACATGTTAAAATACCAGCCACGACCATATTGAAAAGTTAAAAAGAATTCCAGACAAGGAGAACTGAATGTATTGCCCCACCTTGACACATTGACAGGCACAGGCTGTTGACAGGCACAGTTTGGCAAGCGCGCCTTCAACGTGACCCTGGGTGAGATCAAGAAGGAATCTGACAAGTACGAGGAAGCCATGAAGAAAGGGGCCGAGTCAAATGCAGAGCTACACAAGGCGATGAACACACACATCAGTCATCTGAAGATGTTGTGTCTGCCCCCCGAGGAACTGGCCAAGGCTCTGCCCTCTGTCTCTCCCTCTGGCAGTAAGTGTTATCATGTGGGGCGTGGTGGCGTAGGCAAAGACAAAAGGCAGTATCTGCGGAAAAAGTCGATAAGATAATTGGCTCATTTAAAGCGAAACAGAAGTCATAGTTTTGTACACTTAAGAATATCACGCTAGTGGTTAACTAGGAAAACCTTGTTGAACACACAACATCTTAATTTCATGGGCCACGTCATACTGTTAGATAACACTATGTCATGAATGCGGCATTCTGGCAATATTCGCTTGCCAAATGAAAATATATTCGTATACACCAATTCCTATTCTTGCCAATAGGATATGGCCATGCTATTGGCATCCATACTCAACTTATGTAACATGTTTTGGCCTTTGTTTACTAAACTAGTCTTCTTTCTAGCAAAATAACATGTTTGTTTGAGACTGCATTGGTTCTGTGTATTCTGGCCTCCCTTAATAGTCTAGTTTACCCCAATTTCATAGAAGTGCACATGTTCTTATCGGTCGCGCTGGTTAATATGTCAGCCCTCGGTCATTCAGAGAAATTACCGGAATCTCCAACTTTTAGAACACATTCTGCAGTTATTGCATATTGTAAACTGTCTTAACTCGGAAATATGATGCTCTCAAACCACAAAACTTTTAATAAAGAATGGAGCAGACGCGGGACAAGTTGATGGTTCAATAATCCAATTTTCATCAATTCTGCAGTTACTGCCAGTTACTCTCCCGAGATGTTTTTGTACTATCACATGCATACGTTCATATACTGATGCTAATACAACACTTGTACAGTATGTCTTGAACTTGTAGCTGCTGAGAATGACCTGACATTTAAGGAGATGGAGCGTTTGTTTGCAAAGATCGATGAGATGAAGGCACAGAGACACATGTTCGGTGAACAGTTTCGAGAGCAGGTTCACACGGATGACATCACAAGCGCCCTGGTGACAAGAGAAGAAGTTAATCAAGAGGTCGGTGTGTGCGAACGTTTTGCACAGTGCAGTAATTTTCTTATTTGAAATGAAGTTTCTCTGTAAGAATTCAAATTTGGGGACTATGTCAAAGATAGGGCGGTCATGTGGCAATGAAAGCTTGAAGTATTGGACAGTCGTATGGGGTATCAAAAAGCCATTGAAAATAAATCAGACATTTTTTATTAAAAAAAATTCACCAGAATGAGTGCTTTTGGTCAAGTGTAAGTTTTAATTTCATAATATTTGAAATAGGAAACACCCCGAACATTGCTGTCTTCTTTGTAGGAGTTCTTCTCTGAGCAATTGAAGAAGCACGACAAGCTGGTAGGACTAATTGAACAGAACCTCACAGCCCAGGACAACATCCTGCAGACTGTGACTGAGACCAATGCCAAGTACGCGCCGGTCAAGAAACAACTGGCAGACGCCATGCGCAAGTAAATCAGATTGATGCTTCATGAGATACTCCCCTAAACTGGGAGATAGTAGTAGTGAGAAATCACTATCTCTGTGTGCCACACTGAGTCAATGACAGGTTTTTTCCGTTTCAGTGTATTGGTTCTGTTATCTTCCCTGGCATATACACCAGATAGAATTCAACCAATGTGAGCTTTTATGTCTGCTGCCATTTCGAAACTTTGGCAACTTTGTTAAACCTACTTCGCCTGTGTCTTTTAGATGAGACACTAAAAGCCATTGGTCACTTCTACCTGGTGTCTATGCCAGGGGAAGTAAAGATCCCACACACCGGGTAAACGTATAGGGGGATGCAATTTGCCAATGTACCATTTGATCTAAGAATCGTCAACATTGTGTGCTGTTGACAACATGTTTGTAGACGTGAGGAGATGATCCAAAGCCTGGTGTTGTCATTTGACATGTACGAGGACTTGCTGGGAAAGTGTCACAAGGGCGTCGACTTCTACGACAGGCTACAGGCCAACGCTTCGAAGTTGCTCGAGCGCACGGAGCGTGTGTGCCACATGCAGTATGAGGAAAGGCAGCAGATCATCACCCGACACCAACCTAAGGGTGAGGACAATAACCGTCTCATCAAACTTTTTTGTGTGTATATGAGTAATTGTCAGTATTTACTAGTTCTTTTCCATTCGTTATGTACCGGTATTGTGCAATATGATTGGTATGGAGTTAATGTTGTAATTGAAGCAGAATAAAAACAGAAGCAGTTGTGACATCAGCATTGTAACTATGTAACTGAGTTTCAACCAGTATGATTACTAACAACCCGAAAAGAATATTTTTAACCCTAGGAGTGACCAATGATAAATTTCTACAGTGTACACAAATCGGAGTTATTCATAAGGGTGCTAATAATTATCACACAAATGTGATTGAGGCATCATTTTGTTGCTAAAAAGACTCTACTGTTATAAAATGATAAAAACAACAGCACATAATCTATTACTTTTTGAATTTCATCAAAAAAGAAAGCAACAATTTTTATTTTCACCCTTGTTGTAAAAATGTAGCATATTAGCTTCAAAATAAAAAAATTTATCAAATATGAACTTCTATTTTTATGATTTTTTCCAACTCCGAACTATGCCGATTCAGACTGGCCCATCGGTCCCGCCTCATTTACCGTGGCAGTGCGAGCTGTCGAAGCTGGTGGAAATCGTGATGGCAACTTGCTAATATTTACCTCAAAAAAGCCTGCAACATCATTCTAACTGTCTGATCTAGTATAATAACATGATTCACTAATGCTGTCATTCAATTTGCCGAAATATTGATGCAGAAACTTGAAATAATCCGGCCTGAAGTGAACTGACACAGAATGAAGGTACTATGAATGGAAACGTAAATTTATTCTGCAGAGCGTAATAAAAGCAGCCAAATGTGGGCACCAACTATGTGACTCGCGAGATCAACATTAGCTATTTTTGACTATGCTCATGAATAAATATGAATCAGAACGAAGAGTGATTCAGTTTTCCAATGATATTATTTGTTCCCGTGTGAGGTACTGGTGACGGAAATGAAAATTGTTCCTACAGAGTGATACCAAAATCGGCTCAAAATCGGCTGGAACGCTCTTTGCACTGATTGTGCAGGCCGAATTCAGCCCAGTGGTCACTCCCAGGATTAAGGAACATGCATCTGCACTATTGTTGACATTATAGTGTTTGGGAATTTCCACAAATTAGTAAATTAAATTTCAGTCGAACTGAAATTAATTAAGCGTATGAAATCTGATTCCAGATGATTGATACATGAGCATGTGGGCTGTCTGCTGTAGAGTTGCTGAAAGAGTTTAGGTGAACCTAACTAAGGTTGTTCTGTTTATTCTGTAGCTGCTGCACCTGCTAGACCTGTCGCAGACAAGCCGGGTGTATTAGCATCAGGATTACCAATTGGTATGCCAGTTGGGCAGCCCAATGCCCAGCCCAAGCTCAAGGACTACCTGCCGTTCATGAAGCCTGCGTCGTTTGGCCCAGGGGTGGCAGGGTCACTTGGGGGTGGCAAAGCCTACAGTGGGGTGTCACCAACACTTGGCAACATACCACAGCTTCCAAGCCACGTCGGTAGTGCATCGGCACCAGGCAGCCAATCAGCATCACCTATGCATTTACCTCAGCTTGCTTCGAGCCAACCAACGTCGCCGGCACATGCCTCTATTCCGGCGTGTAAGCCATTGTCTGCGTCACATGGTTACACTCCTGGTGGCATCACAGTCAGTCAGGCCGGAGTCCCGCTGACACTGCAAGCTGCACAGTTGCCCGCCACGGCCACCGGCATGAACTACAGTGGCGCCACCCCACAAATGTACTACTCGACACTGCCTCACAATCAGACGCAGCTCCATGATAAATCCATGCCTGTGAGTCCGGTGCCAGCCATGCAACAATACCAAATGCCCAGGTCCACCACCAGTGGCACGGCAGCATCGGTGACTGGCGGTGGCCGCGATGCCGCACTTCCACAGCTTTCCAGCCATTCACATGCCTACGTGACCACCCCACAGTCGGGGGTTCAGTCAGGTGTGTCTTCCACCTACACGCCCCAACCTGTCACGGCCAACGTCATCCCGCAATGTCACCTCCCAGGCCAAGGATCGCCATACGCCGCCATGCCGGTCCACAGCCAGAACTTGGCACAACAGCATCGCCAGGTGGCGCCACAGCCGACACCCTGCTCCGGAAACTTCCCTCATCGGTTGCCATCATTGCCACCAGGTGGTGCTCAGTACGTACCTGGGTATCCGCCGTCGCAAGCCGGCGTCGTCGGTGTCAACTACGCCAACCAGCCACAGTCGTATCTGCCCCGAGGCTCCGGGCCTAGCGGGGCTGGGCAGCCGGTGCAACAGCCAGGTGCACTCCCCTTGCAAGGACAGCCAGGTATGCAGCCCTACCCCCACTTGACCGGACAGCCTACCTACACGGTCCCAGGCCAACAGGTAGGCTACAGACCACAGGCCACTCCGGGGTCAGTTCAATCCCGACCAGGACTGCAGCAAGCCTACCAACCCCAGGGCGTACCCCCTCAGACAGCAGGCAGTTCTCAGGAGCAGCAGACTTGTTATCAAGGAACACCCCACACCCTGGCTGGGCCACAAGCTGCCTATCAACCCCATCCACAGGGTACTAACATGACAGCTGCCGCTCAGCCTCAGTTACCAAGTAGCAATACCAACAGCAATGCCAATGTGCAAGCTGCCTATCAACCACAATTACCAAGTAGCAGTGCCAACATGCCGGCTGCCTACCAGTCACAGTTACCAAGTAGTAATGCCAACATGCAAACTGCCTATCAACCGCAGGTGCCAAATAGCAGTGCTAACTTTCAAGCTACCTATCGAACCCAGTCACATAGTAGCAATGCCAACAGCAATGCCAATGTGCAAGGTGCCTATCAGTCACAGATACCAAGTAGCAGTGCCAGCATGCAAGCTGCCTATCAATCACAGATACCAAGTAGCAATGCCAACATGCAAGCTGCCTATCAGTCACAGTTACCAAGTAGCAGTGCCAGCATGCAAGGTGCATATCCATCACAGATACCAAGTAGCAATGTCAACATGCAAGCTGCCTATCAGTCACAGGTACCATATAGCAACGCCAACATGCAAGCTACCTATCGAACCCAGTCACATAGTAGCAATGGCAGTGCCAGTGTGCAAGCTACTTATCAACCGCAGTTACCAGGTAGCAATGCAAACATGCAGGCTGCCTATCGGTCACAGTTACAAAGTAGCATCGCCAATACAACAACTGCCTATCAATCGTACAATAACAGTTTGCAAACAGTCGATCAGCCCCAATCAGTAAGTAGCAGTCCTTACATGCTAGCTACCAGCCAAGCACCTGATAATAATACAGATCTGCAGACTGCCTATCAACAACCCCACACACAGAGTAGCAGTGCCAACACACATACTGCCTATCAACCCCAGTTGCAGAATAACAATACCAACATGCAAGCTGTCTATCACCCTCAGCCACAAAGTAGCAATATAAACCCGCAAACTGCCTATCAGCCTCAGCCACAAAGTAACAATGCAAACATGCAAGCTGCCTATCGACCTCAGTCACACAGTAACAATGCAAACATGCAAGCTGCCAATCAACTTCAGTCACAAAATAGCAATGTAAACATGCAAGCTGCCTATCAACCTCGGTCACAAAATAGCAATGTAAACATGCAAGCTGCCTATCAACTTCAGTCACAAAATAGCAATGTAAATATGCATGCTGCCTATCAACCTCAATCACAAAGTAGCAATGTAAACATGCAAGCTGCCTATCGACCTCAGTCACAAAGTAGCAATGTAAACATGCAAACTGCCTATCAACCTCCAACACAAAGTAACAATGCCAACATGCAAACTGTTTATCGACCTCAGTCGCAGAATAATGCTGCCAATCCACAGGCAATCCTCCAGCAGAACACTACCTTTCGGCCTCAACTGCAGCAGCAATGGCAGCAACCACAGCAAACACCTCTGCAGCAGCAGTTACCACAGCTGCTGCCAAGCCAGCAGCAACAACAGCCACCCCCTCTGCCTGCGCCCCTGCAGCCAACCCTGGCAGCTCAGGCCACCCTGACAGCCAGCAAGCCCCCTGAGAGGGCGAGTTCCCTCCCGCCCAACAACCCCACCAGTCGCCCTGCTTGCCACAGCCGACAGAACTCGAACGTCTCCAATTCGTCTTCCCTTGACGACATCCTCTCGACAAGCCCTGACTCGACCACGCGTTGCGACGGCGTTCTGCGACCACGTGTCGTTACGGCCGAGGATGTGAGACGTCTGCGTGAGGAGGAGGAGAAGAACCAGTTGAAGATCGACGCCCAGAAGGATCCATACGTGGACCCAGCCGTCCTCGACAGATTCGTTGACCAAGTAAGCAAGTTTGAGAAGCTTGTCGACGGTCTCACGAAACACACATTGAACGGACCTACGCCGCTCGACAAGGAGTGGAAGGTATGGACTTTGTTGATCATTTCTTGTATGCTTTTAAAGGGAATGTGCAGTGATGATCACTGGTTAACTGTTACAGAGCTAGTTGTATGTTTTATGTAATTAAAATGCCCAAATTCTGTAAATGTTTCAATTTCAAGGTACATCAAAATTGACATGTTATACTACGTTTTAATCTTTATTGCTGCCGTGGTGTATTTATTGTCAGTAATTGTATGAAAAGGGAACTTGACGCAACAATAAATCATTGCCTCTAAATGTGAAATGTTATTGGTCTGTTGTTAACTGCAGTAAAGTGGTCTTTCTATATGTTGTAAAACTTGCATATTTTATTTCGATGCGAAGTCATGTATTTTTGAAAAAATTAGTAAAGAACACAACAGTAAAAACATATTTGGTATGTATATTATTTTTAACTAACCAAAATAGTATAAAATACTAATTAATTCAGCATCACAGTGTCCCTTAAGACAGGCATTCAGTTAGCAAATGAAAGTTGTATGTTTTCTTTAATAGCGCAGATGGTGAGTGTGGTTGTTGTGATATAATTACAGTGCAGTGCAGATGGTGAGTGTGGTTGTTGTGATATAACTACAGTGCAGTGCAGATGATGACCATGTTTGTTGTGATATAATTACAGTGCAGTGCAGATGGTGAGTGTGGTTGTTGTGATATAACTACAGTCCAGTGCAGGTGGTGACCGTGGTTGTTGTGATATAATTACAGTGCAGTGCAGATGGTGAGTGTGGTTGTTGTGATATAACTACAGTGCAGTGCGGCCGGTGACCATGGTTGTTGTGATATAATTACAGTGCAGTGCAGATGGTGAGCATGGTTGTTGTGATATAACTACAGTCCAGTGCGGCCGGTGACCGTGGTTGTTGTGATATAATTACAGTGCAGTGCAGATGGTGAGCATGGTTGTTGTGATATAACTACAGTGCAGTGCGGCCGGTGACCATGGTTGTTGTGATATAACTACAGTGCAGTGCAGATGATGAGCATGGTTGTGATATAACTACAGTGCAATGTAGATGGTGAGCATGCCTGGTGTGGCTTAATCAGATAGAGAAGTGTGGATGGTGAATGTTCCTGATATGGTATAAATATATAAAACATTATTGAATATGTGTATATAACGTATAAACTAATTAAATGTCTTGGACTTGTTTATTGGCCTGATGAAGGTGTAAATTTGTGAAATTCTTAGAATCCTGTAAAACGGTCACTGCATGAATGTGCTGTTAGGGACTGGATGTTCTGTTCTTGCAGGATCTGAATGATGAACAGGACCAGTTTTCTCGCAAGTGTTCGATGGCAATCGCTCGTTGCTATCCACTCAAGAACCACCAGCCAAACATCATGCCTTGTAAGTAGTCGTCTCCAGGCAGCTCAGTGCTCGGTACCCAGGACAGCATGTTTTTGATCTCTAGACAGTGGATGTGTATAAACGTAATGCATTGCCAGATTGAATGTCAACGGAAGTACAACACGTAATTTTGTATTCAATTAGGGAGTGGCAGCAATGATGTATCCACGACAACGAGAAGAACGCAAAAAATTAAAAGAATTACTGTTTTTCAAAGAATACATACAATAACATATAATAGTAAACGTCAGCACCCGTATGAACTGTGATCAAAGTCAGCACCCGTATGAACTGTGATCAAAGTCAGCACCCGTATGAACTGTATAAATTTGATCAAAGTCAGCACCCGTATGAACTGTGATCAGAGTCAGCACCCGTATGAACTGTGATCAGAGTCAGCACCCTTAGGAACTGTGATCATAGTCAGCACCCTTATGAACTGTGATCAGAGTCAACACCCTTATGAACTGTGATCAAAGTCAGCACCCTTATGAACTGTGATCAACATCAGCACCCTTATGAACTGTGATCAACATCAACACCCTTATGAACTGTGATCAAAGTCAGCACCCTTATGAACTGTGATCAAAGTCAGCACCCTTATGAACTGTGATAAGAAAATAACCCTACTCCCCGATTGAAACCAATTTTGTTTAGCTTCTAACATTGCTCTTTTGAGATGTCCTCTTAAATACCCAACAATTTGTATAGAATTGAGAATTGTTAAAGTGTGTAGAATGTCCACCAAATGAGTCAGAATTATCAAATGTATTACTGAGACATTTGGCAAGAAATTAAATTAATTAAATAAACCTAATATTCATGTACATTTGTATCTCACTTGATTTAGAATGCTCTATTGTTTCACGACTTATAATGTTTTAGTGTTTCGTGGTTAAGGTTTGTAAATTTAGAGCCATGCATGTAATTGAAGATAATTGCATGTATGGCATTTCTAATTTTTAATATAGCTTTATAAATATATGTGTATGTGTGCATGCATGTGAGCGGGCGGGTGTTTGTGAATGAATAATGCAGTAAATGTCCATTGTTTCACTGTAATTATGATGCACTCTTTTGTAAATATTATATATTTATAATGATTTAATTCAAATGTGTGGGAAGAAGACATATTTTTGTTGTATCACAGTTATCATTAGACTAATAATTGGCTAATATGTAATTTTTCTTTATGATAAAAACAATTGAAAAAGTAAGCCCCAGTTTACCATTGCTTCTTTCAGATGATGCATCCAGGGTGCTTCTGACAGGAGGCAAAGATGATTACATAAATGCCAGCCACATTGGGGTAAGTTTGTTACCCACAATTCATTTCATTTTGTAACTTTATCATGTGATTGGCGAGAGGATGAAAGTCATGCCCATGATGGCATTGACGCGCACAATGTTAACCATTTTAGATATCCACCATTTTAAGCCTTACCAGATCTAATAACTAAAGTAAATTCTTTCGATGATTTGAACAAAAATAAGCATTTTTTTATTAAATCAACTGCTGGTGTTACATAAACTATTCACACACTGCATATTTGGACACTGACAAACCAGATTTGTGACAGGCTAAATCAGTTGAGGATGGAGTTTTAAGCAAAGTATTGCTTCTATATTTATTTCATTTCTGCTATGTAAATGTCATTGAAGTGACCATACATGGGGTAATGGCGAAACAATCTGTGGTTTTTATCCCATAGCCCACTACCAGGGTAGCTACTGTCTCTCACACACCCATGGAGAGTAAAACAATTGAACCAGGAGTAAAGCTAGTAGACAGTTGCTAAAATTACGTACAGCTGTTACTGTCATTTGCTTTGCGATATGGTAGTCACTAGCCAGTAAACGCAGGTACTCAACACACTCAATAACATCAGGTTACAGTAGGATTGTCTTTGAAAATATTCATTATCGTCATATTGTATTTCCATTTAAAAAAGTGACAGCCATCTAGAAGTGTCGTCAAAGATTCAGAGTTCTGTGGTATCGAGCTAGCCATTCCTTGCCCTGCTTGTGGGTGTTTGTTCTCATGGAGTCTAATGTGGTCGGTCCCAGGATCTGGTTGCGTCGTGTCCCAAGGTGATCGCCACCCAGCACCCCCTGATGGCGACGGTCGTAGACTTCTGGCAGATGGTGTATGAACAGGGCACAGAGGTCGTCGTCATGCTGTGCCACGCCAACGAACTCAACAAGGTCAGTCCAAAGCCCATTTATTCGATTGTGTCGCACAGTGACGCACAGACAAATTATATGTGCGACGAGCAACGTGTCTAAACACAGTAAGTGTGGCCTACCAACTAGCGCCAATCCCCACTCCAGCTTTGATGAAAGGTCACAACATGTGCAGCGCCTGTCGGTCGACAGCTGATTGGCGACTGCTTCAAAAATTAGACCTGACTGTCATAGAAACAGTTCCAATTCCTTATACACAACCGTAGCCACATACTGACCTCGCTAATCTCTCTCACTAGGGTGTATACACGAACAATTTTGTTTCGATTATGTTGTACCTTTGCCTTTGCACTCTTGTTCACAGAACAAGGGATCTACCTAGCAGACATTTCTGTTCCTAATGGACTCACCAGTACTTTTGGAATAAGACAATCCCCGATTTGATTGCAGTGTTGATGTTTATCTACATTTTACATGAGTTCTATTTGCTATGTATGACATTGTAACAATGGAGTTTTTAATGCAGCTTTTTTTTCATACCCCACCTACACGTGTGTTGTTGTTGGACAGAGGTTGCACCCTTACTGGCCAGAGGTGAAGGGGCAGTCAGTCACGTTTGGGCCGTTCTCCATCAGTCTACAGTCGGTGCAGACAAAGCAGGCGTGGACGGAACGCATCCTCTCCCTCACAAACAACAAGGTAGGGAGTGATGGCATGCACACACACACACACGCACATGCACACACACACACACACGTGCGTGCATGCACACACACACACACACGTGCGCCCATGCATGCACAAACCACACAGACACCATGTGCACACACACATGGGCACACCATGCACATGCTCAAACACACTTGCACATACATGTATCACACACATGTACCACACACACACATGTACCTCAAACACACTCGCACAAACACGAACATGCACACAAGGTTTAGATCAGTTACAAAGTTCACTCAAATGTACTGTACCTAGCATTGGGATTCGATGTGGTTTAATTCTAACAAGATTGCCATCCCAAACAACAAGTTATCAGATATCTATCGATTCTGTTTTTAAACATATTCACACTACTAGCAATAACACAGTCATTTGACAGTTTGTTCCATTCATTTATCACCCTCTGTGAGAATGAGTACTTTCTCATGTCCAACCTACACTGCTCCTTAACTAATGCTGCTTTGTGTCCTCTGGTACTACTGCCTCCTTTAAGTTTGAAGAACTTCTTCCTATCAATATCCTCATAACCAATTTAATTACACACATTGTTTTAGAGTTACTAAAAACATACATTTTACTAATGCTACTATTGAGCAATGGTTTACATTGTACTGTGTGAAACCCAGCCATTTAAGAGTTTAAATTCATCTCAACTGTGCATCTGTGACAAAGGTGTTGAAACTGAGTAATCATATCAATCTTATGGTTCACTTTCAACCTGTGGATGTTTTGGTGCTTGAGTTTTACTGCTGATTAAGTTTGGTGTGTTCTCATGCGAGTTTTCTTCTATTCAGACTCATAAGACTCGACCAGTCGTCCACCTCCAGTTCACCCACTGGCCACCGAGGTGGGTGCACCGGACACTGTCCATGGTGCTGTGTAGTTTGTGTGAACGTCCACATTGGAAGACACAGTTATTTCATCCGATAGACAGTTTATTCACAACACATACAACAGCTATCAGCAAAGAATAAAGCTATGGTTGCGGGTTGTGTTTGCAAAGTCTTTGTGATATGTTTGTGACGTCATTGTGATATGTTTCTGATGTCATTGTGACATCATTGTGATATGTTTGTGATGTCACTGCAATGTCTGAAACTGGAAGATTTTGAAATTGGTCAACAATACTAAACATTTTTATTATAATTTCTGAAAGGGTTTGTTTTACTAATATAAATGCTTATGTAGTCAGTTACTGGTCGAAAAAAAATAGTGCTAATGAACATGCATCATGTATATGATCTATAAGATTCTGGTGGCAAAATTTCTCTCCAATCCACTTCTTTTTATATTTCAAATAATCTGAGTATGATTTACTTTCAATTCAACAATATGTCGCAACACATTTCTTCCTTAGACTTTGTCACCCAATGTTGACGAGGATGTCAGGTCAGCAGTTAATATATAATAACAGTCAACATTTTGATCTATAGGTTGAAAGAAATGCAGATTGTGTGACTATACTATGAACTTATTATGTTTATTTAATTAAAATACGTGTCAGTATGAAGGACATTGAAGGTATGTTTGTTTCAGCGGGGAGCCAGAGAGTCCATCTCTGTTGTTACAGTTCATCTCTCAAGTTCACTATTTCTACATACAGCAACGCAATCTAGTGAAGCCACTCGTAGTTCACTGTAGGTGAGTACAAAGTTCACTACTTCTACATCCAGTAATGCAATCTAGAGAAACCACTCGTAGTTCCCTGTAGGTGAGTACAAAGTTCATTACTTCTACATCTAGCAATGCAATCTAGAGAAGCCACTCGTAGTTCACTGTAGGTGAGTACAAAGTTCACTACTTCTACATCCACCAATGCAATTTAGTGAAGCCACTCGTAGTTTACTGTAGGTGAATACAAAGTTCACTACTTCTACATCCAGCAATGCAATCTAGTGAAGCCACTCGTAGTTCACTGCAGGTGAGTACAAAGTTCACTTCTACTAATTTGGCAGTGGCTATGTGTAGCCACTATGTACTATAACATTAGGCTATTTACACTTTCACAAGTTACCCAGTTTAGCAATCAATTCCTTCAATGATTTAAATAAATTTGTGCACTCTTATTAAACCAAGTGCACATATTACTATCGCTGATCATACACTACAGATTTGAGCATCAACGAATCTGATCCATGATGGGCTAAATGGTCCTTGGTGTTTGTCTTCCAAGTGAACAACCTTCTGTAGTTTAGTTCGGTGTTTGTCTTCCAAGTGAATAACCTTCTGTAGTTTAGTTCGGTGTTTGTCTTCCAAGTGAACAACCTTCTGTAGTTTAGTTCGGTGTTTGTCTTCCAAGTGAACAACCTTCTGTAGTTTAGTTCGGTGTTTGTCTTCCAAGTGAACAACCTTCTGTAGTTTAGTTCGGTGTTTGTCTTCCAAGTGAACAACCTTCTGTAGTTTAGTTCGGTGTTTGTCTTTCAAGTGAACAACCTTCTGTAGTTTAGTTCTGTTCCAACAGCTCCATCTTTAGCAACTACAATGATTCCGTAACCGAGACCTTAGTTATGAAGAATGTGGTTTAACAATCATGGAGACAAGGAGGTTAAGAGGAAATAAAACTGAATTTTTTAAGATATTGAATGGGTATAAAAATATTGATAACAACTATTTTTTCTCATTTATGAAAGACAATTCCTTCAATAATTTAAATAAATTTGTGCACTCTCATTAAACCAAGTGCACGCTGATCATACACTACAGATTTGAACATCAACGAATCTAATCCATGATGGGCTAAATTAATTGCACACACACACTTATAAATAAGATTTCTCAGGGTCCTTGGTGTTTGTCTTCCAAGTGAACAACCTTCTGTAGTTTAGTTCTGTTCCAACAGCTCCATCTTTAGCAACTACAATGATTCCAGAACCGAGACCTTAGTTATGAAGAATGTGGTTTAACAATCATGGAGACAAGGAGGTTAAGAGGAGATAAAACTGAATTTTTTAAGATATTGAATGGGTATAAAATATTGATAACAACTATTTTTTCTCACTTATGAAAGACAGTAGAACTGAACGATCAGTGTAGACTGGATATCAGAAAGTACTCATTCTCACAGAGGACAATAAATTAATTGAACAGATGATCTACAGATTGTGTAAATGCTAGCAGCGTGATTATGTTTAAAAACAAAATTTACAAATATTTCCTAAGCGTTGGTTACACATAGATGAACAGTTGTTGGACTCGATAAGCCAATGGCTTCCTTGTCCACTTGCCATCTGGGCCTTTTGCCTTGGATGGCAATCTTGTTAAATCTAACGCTCACAACCACTGTTTCAGTAACGGCGTCGGCCGCACGGGTACGTTCTGTGTCATCTACACGGGGGTCCAGGAGATTAACCGAGGCCACGGCATCGTCGACATCGCAGACCTGGTGCAGCGACTCAGACAGAGGCGCAAGTATATGGTGGAGGAACAGAGCCAGCTTGCATTCAGCTACCGTGCCATCCTCTACTTCGCGCAGGACCTCCTCATGAAACGTTAGTGCAAAGTCCCAATCTCATAGTGAAGAATGCATGTAACATGCCATTAGTTCACTTGCTCATTGAAATCTACTCATAGCAAAAACTACATATTTAGGAGTATTCAGCAATGCAGCAATTAATGCCCAAAAGTTGTACAGATGGCTTTCTCGGTTGTCGATCCAGTTCTTTGGAACTCACTCCATTCGCGTTAGGTCAGCAGGAAATATCACCTGAAGACCTATCTTGTTAACCTGGCTTATCATCTTTAGCTCCTCAGCAAATTCATCCATATGTTGACAATTAAAATTGTGTACCGATTTGAGACTGCCTCACCCATCTGTTTTTATGTGCCTCTGAGCTCAGGTTCCCTAGGAAATTGGTACAAAAAGGTGTATATTGTTTTGTATTTGTCTGTCATGTACTCAATATAAGCAAATTTCCAGTTCTTTCTCATGAGAATTTTATGTTTTCTCACCTGAGTTAAGTATAAGAAAGGGCAAAATAAATTTACATCACTATGTGGTTGTTGCATCGAGCCTCTGATTGTTTCTTGAATAAATTGTGTCTTCATTTATAGGCGGTATCCTGACAAGTCGGGCATCATTTGGAGACAAGTTGCCAGCTCGGGGCGAACGTGTTCACCAGCGAACCCCGTCAGAAGACTTCATCATGGGCACAGGCAGCAGTCTCGGCATGATCCAGTCCAATGTTGCGAAAATGAGCTTCAGAGCAACAAGTGTTCCAAACGCTGCTACAACGAACAGCCACACATCTGGTCCTCCTACACAGGAGAGTTCATCATCAAACTCGGACAATGCAATGCCAGTGGACGTAGGCTTAACGCCAACGACTGCGGTGAATAATAAGGTTTCTGGACAGGTCGAAACAGAAAAGGGTGACTCGGTGTTCGAATCAATGGGGATGTCACCAGCGTGTGACGAGAGCTTGGCATCGAAAATCCCCGAGTCGCTCGCAAAGCTGCAAGATCCGCACACATTCCAGCTCGGTTCTTCAACGCCACCTAGTGAGACACGAATTACGAAAGCAAGTTTCACGAGTAAGACTACCGGTCTAACAGACAATGTGAGTAAGTCCGATGATCCATTGAGCGCGCTTGATCCGCTGTGGACCCTGAAAGGACAGAGCCAGTCGTCATAGCATCTGTGTGACTGGTTTTGCTGGTCTAGCTATTTCATTGGCATACGACTTACGCAGAATAAAGGCCGGTTTGCACAAGCAATTTGTGCCCCAATTGGTCGAGCGACGTGTCAAGACACTGTGTGCACGAAACATTGACTCGCACAATTCCCAACTTGAGCTTTGATGAAAGGTCACAACGGGTGCACCAGCTGTCACTGATTGGCCACTGCTTCGAAATTGGGGCCAACAATGGACCCAAGTCCAATTCCACCAACACAATTGTAAACACAATACAACAACACTACTAATTGGTCTCTCAAGCGTGTTTACACAGCCGATTCATGCACCGTGATATTGCACGACGCAGTGTCAGCCGACAAATGAGACAAAAATTGCTCGGGTCAGCCAGCCTTGAGCTAAGGACGAATGATTTAGAATCACAAGGGAGGGATGGTTCTACACTTTGCTGTTACAATCATATTTGGCATGTAAGCTTTAAAACAAGTTCGACATTCGGTTATTAATAGCTGCGGATGGTTTCCGTATATGATGTTTTGCAATGCCACAAGTTGGTATTGTGTATTTTTGGGTTAATGTTTGCATGGACACTGTGAACAGTCTAAATCTGGGCAGACCCTGCGTCTTTCTGGAGGGATGTTGTATGTTTGTGTATTGAGCAGGTAGCTTTAAATTGATTTGTCGCTTTTGTTTTGTGACGTGGTTGTTTCGTGTGTATGACGCAGTGTTTTATTTGCCACTAGTCAGACTCGTATGGATGTGTTCGTGATATGTATTAGTATGCTTCATGCCTGTATGCTAATGTACAAATTATGTAAATGATGTGCAACACATTTAAAGGTCCCTCCTTAATTCAGTTTTTTTTCAGATTCGTTTAGCGGGAAAAAAATTTCCTTGCAACCTATCTGGTATGCACTATAACATGCCAGCTCGTTTGTGCAAATTTGAACATCAACGAACCTGATTCTTGATGTTCTAAATCAATTGAGGAAGGTGTTTTGACAGTCTCGCCTTGTATCCAATAACACGAATGCTGTTTCACTCCCGTAGCCTGACTATCTGTCGTGGTGCAATGGCGTAGATCTTAATCATCTAGCTTGTATTATAGGTGTACATATGTGACCCCTGTGGAAGTAGCGAGAAAGAAATCTGTGAAAATGGAACCAGTACAGGAGGCTCAACAGTGCACTGTGAGTGATATTACAGACAGCATATTGGTGTGTGACTTGAAGACAATATGGTATTGTCTTGTATGTTTGTGATTCTTTGTAAATAAACACAATAACTTCTCCCACAGAGTATGGTGGAACACATGTTTAAATGTGCATGCATGTGTGTGTGCAAGCATGCGTGCATGCATGCTGTATCGACATGAGGTATACCTGTATGCTTATGCGGTGTGTTTGAATGTGCATGCATTTCTGTGGCAGTGTTTCGGTTATTTCTGTTATTTCATTACATGAAATATTAACATATTTAGTATAACTGCAAGAAAGCTATTACATCAATCTGCCTGTGGCTACTACTTAAATGTCTCGCCATATATATACTGTTGTCTTCGGGTCAATTTTTTTGCATTGATGTGATACTAAATTATAAGTTAATAAAAAGTGCTGTTGTTTGTTTTATCCAATTAAAAGCTTTTGAAGTTCAAGATAATGTACAATAGAATCGGACCAGTTGCATGGACATCAATACTAACAGTGATATTAATAAAGAACTTGTGTTAAGCATTTTAATATATGTGTTTTTCTTAATTGAAAGAAAAAATGCTTTAAATATTCTGATTACCAACATGATTTATGATGTCCAAAATATAAACCAATGGCTGGACAAGATTATCTCACAAAACTTACTAATTCACCATTCTTCTGCAGTATCTCAAGTGGATACATTGCCTCGTTCCTATCTCAGTTCTACATTCATTTCCCTGGCAACCGTCAATCTGACAGCGTTCTGCAAGCTGTGTGCAAGGTCATGTGACACAGCTCTCACAGATGATTGGTAGATCTCTCTATAACAGCGGGACACCTTCCCCATACTTGGGTCTGTCCACACATTCATCAAGATCACGTTCTTGATCGTATCGTCGGTGATCTCGCGAATAAGTTCATGAAGTTTCAGTTCGTCGAAAATCTCCTTCGGATCTTCCCAGAATGCTAAGTCATGCCTCCACATCGGAGGAAAGAGACTGGGCTGGCGCTGGCACATGGGCTGCGCTCTTCCCTCATTGGTCTCACTAGAAGGCACTTCACACCACAAGACATTGGTGTCCGTGAGGTCATACTTAACCTGCGCTATTGAATCCAGACTGAGCACGAATCCAAAAGCAGTGTTTTGGTGTGTCAGAAGTGTCCTGACATGTCCAAGTCTGTGTGAGACAGTAACACTTCTCTGTTCAGCTAGTCTCTTATCAGGCTTTCCGAGTTCCGGCACCTGGTTGCATGGCAACGTGACTTTGGTATTGGCACTCATGTAGGAAGCACTTAGAACAAACTCTGCGTCCACAACTTGTTCACATATGTCCACATTATCAGGTCTGTGCAACGTAATCGTAACATTGCTGTCAGAAAGTAACATATCTAATGATCGAGATAGCGAACTACAGAACCCGTTGATACTCCCATTTGCTTTCATAACACCAATAAATTCATGTTGCACTGGGAGACAGTTTGGGTCAATCAGTGTTCTTCTACATACAACTCCCACACTAGTACACAGCGCCCCCTGTGGGAAGGCATTGCAACCAACAACCTGGTTCACATGTTGAAGAAGCGATGTCCTGAGTGTTCTGCGACACGACCTCTGGGGGTCGCACCGAGGCTCGCCACTTGTGCACAGTGGCAACACCTTTTGTCTACATGAAGCTGATTCACTATGCTGGGCTGAGCTGGAATGATCTGGACCACAGAGCGTGGGATGGGTCTGTCTATAGTGGACTGTATGTCCATCTTTAGATGTGCTAGCATTAGAGTGCCCTTCCACGGGAGTCAGGTGATAACTCAATTTAGTTTCATCCATTCCTCCTGTGTCAGACTTCTCAGGGTTAACGTCATTGTAATTTGTTTCTGCGATAACCGCCGGACAGCATTCCTCACTGACCACAAGTGGGAGTGGACCGATGTCCTTGACTGTGAACATACTAGTCAGTGCAGCCATCAACTCCTCTCTCACTATGGACACGGGGTGCTCTGGCTGACCCAATAGATTCCTGCCAACATAACAAACACTGCAGGGTAAGTCTGTGTCTATATGATAATATGCAAAAACTTGAAGGTTATTATGCCAATGTGTGGATGAGTGCTACCATAATTTCCATGTATGATATGCATGTTTTCTCTAAATTTTTTACCTAAAAGTCCAGGTGCGTACTATACATGGTAACAAGGCTAAAAAATATTTTGCTGGACCAAATACATGGTAATCAGGAACTATACAATATACTGGCCTAAATTATTTACCCCATACTGCAATCGTTGCACACACAACACGTCACATAATTTATTTTAGCAATGCCTAAATGCAGGTATGATAATGTAGATATATCTTGGAAACACAACAACACACTCAGCTACACTGCACTGATGTTAAATTACATTTACAGGGGACCACAGACTACCATAGAGTGAAATACTCACATGTTCAACTTTTCAGCAATATACACTTCAGTAAGAAACTTCCTTCCATCTGCCGTTACTTCAGCCATCTGCTGCTTAAACGGCAGCGAAGGCATCTGGACTGGAGGTGACTTTCTAAAGATGTAGGTGAGGGCCCCGTCTGTGCGGAAGTGGCGATCCTGACTCCTATCAAATCACAAATCGCTGTCTTTTATAGTTGATGATTCACCGATTACAAAACCTAATTGTGGTACAAATGTTATATTTATATTTTGCAGCACAGCTGCATCTGCATCTATTAATATATTAGCATCCTAGAACCCGTGTTTGCGTCATTGTTTTTTTTAGATAGATACAGGTAAAAAAGGTATGTTCTTATATAGCATCGAGTTTTGTGGACTGCTCAAAGCGCTTTACACTTCACCCCTGGCAGACCTGTTCATTCCAACACCAACTCGACTTCTCTGGGAAGCATTCAGCCATGCTACAATTACTGCGCGAAGACTATTCGTTCAGATATCCACCACTGTCTGTAGCCAGGTACTCGTTTATACAGCTGAGTGAACTGTGGCAATTTGGGATGAACAAAATAAACAATAAACTATTGTTGACTTAATGTGATAAAACTACCTTTCATCATCTCTGATTTCCTTGAAGATTTATTTAAGATCCAACAAGAACCTTCCTGCTAAAACATCTCACACGGTCATACCGCATCTAAAAGTATGTGAAGGGGAACAGACTTTTAGGCAATCATCCACAGACTTATAATCAATTAATAGAACAATATTCAAAATCTTTTAAATAACATCAAATGTAGATTATAAGTACACAGATTCATTAAAACACATGTGAACTATACTATCTTAACTCGGAAAACACCTTTTTTTCAAGAATAACATTCTATGCACATTGATATGTTCCATCTCACCTGTATCCAGTGGCAGAGTAGGCAGAATATGTATGTGCATCAAATGGTTCAACTTTGCACAGAACCAAGTTCGCATAGGTTGCCATGGCAACAACCTGCCAGCTGTCTGCCCACAGTCTGATTGGTTGATCCATGGGAGTGCCACCTTGACCCTTACACAAGGTCACGCATACAACGCCACCAGGACGAATCACTTCAGCAGCACTATGGGAGAAACACATATTATTACTAATTTACTATTATTATTAAAAAATTTATAAAGCACCATATGTCTGGGACCAGCCCATTTACAGGTGTGTACAAAACATGCATGCAACCATAAAATAATAACTATATAATATTATAGTCGAATATATATAATAAAAAATAGAGTATTCGATTAAGAATAATACAAGAATAAATAAAAAAATATATAGTAAATAAATAACAATAGTAAATAAATATAATAACAAAATATGTTCATAAAGTTTCCTCAGTCGCAGTCATTCCTTAGTGGAAATAAGCACACTTAATTAGATAGGTTTTCTGTAAGTTCTTAAATGTAGTCAGTGTGTCTGCATGTCTGAAATACTCCAGCAGTCAGTCCCATAGCCAGACCTGGGGCCGAACTACTCGGTACTCGAGGTACATTTTTGAAATATTTGTACTCGTAGAAATTATGGCCATGTACTCGTACTTGTGTTCAATATACTCAGATTTTACGAGTACCTCCAAGTACTTTTTCAATATGATATTGTGAAAATTATTTAATTTCTTATTATGAAATCATTAACAACTAATTCACAATTTTTATTTTAAAAATACGTTATTATTACTATGCAGAGTTACTATAATATCATACAAGATGTACCAGTACTCGTACTCATACTCATGGAAATGTACTCGTACTCAGCAATCACCAATGTACTCGTACTCAGCAATCACCAATGTACTCGTACTCAGCCATCACCAATGTACTCGTACTCAGCCATCACCAATGTACTCGTACTCAGCAATCACCAATGTACTCGTACTCAGCAATCACCAATGTACTCGTACTCAGCCATCACCAATGTACTCGTACTCAGCCATCACCAATGTACTCGTACTCAGCCATCACCAATGTACTCGTACTCAGCCATCACCAATGTACTCGTACTCAGCCATCACCAATGTACTCGTACTCAGCCATCACCAATGTACTCGTACTCAGCCATCACCAATGTACTCGTACTCAGCCATCACCAATGTACTCGTACTCAGCCATCACCAATGTACTCGTACTCAGCCATCACCAATGTACTCGTACTCAGCAATCACCAATGTACTCGTACTCAGCAATCACCAATGTACTCGTACTCAGCCATCACCAATGTACTCGTACTCAGCCATCACCAATGCACTCGTACTCAGCCATCACCAATGTACTCGTACTCAGCCATCACCAATGTACTCGTACTCAGCCATCACCAATGTACTCGTACTCAGCCATCACCAATGTACTCGTACTCAGCCATCACCAATGTACTCGTACTCAGCCATCACCAATGTACTCGTACTCAGCCATCACCAATGTACTCGTACTCAGCAATCACCAATGTACTCGTACTCAGCCATCACCAATGTACTCGTACTCAGCAATCACCAATGTACTCGTACTCAGCAATCACCAATGTACTCGTACTCAGCAATCACCAATGTACTCGTACTCAGCAATCACCAATGTACTTGTACTCAGCAATCACCAATGTACTCGTACTCAGCAATCACCAATGTACTCGTACTCAGCAATCACCAATGTACTTGTACTCAGCAATCACCAATGTACTTGTACTCAGCAATCACCAATGTACTCGTACTCAGCCATCACCAATGTACTCGTACTCAGCCATCACCAATGTACTCGTACTCAGCAATCACCAATGTACTCGTACTCAGCAATCACCAATGTACTTGTACTCAGCAATCACCAATGTACTCGTACTCAGCAATCACCAATGTACTCGTACTCAGCAATCACCAATGTACTTGTACTCAGCAATCACCAATGTACTTGTACTCAGCAATCACCAATGTACTCGTACTCAGCCATCACCAATGTACTCGTACTCAGCCATCACCAATGTACTCGTACTCAGCCATCACCAATGTACTCGTACTCAGCAATCACCAATGTTCTTGTACTCAGCAATCACCAATGTTCTTGTACTCAGCAATCACCAATGTACTTGTACTCAGCCATCACCAATGTACTCGTACTCAGCAATCACCAATGTACTTGTACTCAGCCATCACCAATGTACTCGTACTCAGCCATCACCAATGTACTTGTACTCAGCAATCACCAATGTACTCGTACTCAGCAATCACCAATGTACTCGTACTCAGCCATCACCAATGTACTTGTACTCAGCAATCACCAATGTACTCGTACTCAGCAATCACCAATGTACTCGTACTCAGCCATCACCAATGTACTCGTACTCAGCAATCACCAATGTACTCGTACTCTGCAATCACCAATGTACTGGTACTCAGCCATCACCAATGTACTTGTACTCAGCAATCACCAATGTACTTGTACTTAGCAATCACCAATGTACTCGTACTCAGCCATCACCAATGCACTCGTACTCAGCAATCACCAATGTACTTGTACTCAGCAATCACCAATGTACTTGTACTCAGCAATCACCAATGCACTCGTACTCAGCAATCACCAATGTACTTGTACTCAGCCATCACCAATGTACTTGTACTCAGCCATCACCAATGTACTTGTACTCAGCAATCACCAATGTACTCGTACTCAGCAATCACCAATGTACTCGTACTCAGCCATCACCAATGTACTTGTACTCAGCAATCACCAATGTACTCGTACTCAGCAATCACCAATGTACTCGTACTCAGCCATCACCAATGTACTCGTACTCAGCAATCACCAATGTACTCGTACTCAGCAATCACCAATGTACTCGTACTCAGCCATCACCAATGTACTTGTACTCAGCAATCACCAATGTACTTGTACTCAGCAATCTCCAATGTACTCGTACTCAGCCATCACCAATGTACTTGTACTCAGCAATCACCAATGTACTTGTACTCAGCAATCTCCAATGTACTTGTACTCAGCAATTACCAATGCACTCGTACTCAGCAATCACCAATGTACTTGTACTCAGCCATCACCAATGTACTTGTACTCAGCAATCACCAATGTACTTGTACTCAGCAATCACCAATGCACTCATACTCAGCCATCACCAATGTACTTGTACTCAGCAATCACCAATGTACTTGTACTCAGCAATCACCAATGCACTCGTACTCAGCAATCACCAATGTACTCGTACTCAGCCATCACCAATGTACTTGTACTCAGCAATCACCAATGTACTTGTACTCAGCAATCACCAATGTACTCGTACTCAGCAATCACCAATGTACTCGTACTCAGCCATCACCAATGTACTCGTACTCAGCAATCACCAATGTACTTGTACTCAGCAATCACCAATGTACTCGTACTCAGCCATCACCAATGTACTCGTACTCAGCCATCACCAATGTACTCGTACTCAGCCATCACCAATGTACTCGTACTTTACTCATGAACATGTACTCGGCCCCAGGTCTTCCCATAGCGTCGGTCTGGATACCGAGAAAGTCTGTCTGTCATAGCAGTTCAGTTTCAAATATAATGGTCAATATAATACCACTGAAATATGCATGATTCATTTTGGATTGATCATGGCACAGGAAAACATTTCTTCTAGCCAAAAATGTGGGTTTGAAACAGGAAGCGTGTGTCATGGATTAACTGCCACTTTTGTAGCTACTATAAATGCCAACCACTACTGTTTATAAACTATAAAGGATGTTATTCAAAATGGCACAGCGTGGGGAATTTTGCAGTGATTTTACATATCATGTCAACATTGACCGACCAAAAGGCAGTAGCAAGGGAGAAAGCAGTTGCTTGAACAATGATTATCTGGTCGAATATGACGAGTGGTCGAGTATGCACCAGTGTTCATTGAGAAGTTTAAGTGACAATTATCTTGGTAATGCAATTATCAGATTGACATACAGCCTCCAGCAAAAATGTGATTGTGGTTGACACGATTATCGCACAATGATAAGTTATATATCAGTATAAGCTATTTTGATGCCGCATCTGATAAGTGAAATTGTCAAATGTGACATTTGGTCGAACAGGACAGCAGGGGATGGGACTAGTAAACCATGAAGAGAGATACCTGAGGAAGAACTCCCTGAGCAGTCGTCTGTTCCTCCTGATATCTGACTTCCCCCCCACGTGTGGGAAGTTAAACATCACTTTGTGAAACGTCCTCTCTTTCAGTTCCGCATGACTGGCCAGGGATGTGGCATCCACTTCAAATAAAACTGTCACACCTACAATGATGATAAGGCAGTTATAACATATCATTGTTCATGCACATATAAGCAAATTAAAATACCTCAATGTAAAAAAGGATAAAGTATAAAAACATGTCTTTTCTACCTAGTGTGTTCAAGGGCCTTCCAATAATGAATATTATCCATGCAAAATTCAAGAATGATAGGACAAACAACCGAGTGTACAGAATTTTTTGGTGTTACAGTACAATGTCCAAATTTCCACCATATATTGTCAGGGAAACTGACAATAACTTATTAGTTCAACAGACTTACGACTTGTCCCACATTCTCATTTTTGGCACTGAAATTCATAAAATATAGAAAAAGTTAAAGTTTAAGGCTGAATCATTCTGAAAGTATAGCAACTAAAAGTCTACTTAATTAATAGGTTATTGTCAGCATCACTGACAATAGATGGTGACAATTTGGACATTGTACTGTAACAAAAAAATTAAATACAGACTGCTGAAATCCTTCTTGAAAAAAAAAAATTATTTTCCATTTCTGTGCACCCAGTTTACCTGTTGTCCGTTGCCCTATCATTCCTGAATTTTGCATAGATAATCTTCACCAATATGTCTACATATTCAGCAAATTTCAGATATGAAGCTTGTAAACTTCTGCATGTAAATGCTTAGTTCTTTTGCAGAAGTGTTCAGACATAGGCTACTTATTCATTGGCTAAAATTTAGGCAAATTCTGAGACATAGATCAACTTTTGAAATTTACTGAAAATTGGTTGATTTTACTTGGAATTACCCTATTATCAATAAATTAACATCAGATTTAACTAGTCCAAAATACTTGTTGCTAGTCCGACATGAGTTTTGGTCATCCCGGAAACTCAGACATGCATTGATTGTGAACACTACAAGAAACTACATAAGAACATATGAAGTACCGCAAATTGCACACATCACCATTATTAGGTTATAACTTACCAAAAAAATATTAAATATATTAATTTGCTTAAAACTAAAAAATATATATATATATAATATATATATATATATATATATATATATATATATATATACCAGAGGTGATAGGTACCTTGTTCTTTCAACAGACTGACATTCGTTCTGGAGTGGGTGTGTCTCTTGTACAAGTCGGCTTCTGTCAGTAGGCAACTTGTTGTTATATCCACTCCAACCAGATGTCGCTCAAGGGCCACGGAGAACGAGAAATCTCCTTCGCCAACGAGCAGGATTGCATCATGGTCTGCTGCATTCATTCTTCTGATTGACCCGTCCTGCTCCTAATGACACATCTTTAACAGTTAGTTACTTAGTATAATGTCCATAGTCAAAGTCAAATGTAAAATATGCATCATAAATAAAGCTTGTAAATACAACAAAATCATGCATGGGATTTTGCAGAATATTTGGTATATATATATATATATATAGTTATGAAACATGATTAATGTTCTTGAAAGCATGTTTCACTAAATTCACTCAAACTCTATCATGGTCTGCGTACTCTATCATGATCTGCGTATTCTATCATGGTCTGCGTACTCTATCATGGTCTGTGTACTCTATCACAGTCTGTGTACTCTAAAACAATATGTCTTTTGCCAGATCTGCACATCTGTATATGTGCTATAATCAGACTGTAACTCCTTTAATCAGGCCATTTTGTCTTAGTCCCTTGGGTGGCCTCTATGAAGGGGTTCTAGTGTATTGTGCACACGTATGGTTTAAAGGTGATGCAATTGTTTCAGTTTGTCATCTGACACATTTTGAAAGACGGTAGTTCTGTTATTGCCCAAACGGCTGATAACCAAGCTTTGAAAGAATTTGTAATTTTAAAATGTATGTAATACACAAATTGCATGTACTGTTTAATGTATAACTCTAGTCTAGGCCTATACTGTATGTGTGAGACCTTATGAAAATATACCATGGTATACCATGGCATTAGAGTACATGGTATACAGTGGCATTACAGTACATGGTATAATACCATGGCATTACAGTACATGATATACCATAGTATTACAGTACATGCCACTACTACATGGTATGCCATGGCAGTACATGGTATACCAGTCTTGCTTATCTGACCCTCGCTCGGCTTTGTGAATTCGCTGAGAAGAGTATAGATGCAGAGCCAGAGGCGTGGTCTTGTTGTTATCCACTATCACCACTCCATCTTGTGTAGGCGTTCTCGTGAAGCACCATCAGCCAATTATCAACTGTTTTTATCGAGATGCTACAAGCATTTTTTTTTGCCTGATTTAACTTTTCAGTCGGACAGCTGTGTTAATATAATCAAAGTTTAAAGTTAATTCGAATTGCTTCATATAAACTGATAAACGTTCTCTTATTTTATAAATTAGCCAAATACCCGGATGAGATCTTGATTAGCTACCTATGTACGCGCCCAGAATCTGGGTGCATACAAAATTTCCATCACAATGAGAACTCCACTCTGCATCCAGACGAAGATGTGTGTGACAAACGGTGACACCACAGCGCAGAGCCTGGATAATCAAGGCATTGATTGATGGAATATATAGCATACCATGGCATTACATGGTACACCGTGGTAGACCATGCTTTTTCATATTGTGTATGGTAATTGTATGGTATACCAGGTACCATAGTTTCCCTGTTTCAAAACACCGGCCATGGTACACCATCGTACACCATGGTACACCATGGTTGGTTCCGTGTCGCTTCGGCAGCAAAATTCTTGGATGCTTTGGTGAATTAGTTGGTCGCTTCGGCGGCTTAACATTGGTTGCTCCAGCACTATTTTATTATAAAATATGGCGCTATATTTTTGATAATCAATTATATTTTTGAATAATTGATTAGCATTATAGATTGCATGCAAACTTGGGTTAAATTGCGAGTCAGGGGCGAGTGTCAGGGGTCTCAACATCTCATCTCCCACCTGTTTTGGGAGGCTAACCTACAACCTGCCACCATTTTTGGGCCAACCTCCCATCTACGAGGGTCAGTGCGAGTCAAGACAACACTCCAACAACACGGAGTCTGTGTTCTTTGATCCCCTCACCGAAAATTAAATTGCACAATGCAACACTTATAACGTATTTGATCCGTCACTTTGTACAGTTACTAGGGATATATACTCAGAAACCGATCTAGCAAACTTATGATCAGGTTTACACCACTAACTGAACTTACTTGTAGAGATATGTTGTTTACACTTTTCTACACGTGCTGATCACAGCTGTGTCTGCACTAACTTCCGGACAAGCAGCATTCGTCTTATTTTCACTAGGTGGCGGGCCTGTTTCCTAGAATTGTCTGGTTCTCGGCCCATCGTGTGGCGCCACTGTTGTAGCCAAGGAGCCACGGTCCACTGGGCGACATACAACGCGCCATCGTCTTCGGAGTTTCGAGGGGGGGTTCGAGCGTACACAATCAGCCGGGGATTTCTTGGTTGATTCTGCAAAATGCTACAGTTAAAAAACTCATTTGATGTATATGATATAAAGTTCAGCATTTATTAACACTTCTAGCACCGATGGCAACGTAATGTCTACTGAAATGCATGGAAACTCCAGTGACAGTGTCAGTAGTGTCTACTAGTGATACTAATACACGGACTCACTGACAGTGCCACTGGCACTACTGGAAGTACTCCCTACTGGTCAGTGTTTGCACAAAATGTGGCATACCCATAACATAACCATAAGCCACACAAGGCAAAGCCAGACAGACATACAACGTCAACATCGACGACGTTTCTCTGGCCTGTAACTTCTTCTACTTAAAATTGTCCATGCATATAAATGCTGGATCTGCCATACACACATTGAACGATCTTTGTTGGTTCTCACAGTCATTAGTTACATTACAATCGTTGCGCGTTAACATCCTTCCTAGTCGAGGCTACATCCTTCCCTAAAACATATCTACTGCCAATAACGCCATCTAGCGAATGGCTTTATTTTTTAATTATCCAATGGCAGCGGTGGTTATTTATAACCAATGGAAAATTATTGTCTAGTTACTGCGTTTCTAATATCGGCCATTTCTCTAATGGTAGCTTCGGCTACACATGGCCCTAATGTTATGACTAGCCAATAATAGCCATCGTTACAAAATGTTGTCGCACTGCAAAGAATCAGGTAAACACAAAAGCGCGCCAAAACTTCTGTGACCCAGCGTACGCATTTCGCAAGAGACTGTGTCTGTAAGCTTGTTACACGAAGTATGACGAAATTAACGAATGTAAGTTAATTGTAATCAGGTACTTAATTGGCCAAGAATGTAACTCAGGTGCACAACTGAAAATGTAGCCCTAATAACAATGTGGCGAACTTCGATCAAAACTGACAGAGGACACTGCACTAGTACTGGCACTGTCGCTGTACAACATCGCCCGGTACGCACATATATGGGAAGTCGTATACTGATCAGGATTTTCTGCTATGTATAGATAATATGCCAGTTTCACACAAATCTGAAGGCACTTTGGCAAGATATATATATTGACAGATTAATTAATATTTTTTGTAATGTATATACTTCATTGTCCAATTGGTATTGTCATTGAAATTGCATTGGCATTGCATTGGCCCTTGACTTGAGTGGGTAATTATAGCCACAAATGCCGTTATTGCAATACTTATAGGCATTGACTTCATCTACCTTGGCACTATTTCAGGGTTTCATAAAAAGACAATCTGAACATCTAATATATTTAAATCCAGCATTTGCTATAGTTGCATATGATAGTCATATATTTAGTTAGTGTGTGCTGTATATTCTTCTTTGTGTACTTCCAGATGTAACTGCCACTGTCCTGGATGTTATCTGCCACAAAGTTCATCTTCACCTTCTGATGTTTTGGAAATGTCAACTGTAACGTTACATTAAGACAAGCAGATGTCACAAAGGAAAGCTGCAGTGCATGCTAAATCCCCTAAGATGAAAACATTGCGGCAGAAGTACTGTCATCTAAAACAGCAAAAGAATCAGCAGGGAAAGAAATCAAGCAAGAAAACGGAATCTTGCAGTAAAACAGCAGCTTCTGATCGATGAGTTTTCAACATTTCTTTTTTATTCCTGCTGTGAATTTTAGTTTGACTCAAATTCAGATGGTGTCAAGGAAACCAAGAGGAGCATGCCTGGTGGACTGCAGTTGACGAAGGACAACAACTGTTCTTTTAAGAGCCAGTCAACACTTCCAAAAGAGTCAACACTTCCAAAAGAGATTGCTTTCACACATAATAATGATGGTGTTTATTAATAAGTGAAACGCTAACTTGATATAATATAATCAATACTATTTTATTAGGCCAAGACCAGACTTGGGGGTCAGTTACATTAAATATAAATTCCAGTTACACACCAATTACAAATTCAACCTCAAAAATACAAATTCCAACACACCAATTCCATATCGAAATAATAGTATCGGAGCAGAACAACCATAGGCATACACAACGCCAAAAATAACACAAACATATCCCAACACTGCACATTTACCTTTGACATTTTTAGCAGTAATTTTCCTATCTCATATTTGTACAGTATATTTCGGCTGTTGTTATCCCTAATGATTAATCCATTATCATATCAACTTCAACCTTCTCTAACAATCCTCATTGCTTGACAATTTCCACATCAGATATCAAAGCGAAACAAAAGTCGTGGTTTTGGGGATATGCACCTAAAAGAAATAATAAAATCTAACCATGTGTAACTAGGATCAAAAATATCATGCAAGTGTTTTACTCAGAATTTGTTCTAAAAGTTAGAGATTCCGGTCATTTGTCCGGTTGACTGAGGGCGGACATGTTAACCAGCGCAACCAATAAGCGCATGCGCAGTTCTATTAAATCGAGGTAACTACTTGTGACGTATTCAGTGAGACCGGAATACACAGAACCAATGCAGTCTCAAACTATCATTCCAGTTTGACAAAAAATACTAATTTGGACTAACAAAGGCCAATATATGTTAAATAAGTTGAGTTTGTACGCAAACAGCATGGCCACATCCTATTAGCAAATATTGCAATAGGGGTATATAAATATATTTTAATTTGGCGAGCAAATATTGCCTGACTATAATCCTCTTGTATAATAATTATGACGCAGCCCTTGAAATTAAGATGCTGTGTTCAACAAGGTTTTCCTAGAAACCCACTAACGTGATATTCTTAATTGTTTTTGCAAATTGGTATGTCTTAGTAACTCTTATAGGTGCATAGGTCTAAAACCATGACTTGTTTCCCTTTAAGCCCTGAATACATCTGACATTTGGTGCAATCCCAATTAAAGTCCTGCATATGCAATGAATCTAATGCGAGGAATAGAATTGGCCTGCTCCTCAAAAAACAATACAAACTGAACCCATGTTGGTACAATGCTGGAAACTGTACCAAACTGTCCGTATGAGTGTGCCAGGACTGAGTGGAGAAGTGCCAGGTCTGAGTGGAGAGGTGCCAGGTCTGAGTGGAGAGGTGCCAGGTCTGAGTGGAGAGGTGCCAGGTCTGAGTGGAGAGGTGCCAGGTCTGAGTGGGAGAGGTGCCAGGTCTGAGTGGAGAGGTGCCAGGTCTGAGTGGAGAAGTGCCAGGTTTGAGTGGAGAAGTGCCTGTAATAACCAGATGAGGGCCACGAACAGCTCATTTTGAGACTACAAGTTTCTTCAGTTGTTGGTCGTCACGACAACGGCGGTCGCCCCCAGCGAAACGCATATGGGATGACACCAAGTCCGTTGTGCACCAAAAAAGGTAGAGAGCGAAATCACTCGTATAAAGTTCTAGGATGTTGAACGATGTTATTCGAAGCAGGCATGCATCCTTGGTGTGTACACAGCGACGAGACAGTGTGTACAAGCGGAGAAAGTCAATTGACGACACAGTTTCTCGGAACATTCGAAGGAGTACGGTTTAACGACTGTCTGCCCGTTGTCATGTGAACAGACAAGGGTCGCCGCAGCTAACTGTCCAGTTAAGAAGAAACAACTCGTCCCTCAAACCCAAATGTGTCGAATACTCCAGTGGTCATTGTTAATGTTTTGCATAATAATAATAAAAACGTTATCACCAAAAAATCTAAAACTTAATTACCTGCCGTTGTCAACATCTCATTGACATGTTGATTGAGTTTAGTCAACATTAGACATTTCTAACTCTTGTAAAATGCCTGTATTTGCCATACCCGTCAATGTTTGCTAATAATGTGCACGAATTACTGCGCATACGTGCATTTTGAAGAAAAACAGCCAAATAACCTTCTGCCTATTAAAATCATCTAAACATACACAATTACACTGTCTACATATTCTACCAGCAAATCTGGCAACGTGCCTGCTCAAATGCCGTTATGTCAGGTCATGATTTTAACCAATTTCATATATCTAAACTTACTGCACATGTGCCCTAGGCCTACATTCCTGTAACACACCAGGAAGTGTAATTGAGACAAGACCTCTGTAGCCATAGCGTAGGGGACCTAGGTGGAAAGTTTTATTCGTCAGTGGCGGAACCGTAGAATGGACTCCCCGGTGACTGAAATTAACTGCATAGAGAGGCTCCCCGGTGGTTGAACAGTAGAGAGAGATTCCCCGGTGGCTGAACCGCAGAGAGAGAGAGAGAGAGAGAGAGAGAGAGAGAGAGAGAGAGAGAGAGAGAGAGAGAGAGAGAGAGAGAGAGAGAGAGAGAGAGAGAGAGAGAGAGAGAGAGAGAGAGAGAGAGAGAGAGAGAGAGAGAGAGAGAGAGAGAGAGAGAGAGAGAGAGAGAGAGAGAGAGAGAGAGAGAGAGAGAGAGAGAGAGAGAGAGAGAGAGAGAGAATAGTGACTCCGCGGTGGCTGAACCGGTGAGAGCGGCTCCTCGGTGGCTGAATCGTCGATAGGGGCTACCCGGTGTCTGAGTGACTCCCCGGAGGCTGCACCGTAGAGAGTGATTCCCCGGAGGCTGCACTGTAGAGAGTGACTCCCCGGAGGCTGCACCGTCGAGAGTGACTCCGCGGAGGTTGCACCGTCGAGAGTGACTCACCGGAGGCTGCACCGTTGAGAGTGACTCCCCGGAGGTGCACCGTAGAGATGGAATCCCAGGAGGCAGCACCGCCAAAAGTGACTCCCCGGAGGCAACACCGTAGAGAGTGACTCACCGGAGGCTGCACCGCAGAGAGTGATTCCCCGGAGACTGCACCGTAGAGAGTGACTCCCCGGAGGCTGCACCGTAGAGAGTGAATCCCAGGAGGCAGCACCGCCAGGAGTGACTCCACGGAGGCAACACCGTAGAGAGTGATTCCCCGGAGGCAGCACCGTCGAGAGTGACTCTCCGGAGGCTGCACCGTCGAGAATGACTCCTAGTAGGTTGCACCGTAGAGAGTAACTCACCGGAGGCTGCACCGTAGAGAGTGATTCCCTGGAGGCTGCACCGTAGAGAGTGACTCTCCGGAGGCTGCACCGTCGAGAATGACTCCTCGTAGGTTGCACCGTAGAGAGTAACTCACCGGAGGCAGCACCGTAGAGAGTGATTCCCTGGAGGCTGCACCGTAGAGAATGACTCTCCGGAGGCTGCACCGTAGAGAGTGATTCCCCGGAGGCAGCACCGTCGAGAGTGACTCTCCGGAGGCTGCACCGTCGAGAGTGACTCCCCGGAGGCAGCAGCGTCGATAGTGACTCCCAGGAGGCTGCATCGTCGAGAGTGACTCACCGGAGGCAGCACCGTAGAGAGTGACTCCCCGGAGGCTGCATCGTCGAGAGTGACTCACCGGAGGCAGCACCATCGGGAGTGATTCCCCGGAGGCTCCCACCGTCGAGAGTGATTTCCCGGAGGCTGTACCGTCGAGAGTGACTCCCCGGAGGCTGCACCGTCGAGAGTGACTCCGCGGAGGCTGTACCGTCGAGAGTCAATTGTCAACACAGTTGAGAGAGAGAGAGAGAGAGAGAGAGAGAGAGAGAGAGAGAGAGAGAGAGAGAGAGAGAGAGAGAGAGAGAGAGAGAGAGAGAGAGAGAGAGAGAGAGAGAGAGAGAGAGAGAGAGAGAGAGAGAGAGAGAGAGAGAGAGAGAGAGAGAGAGAGAGAGAGAGTAGAGAGTGACTCCCCGGAAGCTGCACCGTAGAGAGTGAATCCCCGGAGGCTGCACCGTAGAGAGAGAGAGAAAGAGAGAGAGAGAGAGAGAGAGAGAGAGAGAGAGAGAGAGGGGGAGAGAGAGAGAGAGGCTGCGCCGTCGAGAGTGACTCCGCGGAGGCTGTACCGTCGAGAGTGACTCCCCGGAGGCTGCACCGTCGAGAGTGACTCTCTGGAGGCTGTACCGTTGAGAGTGACTCTGCGTAAGCTGCACCGTCGAGAGTGACTCCCCGGAGGCGGCACCGTCGAGAGTGACTCCCCGGAGGCTGTACCGTAGAGAGTGACTCCCCGGAGGCTGTACCGTCGAGAGTGACTGCCCGGAGGCTGTGCCTTCGAGAGTGACTCCCCGGAGGATGTACCGTAGAAAGTGAATGCCCGGAGGCTGTACCGGAGGATGTGACGTAGATAGTGACCCCCCAGTCTGGACCGTTGAGAGTGACCCCCCGCCCCGAGGTGGAACCGTAGAGTGACCTCCCGCCCCCCGAGGCTGGACCGTCGAGAGTGACTCGCCCATGACTGGATCGTCAGAACTACGGTGGCTGGACGGTCGAGTGTGGCTTCCCGATGGTTGGACCTTCAACAGTGGTTCCGCAGTGGCTGGACCGTCGAGAGCGGCTCTCCTTTGGCTGCACTGCGGGTCGGATCTCCGATGGTTGGACAACGGGGTCGGGTTTCCGATGGTTGGACAGCGTTGTTGGACCTCCGATTATGGCAGGCCGTTAGGGCCATAAACGCGAAGATAGTTACGCGTTGAATTAGACAGTAACGCGTTGATATATCAACCAATGACAACGCGAAGATAGTTACGCGTTGATATATCAACCAATGAAAACGCGAAAATAGTTACGCGTTGAATTATATAGTAACGCGTTGATATATCAACCAATGACAACGCGAAGATAGTTACGCGTTGATATACCAACCAATGAAAACGCGAAGATAGTTACGCGTTGAATTATATAGTAACGCGTTGATATATCAACCAATGACAACGCGAAGATAGTTACGCGTTGATATACCAACCAATGAAAACGCGAAGATAGTTACGCGTTGAATTATATAGTAACGCGTTGATATATCAATTCTATTATGCGGGATCTGTCTCGCGGTGGCGTGGTCTGTTTGTTAATAGCGGGTGACGTTTTAAGCTCCAGACGCCACGTGATTACTCGCTTCGTGATTACGCGCAGTACCAATACGTCATTTGGGGAAGCCCTGTACCTTTTATCAACGCAGCAGTCATTTAACAAGATTTAACAATATTGCCATCACAAACAACAAGTTCCAGATGGCACGTGGACAAGGAAGCCATTGGCTTATCGAGATTCCAACAATTTTATCATCTATGTGTATAGCCCGCTCTTATCAGATATCTGTTCTATTTTTAAACATATTCACACTACTAGCATTAACAAAATCATTTGGCAGTTTGTTCCATTCATGTATCACCCTTTGTGAGAAAGAGTACTTTCTCGTGTCCAACCTATGTATGAAGAACATTTCCTGTCAACATCTTCATAACCGTTCACTATTTTAAATACTTCTATTTGGTCTCCTCTTAGTCTCCTGGTCTTTAATGCTGTCAAACCACATTGTAATAAGCGGCTCTCATAAATAAGGTCTCTCAATTTTGGAATCATTTTAGTTGCTCTTCGTTGTATTCTTTCTAGCTTGTCTGTGTCCTTCTTACAATACGGCCTCCATGCTTGTATAGAATATTCCAAATGTGGTCTAACTACTGCTTTGTACAGGGGTACAATTAACTATTTCTCCTTATACGTTATAGTTCTCCTAATTAGTCCTAGAATTTGATTTCCTTTCGAAGCAGCAATGCTTTTGCATTGTACGCTTTCATTTGTGGATGTATGTATTAATTATTATAATTTGTATTTGCGGATGCATTTAAGGACGTAAGAATTTTTAGAATTTGCTTTCCTTTGTCAAACAAAAGCATTCTTCTTCACATATTGGGCGGATCCAGGCTCCAAAAAGAAACTAGGAACAGCACTTGTAGAGCCTATTTATCCACATTTCCACACGGAGAGAGCTTTCTAAACGACTGAAAAGTGAAAGGTAAGTACAAAATTATGGCTATTATACATTCAAATACGCGTCTTTCATTTTCAACAGTTGATCTCCACATTGTCTTTGGTCGACCAACCTTTCTTCTACCTTCAGGCGTCCAGGTCAACGCCGTCCCACAGTTGTTGTTGTTGTTGTCCATTCGTAGGATATGTCCTACCCATTTCCGTCTTTCCATATACTGAAGGTTCACACCCACATTTGACCAGGGATTGGTGTTGAGTAGGTGGGTCATGTTTATCTCCATAGCTGGACGAGTACGTATTCTTTTTAACGTTTTATTTTTACTTCAAAATGTGCCAGATTGCAGACAGTTCAGCTTTGTCCTGAAAGATCATACAAACGCAGAAGATCCTTGAGGAATTCCTTAAATTTGTCTTGTGTTACTCCGGACTTACATGCGCAGCCATTACAGAAAAGGTCGAACAGCTCGGTTTGGACTTCGATGGGGCACCAATTGGGAGGTGGGAGGTTGGCCCTAAAAATTGGTGGGAGGTGGGATTGGGGAGGTTAGAGGTGGACACTAAAAACGGTGGGAGATGTAAGGTTGGCCCCGTAAATAGGCAGAAGTTGGGAGGTAGGCCCCTACAATAGGTGGGAAACGGGAGGTTGAGACCCCTCGTTTGTGTTATCTTTAGATTGTATAAAGTAGGCATTATCAGTCTGCCCAAGAAGTGAAGACGTGGTTCGGATTTGGTACATTTCGTGCGACCCTCCGCGCAAGCAGCAGGCAGCAGGCAGCAGCCCAGCACGCGCCAAGTAACGTCGCAGCCCACAGGCGTAGATGAGCAAGGAGCTCTTATCCGAAACTGGCGCAGCTGGCAAAGGGGCGTGGTCGTCGCAGCTGGCCGCTGTGGAGCAGTCAGCTGTCGTCTACTCCGTCACCCAGTCACTCCATGAGTCGTTACTGGGCCCGCATGTGTCACAGCATCATTGAAAGCTTTCTTGCAATATATCGAGTCGGGTAAATGGCGGGAGGGTTGATAAACAGAATAATTAATGTGTTTCTCAGCAAAATGGGAGGGAGGGAGGGAGGGAGGGAGGGAGGAAGGGAGGGAGGGAGGGAGGGAGGGAGGGAGGGAGGGAGGGATTATAACACTGCACTTCCTTCTAGTATTGATGGTGTTTCAGGTGGAAAAGAGATTGTGGATTTATGGAGAAATTTTTTTTTTGACTTGTTAAATTGTGTTAATTAATAATAGTGGTGTATCTAACATGTGAGTATTACTGTGAGGACCTTAATTGTAAGCCCGGCGAATATCCAGAGCATAATCTACATCCAACATACTTGTGCCTTTGTTAAGTATGTGTTTTCTAGCTGTATAGCTCGTGAATTTCTGCCTGAGTCAATGCTATCAGTTGTACTTGTACCAGTAATTAAGGACAAAGCTGGTAAAATGTCATATAGGCCTAGGTAATGATATTGTTACCGGTATATGTGCAAATTACCTATAAAAATGCGCGAAATAAATTAATTTCATTACTGTAAAATGGTCGAGCGTATGTTCACTATACGACATACTCTGTGAAAGCACGTGTTTCTATGCGTGAATATGACAAATTGGTCCACTTTACCCACCCCCACCCTACGTCGACAGGGTATGCGCCTTTAACGAGCAGCGGGAGTTAGACGGAACAGCCACGAGCGACCGGTTGAGCACTACTGAAAAAGCGTGGGCTACTCCCATTAACCGCGGCGCGTGCGTCTACCAGTGACAACAAACTAACTAAGTAACTGCTTGTATACGCAACGACGATGGATATATTGGAGTTATTGGACGTTGTCTGAGACAGACGCGCAAAGTTCGAGGTAAGCGCAAACTAGCAGTCGACGTCGAGTAGTGTCCCCAAACAACGTTTGAAAGTTTGACGGCGTTGTCGCCACTGAGTTCACAGCTTGGTTGACACAGTTATACCTGTACTGGTAATGTGTCGCTCACAACTCTACTCAGTCGCGCTAGCGTCACGTCGTACTCTGCGCTGTCGTCGAGTTTTCAAGGTCGACCCTGCTGAAAAGTAAATAGTCAACGTAGTACACGCCCAAACACTGCTGCATCGACCCACAACGTGTCGCGGTGATCGGGGCGGGGGAGACCGCTCCTTGGACTTAGGGGTCCTAGCCTAGGGGGACGAATCCGGTAATGTCAACAGATACAAACATCAGCGTCGCGACCCTCGATGCGATTACGGACCAACGCAACGGCAACTTGTACAGTTAACGACGTTTTCCCATTTGTGTAACTAAAGTTCAAATCACTTCCAGTCAATCAACACGGGTAATTCATCAACACATTATTTATAACGCGCAAGTTAATTCAACGCGATATCATTACAATCGATGGCATTGTGAGTCTACACAACAGGCTGCGCTCAGTGGGCTAATTACTCACTCTGTATACAGGCAGTGTAATTACTTTCGAGGTCCAGACAGGTAATACATGCAGATATATACATGGACTTATTGTGTTTCATGCTGTCAACAGATACATGCTGTCAACTTATCTCAATATTTTCTCTCGTCGTATCCCCTGAATCCTGAGACGATCGGTGGGTACATCTGTTATTAATCATTGATGAAACAACATTCAGTAATACCCATTTTGTTAAAGAGGCAAACATCTTCACGTTTAGTGTTTGTAGACAGACAATATATATTCAAGGAACTCAATGCTGCCTAATGCCAAAAGTCCTTACTCACAGAGCCCTTACTCATGGTAGGGAACATCAACAGATTTGTTTGAGAATCACCCCCCCCAGAAGAATAAGACTGTGGACCAGAACTTGGTCAGGACAACAGCAACAACTTTGCAACAACAACAACTTTGCAACAACAACAATCCAACATGGGTGATTAAATTTTTCTCACGTACTCATTTTAATATTTGCATAAAAAGAATGTTACAGAAATGATTAGTCTCCATTGTGGACCACATGAAGTACAACATTATTGCACTTGACTTTAATTTCATCCAAACTTCAGCATACCCCCTGGACAATTTCTTGTGTACGTCCAGGTGTTCGCGTATCCCTGGGTGTACACATATCCCTGGGTGTATACCCCCAGGTGTACATGTGCCTTGGGTGTACTCCAGGTTGAGAAGCCATGTTGAAAGATTCCCACAGCTGTTTGGTGATCATCTGTAAACCATCTGTAAGTGCATACTGGAGCAAGCAGGGGCACATACCATGTTGGATGCAGGCAGTTTTGATCTAAGGCCTAAAGTGTTAGACTCCACATTATCAAAGTGGGCCATACTGAAAGCAAGTATTTCCTTATGGAGTATTGTCCCTATTGACCTGTGTGTGCTAACATATGCAGAGATTGTAGATCTTATTGGAAATCACAGTATAAATGAGATATCTGTGACACTAAGTTTAGCTAATTACATTGTGTTATTGTTGTTTTAAAGTGATGCTCAAGGGTCCTGCTCATAGATTAGCAGTTGTTTGCGTAATGGCTACAAATCCTATTGTTTGACCTCAGAACCTTTTCTCTCCGTTTTTAGTAAATAAGACACCTAGTTTGATAATACTATGCACAACGTCACACATTGTTTATAATATTATATACTGACTTTGGAACAACATAGCTTGATATCTTGTTACTTAAATTAGCACTGGCTGGGGGGTCACCAGCTTTGATCTTTCCTGGTTTGGAATGGTCACACCCAGTTGACAGTGTATTTTCCTAGTCCTCTATAATTATGTTATTGTTTAGCAGTTTAGGATTTTTAAATTGTATATATTACAAATCTGAGGTTGCAGGAAATGACCTTAAAATGCTGTCTTGAAAGTTGTATAATATAACAGGGTTTGCCATCCATATTGCCTTGATTGTTTCCCCCACCCATGTAAATAAATGCACCCTTTAAAATACATTAAACATATGTATATATAATATATGATTATGTAATATATGTCATAATAAAGTTGTGATATCACCCGCATTGCAACCACAGACAGGACCTGGAATGAAAAAAATTCTACTCTCAATAAATTACACCCAGCGTGGACCACTGTGGGATATCTGTTTTGAATTTTAAAAGGGAATGTTTTAGGGAATTTCATCAAGGATCAGGGAGTCTTGTGAGTGAGAACATCCTTGGTGAAACAAATGCAAAAGACGTACGTCATTTGTGTTTTTGTAGGCACTGGGCAAACAAGATATTTTTGTCATCTTGCTAGATTAATGTCGGAGTTGTGCAGCTGAAAAACCCACAGCATTATCTTGTACCGGATATAACTGTATACAACCGGATGAACTGTTAGTGAAATCCATGAATACATTCTTGTTACATGTAAAGCCTGCTTGCAGTTTTAGGACATTTTATGTAGATGAGGAATCGTTCTGTTGATACAGGTGCACTGGCTAAATACATACTAAGTACTGGAGATACAGTGTACACTAAGACTTGCACATAGAACCTAGGAAAAAGCAAATCAGTACTGTCTGGATGTAAAAAGGTACGTTCTTATATAGCGCAGCATCAAGTCACTGGGGTTCAAAGTGCTTTCCACACTGGATGTATCTTGCTACAAAGTGAGGTCTGTTGAAAAATTTACAACAAATGTTCATTATTTAAATTACTAATAATATGTTCTGCATTGTTTTGTATGTATCTAGTAAAAATACTGCCCATCCACAAGGTAAATAATATCAACACTAGAACTCTGTGCAAGGAAACCCCTTAGAAACTTAGAAGACAGCCTCAGGGCTTGTCAAGGCTGGATTACTGTGAATGTGTTGAAAGGTATCTGTCACCCCCTACTGTGACCCACACCTAACAACCAGTCCCATGTACAGACACCTCAGGCATGACCCAAATCCTCTTAAAAAAACTATATGTTAGGGCAACTTTTTTTACGGCAAACTCCCTTTAGAAGAGGAATGTGTTTGTGGGCATGACTCCTAATCATATGTGACTGCAGTTGTGAACACATATCAGCCATCCTACATTAACTGGCCACTTTAAGTAAAAATAATGGCTGGAATTTTCATGGTCTGAGATGTCACTTTAAGTTTATTTTCTTAAGGAGGTATATCTCAAGGACAGATTTGCCAATTTTCAGCCTAAGAACTTCTCAAGAATTTTTTTTTTAAAAGAATTTATTGAAAAAAGTAAACTCTGTGTACTGTGCATTAATGCCTAACACAAATGTAATCGTCCGTTGCAATTATTTTTGTTTGTTCAATGACTAATGGATGTAAAACACTAAACATGTGTACGTGTGCTTAAAAAATCTTATACTATGCCTTGCTTTGTTCTGTTTAGCGTTTTTTCAAATCTGTGTTTTCAAATTTGCTTAAAAGAAAAGCATGAACTGTTGCAGGATAAGTTGTTACTCCTGATTGATATGCAAATTTCTGTCTGTGTTACCATCAGGCTTGTTAACAAATGCAAATGCATTTTAATGCGCATTTGAATGTTGAGCATTTGAACGCGCATTCATAATTTTTTTAATGCATTTGCATTTGAATGCGTACCTTAAACAGTTGCATTTGAATGTGACCTACAATCATTTGATTGGTTAAATGCACAATCAAATGAACAATCAAATGCATGTGTAATTCTTTGAATAATTATTATTGCAAGATTCACTTTCAATCACAAGTTTACATCATGCCATTGGAAAAAGTGCTCTGTAGAGAGCAGTACCCTCAGCTAATTATGAAATCATTGTCTGACCTGTGAATCCACTTTCACAACCTGCTCTTTGAAAAGGTGCTCTGTAGGTCAACTGGTCAATGCCTTAGTTGTTATTCATACAACATGAAAAGACCAACTGGTCTATAGGTTGATGGCTTCAGAGATTACCTGATCATTGAAACAAATCAAACAATGCAGACCAGTCACCTCCTTGCATTGTGTTGGCTCTGTTGGGATGGGTTGGGGTGGAAGCTCATTGGGGGAGTAAACATTAACAATGCCAGCCCTGAATATTTACAGTGATTAGTGGTATATGTAATTATCCACCAGGTTATCTTCCCAGCGACCCCTTGTCTTGTCTTGTCCCGTCCCGTCCCGTCCTGTCTTGTCTTGTCTTGTACTGGCCAACACTCCTATGGAGTCGAACGGTCAGGGTTGGGTGCGCATGCTATTTACCTCTTGTTTGTTTGGGACTAAGTGTGTGAGAGCTTGCTGAAATTGCTGTGGTTCTGTGATGTTGGCTATTGCATCTGGTAATGAATTCCAATCCACCAGTGGACAGTCTATTGTCTTGGGTTCCCCTTCCATTCTGGTCTACCTGAAGGATTAGCCTTTCATTCCCTGCCATGGTTCCTTGTAAACTGTCAATTGTCTATTCCTCCCTCCCATTTCCACCACCTCTGCAGGCCTGGGGCTGTGTGACTCAATGTATGACTCTACAGACATGTTTATGTAGTGGGACAGGTATGTAGTGGTACTTAGTGGTTACAATAATGTACTACTGTATTTATTGAATAAATTAATAATTATGTTTGTGTACATTAATGATTATTACATAGCAAGCAAGAAACTAAATAAGTGTTGAATAAGAAATATACATTCAATCAGCTGTGTTTGTATACATTAGTTGTTTTTTTTCAAAATAAAACAAATCGTTAATATAAAGCCATTGAAATTAATTCAAATGCATTTGCAAATGTATAACCAAAACGTTTGCATTTGCATTTGAATGCAACCCCAAAACATTTGCATTTGCATTTGAATGCATTCTTGGAAAATGGCATTTGCATTCACATTTGCATTTGAATCACGTGAAACATTTGCATTTGCATTCAAATGTGTTGACATGCATTTGTCAACAAGCCTGGTTACCATTAAGATCCCCTCAGTCTCCTGCTCTACTTCCCAGGTCCTTGAGGGATGGCGACGCTGAGAAGCAACTACTCCACCTCCAGCCAGGGAAGCCATCGCTCCCCTCGCTCCCAGGAACGGACGTCTCCCTCCTTCAGCTCTCACAGTCATGGCAGCTACATGGAGCGCAGTGTTGGTGAGTTGGCTGAGCCAAGCAGTAGTATACCATGTCTAGTCATTGTGTTACTCATTAGGCTTGTTGGGGACAGATCATTATTTGTTTTTTGTAGACGACCATGTTGACGTTTTTTAGTTCTGTTCACAAAATAATGATTTGGATTTTATCACGATATTGCACGTCATGTCATTGACCAGCTGTGGAAATTTTTTTAAATCCTACAAGTTTTTTTCTCGAGCATAATCAACATAGCAGATGCTCCCCGTCAAGTGTCAACAAAAACAAGAAGGTTTTGTCTACATACGCAGTGGATCTGTTCATCACTTACAGATCCAAGTTCCGATAACCAGCAACTACAAATTTAATCCTGTGTGCGACAGAAGTGTCTGCAAATGTGTCCCTTTCCCTGTTCAGAACCTATATTTTGAAGGTGCAAAAAAATCCTTGAAATGGGATACCATCTCAAAATCATATGCCATGGACCAGGAAGTGAAACAGATATATCCCCTGGTAGGGAGTAAACCCAAACAGAAAATCCGGAGTGAAGCCTCAAAGGCAGTGTGATGTCAACCTTGCCATCCTTCCAGCAGCTCCTGCAGCTGAGCTGGTGCCACGTGTACTGCTCTGCATTCATTACAGTGACTTTCAGTCATGAGCAGTATACCGAAAGGAAGTAAGAAAGTTGCATGCCTAGCAGATGAGACACCTTAGATCCATCATGGAGAGATTGTGTAACCAACGAGCAAATATTCAAAACAGCAAACATCCTGAGCATGGAACAGCTTCTGGTGAAAGTAAATCTCAAGACAGACAGGTCATGCACCTCATATGGATGACGACAAACTTCTGAAGCAAATTCTGTACTTTCTGCTGTTGGAAGGGACTAGAAACTAAGATTCAAAGATGCAGTGATCCTAGTGAAACAAAACTTGAAGAAGTACGGTGCAAACGACAAACAGTGGTAGTCACTTCCTCAAGAAAGACCAATCTGGAGAGCACTCCTGCAATGTGAACCAAGGGAGCAGTCATTGTCAATACAGTGACTGACAGCGAGAAAGTAATTTGTGATTGAATGTTCAGTAACTGAGCCAGGTAGAGCATTGGCAGAACATTGGACTCTCAGTCAAGATTACTGGGATTTCAATCACCTTGTTGTTAGGGTAATTTTTTTCACTCCTCATTTCCCCAGTTTGCTCAGCTGTATAAATTAGGACCTAAATATTAATAAATTTATATAAATAAATAGCTTTTGTGTAAATCTACAAGAGGGTGAAGTCCTTAGATTGCTAATAAAATAAGCTTTAACAGCTGAATGCACATTAACCATCAATTGCATGTATGTTCTAATTAGAGTTATGTGATCTATATGTTGCAGAGAATAATTCCATCATGTTTTATTGATACAAGTTGATTAGTTTGTGAGATATTAACCTGTGAAATACAAATAATTTAATTTATTTTAAAAACACCATCGCAAAATGTCCTAAATTTCAAACTGCCGTAGCTCGAAAACTACTGGCACTTGGATGCTCATATTCTGGTTACATGGTTTTCTTACAAAGGACTTTCACCAAATCGATCTATTAAGAAAATAAAGAGATCAATACACCACCCATTGGTTGAGTTCAGAATAACCCAGTACTAACTCTGCATGTTATAAATTCAGGAATGGGAGAACAGTGAACACTGTATTACTACGATCTTTAATGACCCTCTTGTCCGTTGTTTCAGGGCCCGTCTTGGAGGTTTCTCAGATTGTGGATATTTTACAGCAGAAGGTTGTCTGTCTGTCAGGTAAGCTACCTTGGTCGTTTCTTTTTCTCATCATATTGCACCAACCAGAGTTTCAGCTCGGCAAATCTTGGCTGTTCCGACAGTCACACTGGCATGGGACAGCAATCAGTGCTGTCATTGTACCACTTTAACTAGTGTTTACAGACAGTTTCTAACAGTTTGTTGCCATCTTGCTCCAGTGTAGTTGATTTCATACTGTGTACAAGTTGTGCTAAATATACTCGTATTTATAGCTGCAGCTATTGATAGCAAGTGCCCCTAGGGTGTGTCAATGTAGTATTAGTAGCCAAGGGGTGGAACGTCATGCCCTCTGTTTGGGGGTATGGTGAGAACATGAGTATTGATTCTGCTGATTAGGTGAACACAGATATGATGGTTCACCGTCCAGACTATTTATAAAGAACCTGGGTGGAGAATAATTGAAACGAGACAATGATATTAGAAATGTGGCCATACGTGCTACCCATGAGAAGTATAAAAATTATGATGTAGAACATCGTGTGACTGTTGAAAGTAGTTATACTACAGTAACCCAGATCTATATTATTATTATTTTATGAAAGATATAAACATTATTTAATTATATTTAAAGGTAAATTGTAAAAAATACTGTCATTCCAACATGGTTAGCTTATACACCCTGTGTATAGCCTTAACTAACTAATAGAACAGCAATGCCACTATTTATTTGGATAGAGTTTAGTCATTAGGTTTCATTTCTATTTGCTACATTAGTAAGTATTGTCTCACTTGTACTCTTGAGTATTAATGGTAGGAATTCTATAATTATGTGAACAATGTATCTAACTACCCAAGTTACATGACAGCTACATGACAGCTACATGACAGTTACATGAAAGTTACATGTACATACAGTGTCCAGTGGCCAGTTTTTTCAGCAGCAATGATGTTAGGGGATTTAGACGAGTGAATAAATGTTTGTAGGATGAACTATTGTATTGTTATTCAAGACAATTAAGTTAATTTAGGGCAAATAACGCGAACTATTTTTGTTTTGTTTTTTAACTGTTGCCCTTTGTTCATAAAATTTCTTCTATGGTGGTAAACTTGATTATTTCAACATTCTGTGTTTGAGAGGCTAACTAATGATTCAAAGAAGTACTAGAAACTATAAATACATGTTGAATGTTAATCACAACCAGTGTTGGCTAATGAGAAAATCTGTGCACAGGGCGCAAGTGTTTGGATCTACATTTAACAGAGCAGTGCCTTGGGCAACACTAAACTTCTTTCAATGAGTTCCACTGACAGAACTGCTCTCTCTCTCTCAGTCGCTGATGTCTGTAGATAGTCACTTGACATCAGCTGTGGAGGGTGTGACATTGATTGAGGACTTTTTTTCACATGTGCAGAATAGGCAACATAATTACCTGTTTTTGTCTGAGTAATCATTGTGATGGATAGACATGAATTGTAGCGGAATCTTCCCACTGAATCCACACAGAAACACCTCGTTGCCACCTTGACCCAGTCAACTATTCCATAGCAACAATCTTTGTTGTAAACTTTTTAAAAAAATATTTGTAGATACTTATGGAACATCTTCTGTGAAAAGACTAGAAGTTTGGAATGGCTTCAGTTTTAGGAACCCATGTTGAAAATTATTTATGTTTAGTTAAAATATTTTTTATCTCTAGAATAGTCTAGATGCACATAATTAATGCTTCTGATAAGCGTTTTATATTTTCTCTAAACGAAGTAGATAGTTGAATTCATAGGGTCTGTTGTAGAATATATGATAGTAGATTTATAGTATTGGTAGCCTAGCAGGGTTGGGGACAAATACACTTTTATGGATCAAATACTTTGCATTTAAACATTTCAAATACAAACTCTTAAAATTTCAAATACGAATACACTTGATCAAGTACAAATACGCAGTATTAAAATTTCAAATAAGTGGGTTAAATTCAAATACTCTATATCAGTGTGGCCAAATATGCAGTACAACCTGTCAATTCTTTATTGTTTATGAAGTATTATTAGTAAATTAAGTGGTGAAAAAGTGGATTAGGTTCTGTGTGAATTTACCAATGTTTAGGATCCTAAAATGCGCATATGCAAGCAGGTAAAATACCCCAAATACAAGGTGTTGTCTAGATACACCAAATATGAAATACAAATACAGGCTTTTGGAAAAACTCAAATAAAAATATATACAAAATCAGTATATTTAATACAAATATGTATTTGACCCAGATTCATATTCATGTAGATACTATCACATGTATATATGACCCAGTTCACCTTAGTTGTGTGTAGGAGTGAGATTATCATGTGTGGAGTCAACACAAGTGACATTAGCCAGGCGAGAGATAAGGACATGAAAGCTTTACACACAGACTCACTGGAGAGTGAAGTGACTCTTCCAGATTCTATGGGGGTTAGTAAAGCAAAGCAAAGCATTATTTATAATTGACCCCTTCCAATATTCGTCATTCAGAGTGGGTTACACATTGCCCCCAGGGCACAGCATGTATTAACGTCTTTTGAAGCATCCAGCCATGTTGCAATTGCTGCACAAAAGTTGTTCATTCTTATAATTCCACCAGTGGAGTCCCATCACTGTCAAGTATTCATTTATACAGCTGAGTGAACTGAAGCAAGGCGGGGTGAACAAAATTGTTCAGGCTTCAAATGGGCAGCAGCTGGACTCGAGCCGTGGTCCTCTCGATTGATAGTCTAGTGCTCTAACCGCTGAGCTACTGCCCGCATGACATTATTTAGTGAATAAGAACAGGGCTAGGGTTTGACCAGGAAGGTTAGTAAAATGTGGTAAAAATGTGTATTTACCTTTTTCATCTGTCAGTCAGATTGAGTTACGTAGGGTTGAGTGTTTGCTGGCAAAACCTGTGTTTGACCAAAAATTTTACTAAATTAGGTTTCACCAGTTTTTATTATTTTTGGCCGAAAACAATCATGGTGAAAACCTGCCAACTCAGAAATAAAGAGTTCGCTTGTTATATGAATTAGTTGTAATATTGACCAATCATTGACATTTGACTTGGGAGTGGACGAGTTTCTATCTGGGCAAGGACTTGTTCCATCTGGTGAAGGACATATTCTATCTGGTATTATTATGGGGGGGGGCACACTGTTCCCTAAAATAGTCTCTGACATTGTTGTGTTAACTCTCACCTTCAGTGCACCCTGGTGTTGTAAAAAAGGTCTACACGTGAAGGCAATATGAGAGTGCAAAATATGGAAAATTTACATAACCATTTTGTTGATTTTATCAATTTGCTGGCGATCGCACTGCTATAGTTTTCAATGTGTGCTAATGTTGCAACTTGTTTTTCAATTAATTTACGGTACTTATTGAATTCACACCAGTTTGTAATTTGATAGAACTTCCTAAATCTGTTCCATAACTATAAGATTTCTGCAAATAATTCTGCTTCCAAATAACCTTGTTCAAGCTGAAAAAACAACTGTAGTGAGGTGTATGCAACTTGCATTTTTTTAGTTTCTCTTTATCAGTAAGTGTTAAGTCTGTTCTGCTGGCAGAACAAAAAAGTGTGGCAGTTCATTTTAAAGGAAAACAACGCATGACTCACTGTAACGCTGTGACTGTATAAGGTGTCACATGTCTGTGATTTTCGAAAGTGTTTACAGTCTACCATTGCATAACCTAAATGCCTTTCTGACCATCTTACCAAGACGTAAAGAGGGGAGGGAGACATTGTTTTGTAATGGTTCTATTTCATTATTATTCATTTATCCTTTTTCTTGGTTATTTTTTATACAAACCAATGAATTCACAGAGCTCTTTTCTTTCACTTCACTCAACTCATATATTTTCATTAAAAAATATCCTTGTGGAAGGTATTATGCAGAATTGTCTGAACTGCATAATTGATGTTTGTGCTCATGCGATTGAGAGTGCAGAGAGCAGGCTGCACATTTACCCCCACACCCCCCCCCGTTGGATCTCTTTCTTCCCTTGGCGTAGTCACCAGGCAGAACGGACCAGCAGCTTTTAATGTCTCCTCTGAAAGACAGTCGAACAGACACAGGCAATGTAGGGTTAATGAAATTACCCTTAGAAATTGTGGCTGTCTGTGGACTCAAACCCCGGTCCTCCTGATTCACAATCTGGTGATCTAACCACCGAGCTACACATTATTATTATTATTATTGAAATTCTTAAGTCCTTTTATTGGTTCTTTATCTTTACATGAACTTGTTCATATTTGACATGGACGTACAAGGTATGTCTCTACAGGTATTTGCAATCGTGATACATGCTCATGAATGCCAAATTTGGGTGAAGTATGTATAACTGATTTAAGCAAAGTAGACCATGAAGTGCAAATATTGTTACAGTAAAAGATCAACAAATATTAAATATTATGTTCAGACTTGGCATGTAGACTCTAAACAAAGGGTGAATAGGCATATGTGGTTAAGAAAATCATTTGTCAATGATGGCGTCAAAAAGTCACAAGCCCTTGTACAGAAGTGAAGACAGGTCATTTATCAATGACTTGATGACATGGATATTGACACAAAATAGTTCCAATAGTGGTAGTCAGTTCCACATATTCTGATAACATATTAAGAATAAGATAAGCTGGATGGCCTTGATGTGCTATAGGAATTTCTCGTTGCCCAAAGTTCAGATACATCTGGTGCACAGAACCATCAAGTGACAACTAATTGGGTGTTTCTTGTCTGGAGGTAATCATGCATCACACAAACATGGTGAATTATATGTAGTGTAATTCATTATTTCATATAGTACAAGTTGAAAGCGAAAAGAACGATGAGAAAATGTATGAATAGTTTGCCGTATTTGTGGTTTTGTGGTGGATTCTCTCCGCCTGTGACATGTCTTACAGGTGGAGAGACTGGAGCGACCCGGAGAGTCTCTCCACCTGCGACATGCCTTACAGGTGGAGATTCCATTCCTCTCTACAACAAATAGAATGGCCATTTCTCTTTATGGAGAGACCAGGGAGGACAAATAGAATAGACAAATAGTCTTTGTGAATGTTGACGTTTTGTGCCCGATTTTTTGCAGGAGGACGGGACAGACGCGGTGGGCCAATATTGACCTTCCCGGGGGAAGTGGATGCATCTGCATTCAGTGCAGATGACATAATTTCATGTTTGACTTATCTCTCAAGTATTCCCAGGTGAGAATAATATACACTGATTGAACGATACTGGGTTTTATGCACGTGTTGTTTCAGAATGTTGTATTGAGTGAGTATTTATTATATGGGTTCATAGCTAACATTTCAACACACTTAATGCAATAAAACTGCGATTTTACAAATGATTTACTAGCATTTCTCAAAAACAATCAGTGGGCGCCATTTGCTTCTGCGCATGAGCATAACAGTGTGATTCGGGTTTTTATTGTACTGGATGTCGCACCGTGCAGGACAGCATGTATCACTGTAGACAGCGTGTATCGCTGTAGACAGCGTGTATCACTGTAGATAGTGTGTTATAGGTAGCACTTACCCATGTTTATATTACCTACTTTTTATTACCTTTATATTACAGAGCCAGTTTACTCAGGCGAGTGAATTTCACTTACAGATTCCCAACTTGTGATAATGCTTCATGGATATCTTTATAAGATGAGAAACTCTATGCTAGATTTGAGAACAACTGAACAGTTTTGTACCTTTAAAATGGTCTTGTTTTGAAATATTCTGCTACTGAACCATTGACAGGTGCTATTTTTATAGTAGTGGCAAATATTTTATGTTTATTTATCCTGACTTTTTTTAGATAAAGTATGCCATGTAAATTAATTTAAATGAGCCATGTAAAAGTTAAATTAGTTTTAATATACATGTTAGTTTCATGAAGTAATTTTTATTAGTAGTTTTTTATTTTTTATATATATTTTTTCACGGTTCGAGTTTCTCAGCACTTACTGGAACATTAAAAAACACTTTAAAAGACCTTAAAATTATCATTTCAAAGCCCTTTCCAGCAATCTGGAATGTCAAGATATAATATAAAATATGACAGTATAGGAGAATAAACCACCCATTTTCATGCTAAATTAAAAACCACAAAAGGTGTACAATTTAGGGAATATGATTCAACTTTGGTGGGTTAGCCAAGCCTATTGAAGAAAACGCTTCTTCCACTGCAACATAGATTTTGGCCTTCTGCAACGTATCACAGAGTATGTTACGTGTTTCTGTTAGATATAGTACAGCTGGCCATGTGGATGTGCACTTCCACAATACAGGACAATATAATAAAGACCTGTGCACCAACAACTACCAGAGAGAGAGGTAGAATTGCAGAAAATGAAATAAAAAGGGTTTCCTATCAGAGTTAGAACTGTCAACCAACTGTGAGGTTAAAAGGATAACTTTTCAATGTGTATTGTACAGTGTGCACAACAAATTGCTGAGTTGTGTAAGTTATGTGGTGTCCACGAAGTCTCTTTCACGTAACAAAAACATTTCCTATTGACATCAATTTTCTTGTTTGTGTGACATCTATAATATGTTGAAGATGTCCCACAAACAAATAGGCACTGTAAGAAAATTCATGTCAACAGGAAATATTTTTTTTGCATGTGAAAGAGACTTTTTTGCACTCTACACCACATTGCACAAAACACGTTGAAACCTTCTTCAATCTCACTGTTGGTTGAGACCAAGTCTTCACTTTCTAGGAAACCAATTTGTCATTGTCTGCACAGTTTCTAGTTGTTGATGCACTTGTCTTTATTATGTTGCCCAGCATTGTGGAAATGTGCAGATGTTTCTAGCAGAATCGTGCCAGTATCCAAGGACTGCACTTGTCTGATAGAATGGCGCCTGGGAAGTGATAACATAATCTCCTGTATGGGCGAAGTCGGGGCGGCATTCAAGTAATTTAATTATCATGCACTAGCCAGTCCACGGTCAATAAATATGTCTATCTACGACTCTGATAGCTCGGGAGAGAGAGAGCGCTGAGGACAAATATACAGGTATCTTTAAATGAACAATCTGATGATTGTTTTCCAGATGAACTATTGAACACATGAACGTCAAAAACAAATAAATGTTATGATTTGGTTGGAGAATGAGAAAGAAACAGGATGATGCAAGCAAGCATGCACACATGCATGCACACGCATGCATTCACACATTCACAGACTCTGTATATTGTAAATCTTGCTATTCCTTGCAGCATTGAATCAGTTGACCAAGGCTTCACTGTGATAATATTGTAAATCTTGCTATTCCTTGCAGCATTGAATCAGTTGACCAAGGCTTCACTGTGATAATATTGTAAATCTTGCTATTCCTTGCAGCATTGAATCAGTTGACCAAGGCTTCACTGTGATAATATTGTAAATCTTGCTATTCCTTGCAGCATTGAATCAGTTGACCAAGGCTTCACTGTGATAATATTGTAAATCTTGCTATTCCTTGCAGCATTGAATCAGTTGACCAAGGCTTCACTGTGATAATATTGTAAATCTTGCTATTCCTTGCAGCATTGAATCAGTTGACCAAGGCTTCACTGTGATAATATTGTAAATCTTGCTATTCCTTGCAGCATTGAATCAGTTGACCAAGGCTTCACTGTGATAATATTGTAAATCTTGCTATTCCTTGCAGCATTGAATCAGTTGACCAAGGCTTCACTGTGATAATATTGTAAATCTTGCTATTCCTTGCAGCATTGAATCAGTTGACCAAGGCTTCACTGTGATAATATTGTAAATCTTGCTATTCCTTGCAGCATTGAATCAGTTGACCAAGGCTTCACTGTGATAATATTGTAAATCTTGCTATTCCTTGCAGCATTGAATCAGTTGACCAAGGCTTCACTGTGATAATATTGTAAATCTTGCTATTCCTTGCAGCATTGAATCAGTTGACCAAGGCTTCACTGTGATAATATTGTAAATCTTGCTATTCCTTGCAGCATTGAATCAGTTGACCAAGGCTTCACTGTGATAATATTGTAAATCTTGCTATTCCTTGCAGCATTGAATCAGTTGACCAAGGCTTCACTGTGATAATATTGTAAATCTTGCTATTCCTTGCAGCATTGAATCAGTTGACCAAGGCTTCACTGTGATAATCGATAATCAACATGGTCGGCAGAAAAATGTCAAATCACTACTCAGAATCATTCAGGTAATCCTCTCACTGTGACACATATATCGGGTGGCAGTTATTTTAACCAATCAAATAAAATAAATTTTGCCTAAGCACTAAGCATGTCTACTGAGGTGCCAAACTAATTAAAATGTACCAATTGTAAACTTGTTCTGTAATAAACAACTGTTTTAAAAAGGCAATGGAAATGATCTAGGCGTGATATAGACTCAGCACATAGTATAAATACTTATTTCTTATTAACTTATCGGTGCTCAGTCATATGTATCGTGAGAAATGTTCCCTTATTAAACAGGTACGTTATTGAGTGAAGGTGATGATACAAAGTGTGTTTCCCTTACAGCACTGTCTCGGCAAGAGAGTGTTTGCTGCATATCTGGTTCTGCCGGAAAAACAGAAACTCAATCTAAGCTTTCGCAAGGAGAAGACGCAGTACTCATTTCAGGTATGCGAGCAGTTTAGTGTTACGTCGTGCACAGTCATTGGATGATAAAACTGGTATAAAAGTTAGTGATTTACTGTCACTTTGCAGTATTAGTTGTGTGTGGAGTGTTATTTCTGTTTCTGTGACTGTAAAGCACTGAGAAAGAACTTTAAATGCAATATGTGACTTATTTAGCAAACTATAGTATATGCAATAATATTTTTTTAGTATACCTGCAGTATTAAAAAAAATAATGTTAATTAGTTGTTGGTGTAATTATATGTATATATTTAATATTATCTACACATAAGGTTAAGATCAAGATATGTTTATATTTAAGATTTTTGCTTAGAAATGCTCTTTTAAAATGTTAACTTATTTTCAGTTTTGCCATTTGTGTGTAATAAGGATGCGACCATGTTTTATAAGGACTTTACGTTTGGAGGAAAACGAAAATGCCATCATTTTAAGCATTCATGTAGAAAACGTTCAGCAGGGACTCGTTTTACACCTGGTCTTTTTATGTTTAGTATCAGCAGTTGACGGCCAGCAAACTGCAGACGTACATTAGTAAGAGTCAAATCACACCAGAACTCGGAGGAAGTCTCCCATATAGACATGACCTGTGGCTCAAGAGCAGACTGGTAGGTTCTTCCTACAGTCACTAGGGACAGCACTACCGAGCAGCTCATTCACCAGGGGCACCACTGCTGAGCATCTCACCTAGTAATGAGTTGTTTCGCAGATTATCTCGGAAGTTTGATTTGTCAGTATGGAGTGTGTGTTGTACTATTACTGCATATGCATAAATATGGAGCATTACAATTTTTACATGCATAGTCAGCATAAAACAAACTGAAAACAATTGTTGTAAGTTAGATTAAATTTATTTGTTGCTTTTGATGGTTGTTAACTCTTGTTTTTGCTCCTAGCTCTTCAATAGCCCATACAGAAATGACTGATTGAATTCTGAAGTAACAATTTTCATTGAATCACATCTATTGAGATTTACCTACTCCATGCTTTTCACATACTAATTATCAAAACAGAAGAACTAGTCATCCCAGAATTCAGTTCCTGATGAAAGCTACCGATGTTAGCTGAAATGTTGAGTAATTAAATCTTAATAGTTGTGTCTTTTTCTTACCAGGAGCATGAGAAGTTTCTGCGAGAAGTGAACGCCGTGTCACGCCATCTTGACACACAGATCTCCCAGCTCAGCCGCCAGCTCAAGAAACAGAAGGACCTAACGACAGAGGACCTGATGCGACAACGGGAACACCTTCTACTCACTGTCATTCAGTCACCTGAGAAGCTGCTCACTGAGGGTACGGTTTGTTGCAGAAAGTCGTTGGTAGCAAACTGGCATAATTTACACTGATGGAATAAACAATATTCACAACACATTAAAAAAAATCTAATGCTAATGCGGATGCATTGCAGATATCACATCTTTTGAAAAATAGACATCTTCCAGTTACTACATAACTTGAGAAGGCTTTCAGGAATCCCTGGCCTGCAAGTACTGGAACACATTACCCTTGGGCCCAACAGGGCACTTTGGGAGGGGGGGTTGAATGACTCCAATGACCCCCTCCCGGCTATATGGCTAAATACTTATTATAATGAAATATCGGAATCCACTACACAATAACACAAGACGTCTATTTTCTGCAGGTCAATACCTCTATTGTTATCTGCAGGTCAAGACCTTTATTGTTGTCTGCAGGTCAAGACTTCTATTGTTGTATGCACAGGTCAAGACCTCTACAGACAGGCTAAGACAGCTACAGAGTAACAATTGTTGTCTACAGGTCAAGACCTCTACAGACAACTACAGAGTAACAGTTGTTATCTACATGTCAAGACCTCTACAGACAGCTGCAGAGTAACAATTGTTGTCCATAGGTCAAGACCTCTACAGACAGCTACATAGTAACAATTGTTGTATATAGGTCAAGACCTCTACAGACAGCTACATAGTAAAAATTGTTGTCTATAGGTCAAGACCTCTACAGGCAGCTACAGAGTGATGCGGAGTCAGGTTTCCAGAGTAGCTTCACGCAGGACCACACGGCCATGCTGAAGCAGATCCAGCAGACGATGGAGCATCTGTCGGCCAAGCTGGACCATGTCCAGAACCTGTGGCGTGACAAAGAGTGGGAAGTCAGCGGTCATATGCAGGTGTCTGAGCTGGAGCAAGGCATGAGGACGGTGGGTGGCCAATCAAAATGTTTCAGTTACTGACAATTTAAATGCACACCTGTAGATGTCTTCGAACCAGCGATGCTGCATTTTGTTTTATTATTCACATAATTTAAAGAGCTGCAGAACAACACTATCATTTTAAATTCATGTAGATCACAGATACTGGATGCTGTTTTATAATTCACATATATATTGCCTGTGACACAATTGCTAATAAGTTCTAATTCTTTTTGATAAAACAACTTTTATCAAATAAAATACCTTCAATATAATACAAGCCACTATTAATAATTCACAGTGCACTGATCTTGCAGCTGGTTCTTCTAGTCCGGTTGCACCATTTTGTGACGTCACTGTGGGTGTGTCTCCCAGGAAAGTTATGTGGACGTTTGATGAAGATTACATAACTTGGAACAATCATAGAAAACATGCATAGCGTTGTAATTCACCAAAAATTTAACAAGTGAATTAATTTTAGATTTTTTTACACAGAATATCAGCAAAAATAGCAAAAACCATGTCATAGGCACTTTTAAAACGCCCTCAACTGATTTAGCCTATCGCAAATCCAGTTCGTTGATGTCAAGATATGTAGTGTGTGATTAGTTTATGTAACATCCGCAATCTATTTAGCATGCCTGTTTTTGTTCAAATCATTAAAAGAATTAACTTTAGTTGTTACATTTGGTAAGGATCAAAATAGTGGATATCCAACATAGTAAACACTGCGGATCAATCTCAGTCATGGGCATGGCTTCCATCCTCTCCCATCACATGGCAAAGTTAAAAAATTTCACAACCAAAAGTTGTAGTGGATACTAGGTAGGTTTGAATTTTTCCAAAATGAATTTGAAATAAGATGAGCAAAAAATTAAATTGAGGAGGTTCGTTTAATTGCACCTTTAAAATAAATATGTGTAATCTACTGTTAGTTTTCATACAGGAGAAGTACTGTTTTAAAATAAAACTTTTGCGAGAGTTTTCCAACTGTATTCACTAGGTGGTCGAGTGGGTGAGCGGACCGGCAGAGAAACTTCTCGCTTCACAAACAGACATTGGCGACTCCTACAGAACAGCAGAAGAACTACGGAAGCAACAAGAACAACTCGAACTAAAATGCACTGTATGTAAAATTGTGTACTTGCCAGAGTAATTTGTTCTGTCAAGTTAGTTTATGCATATCTTATTTTGCTTACTTTACTAAAAATGTAATTGTTATCAAGAAGGTTTGGTAGGTTATTAAATCAACAACCATGTTAACCTCATTTCCCAGTGATGTGCCTATGTGCAATGCTGCAGAGAGGCTTTCTTTCGAATGACATGTTGTTTGTTGTTTTGGAAGCTAATCTTGTTCAGTCATGTTAATTTTTTTTCAGTTTTTTAAAGTGTAACAAAAAGGCATGGTTTCAGGCCTATGCACCTATAAGAGTTACTAAAACATAGCCCTTTGTAACTACAATTAGCAATATCACACCAGTGGCTTACTAGGAAAAACTTGTTGAACACGCAACGTCTTAATTTCATTGGCCGCGCCATACTGTTGGATAACCCTACGTAACAAATGTGGTATTCTGGCAATATTCGCTCGCCAAATGAAAATATATTTGTATATACACCTATTCCTATATTTGCCAGTAGGATATGGCCATACAGTTTGCGTCAAAACTCAACTTATGTAACATATTTGGATCTTTGTTTACTAAACTAGTCCCTCTGTCTGGCAAAATAACACGTTTGTTTGGGACTTTGCATTGGTTCTATGTATGCTGACCCTTAATACATCACTTATAGTCTAGGTTACCTTGATTTCATAGAAGTGTGTATTTTTATTTTCCCTTAGGTTCATAACCCCAAAACCACGACTTATTTTACCCTAAGCATTGTAATAAGTGACACCTGGTGTATTTGTAGGACACTTATGGCACATATGCTGAGTTGCGTCACAGTGTGCGCGAGGTCATTGAGAGTGGCAGCGAGAAGGCGGTTGACATAGAGGCGCAGCGAGACTACATGGACACTGTGTGTCGTAGCTTTGCGTCACGCCTCGAACGCCGACGCAACCTCATTATCTCCTCTGTGCGCTTCCACAGGCTTGTGGATGAGGTTTGTTTCATTGTGTAATAATAATTTAATAATGATAATATAATAAGTATTTCTGTATAGCATGTCTGTGTGGCGTATTATGTTTGCAGACTCCGTGTGAGAATAAACAACTGCTGGGCATGTTACGAATTAGCGAATTAGGATTTCTGCACTGAAAAAGTAACATTCTCTTTTGAAAATATTTTCGTATGCAAGAAATGTATATCTTGAGAAAGTGGAACATTTTTCTAAGGGTACATAGTGTGATCATTTTATTGTAAAATAATGTATAAACTATATCTACTCTTAATACGTTCACCAGCCAAATGTGTTTTAATGAACCACATTTAAAAAGTATGATTTGACCATTGTATGCTCATGAATACTGACCTTGCCATTCAACATGTAATGTAAACAGGATACTCAAGTCAAAACATTAAAATTAAATAGATGATGGTTAATTTATATTAATAAATTGTTGTTCGTTAAAACATAATTGGGCACTGTAGTTTATTGTATACTATATAAATTATTATACACTGTAGTTTATAGATAGTACTATATTGTATGCACTGTAGTTTATTGTATACTGTAGTACACACTAGTTTATTATATGCTATATAGTATACACTGTAGTTTATTGTATACTATATAGTATACACTGGTTTATTGTATGCTATAGTACACACTGCAGTTTATTGTATACAATATAGTATTCACTGTAGTTTATAATATGCTATATAGTATGCACTGTAGTTTATTGTATACAATATAGTATTCACTGTAGTTTATAGTATGCTATATAGTATGCACTGTAGTTTGCTGTATGCTGTGTAGTATACACTGTAGTTTATGATATGTTATGTAGTATGCACTGTAGTTTATAATATGCTGTGTAGTATGCAATGTAGTTTGTTGTATGTTGAGTAGTATACAATGTAGTTTATAATATACTATGCAGTATACACTGTAGTTTATGGTATACTATATAGTATACACTGTGGTTTATGGTATACTGTATAGAACACACTATAGTTTATTGTATACTATATAGCACTGCACTGTAGTTTATGGTATGCTGTATAGTATACACTGTAGTTTATGGTATACTATATAGTACACATTGTAGTTTATGGTATGCTATATAGCATACACTGTAGCTTTTTGTATGCTATATAGTACACACTGTAGTTTGTGGTATACTGTGTAGTATACTCTGTAGTTTATGGTATGCTATATAGTATACACTATAGTTTATTGTATACTATATAGTATACACAGTAGTTTATGATATACTATATATATATATATATATATATATATATATATATATATATATATATATATATATATATATTATATATATGATATATATATATATATATATATATATATATATATATATATATATATACATATATATATATATACGTCAGACTCAATTTTGAGACTTTGGCAGTTTCATTCACCGCCCATTGTTCACTCACCTCTATAAATGAGTACCTGGATATAGCAGAGATGGATTTGTGAACAAATTGTCTTAATGCAGTAATTGTATCATGGCTTCCCAGATAAGTCTAGATGGCATTGGAATGAACAGATCTGCCGGTGGTGAAGTGTAAAGCGCTTTGAACACTCCCAAGGACTGGATACAACACTATATAAGAACGTATCTTTACTATTGCAGTTGTCGCAACAGCTTGACGTGCTCCTGGAGGTGTTGTGTGATGAGCTGGAGACAGACTCTGTGGAGCAGACGGAGCGGACCCTGAAGAACCTCCAGCACAAGTTGTATGATGTCGGTAAGTGGCAGTGGGAGGCGGTCACTCGGTCCACCTGTAGAGGCGGTCACTCTGTCCACCTATAGAGGTGGTCACTCGTTCCACCTGTAGAGATGGTCACTCTGTCCACCTCTAGAGGTGGTCACTCAGCCCACCTCTTGAGGTGATTGCTCGGGCCAATTCTACAGGTGGTTGCTTGTTCTACGTCTAGAGGCGGTCACTCTGTCCACCTCCAGAATAATAATAATAGAAACATTTGTATAGCGCCCGGTTAGTTGAGATTGCTCTCATGCACTGTAAAGGTAGGTAAAGTCATCGTTACGCCTTACCATGAAGGCTTATGGCGTGCCCTGGTCTTGTGAACTGAGTGCAGTCTACTCTCCTGGACACTCCATCGAACCTTCCAAACAGTACTCATTTGAGTGAGTAGACCAACGAAATTGCCTTAGAACCACTCGAGGCCAACGGCCACGGCTAGGCCACGGCTGCCCCTTTGTGCACTGTACAAACACGATAATTATGACTTTAAATTGATATTAAAAAACGTACAAACAATAATTATTCTAAAATGTAGTCCATGAAGAAAGGTACGAGACAAGAGATTCACTGTCCTGATGGTTGCACAACGGTGTCTTAGAAAGTCTTAAATTGGACCTTGCGTTTCTGAGGCCTTGAAAAGATCTTAAAAATGGTGTGTGAGTATCGCAATATGAAACTTGGCGATATCCAACCCTAAGTACAGACTGTCATTTGTATCACTGACTGAACTATGGTGGTTCAGTCATCAGTAGGCACCATCGTCTACTTCATTCACTCTAACATCCTTGTTCACTTGCAGGTGTTACGGCAGAACAAACATTTGAAGAGGGGCAGAACCTCCTTGACCAACTGTCTCTACCGGTCAAGAATGCCTCTGGTCAAGACGTCACCCCAGATAACAGACCTCACATGGAGCGTGTTGAGAGGATTATCACTGGTCTGCGCAATCGCAAGTTACGATGCGATGAACTCGCAGACATGAAGAGTCTTAAACTACAGCAGATTCTGCAGCTGCGTATCTGTGAGAAGGACGCCGATCAGGTGAGATATACGTGGCACGGAAATCTTGTTTCTAATAATTCCAGGTGTTTTTGTTAAGAGATTTGACTAAATTGCCTGAAATTGTATGGAAATTTAATCTATTTGCAGTAATAAACAAAATGTACAAAATAAAAACGTCACTGGAAAAAACCTCAAAAAACTGCAACCGCAGCAATAGCTACCTGGCTATACATTTATTCTATACATTTATTCTAAATATATTGAAAATTGGGTTTACTGCAGTCATTTCAGTAACCTGCTTTTAGTGGGAACAGTCGATGCCCTGTAAATTGCTTCATTAATCCTTTATTTCATGTTTCTGTTTCTGCACATCGTTTTGGGGAATCAACTGGCCGGATGACACTGTAATATGATTTACTTAACCAGTTTGTTTTTGATCACTCAACATTTCAAATGTCAGACACACCAAATAAGACAGTCTGCAGTCTCAGTGATCACACTTAGATCACAGCTGCATAGTGTGTTCTTTGTTCAAGGTAGTGTTAGTCAGTTCAATAAAATACTGATTGGATGTGTCAATGATTCACCAATGTTTCACCAATCCCCAAGCTTTGTTAATCCAGCCAAAACACTTGGGATCAACCAAAGTGTGCAGATAAACGATATATGACTAGAACATTTTGAGGAAGACTTGTGTTTGTTGCAGGCAATCATATGGCTCCTGGAACTGTGTGATGTGGCACTTCAGACCCAGGTTGATGTATCGCATGACACCAAGAGTGTGCAGGAGCAACAGGCTGAACAGAGCAAACTCGAGGAAACGGCCAAGGTGAGTCCAGGTGCAGTACCAGGGGCGCCACAATATGTACTCTGTGGCACTGCATCAAGGGGCACCACCATATGTGCTCCAGTCATACACTAGGGGGCGCAAGTATCACAGCGCCAGGGGGCACCACCATGTAAGTGTTCTTGGGGCAGAGAGGAGTGACACTGGAGATATGGAAGGAGGTGTGGAGAGAGGGAAGGGAATGAGGGAGAAGTGAGGTGTAGAAGGCAACTGGGGAAAAGATAACTGGGCAGATTGAGGGAATTCTGTGAAAAAGGGGGAGAGAGTAGAAATGTATGGTAAGATGTCAGATCGATACAACAGACAGTCGAGGATAAATAAATATGTTAAGGCGTAACAAAATGTACATAGTCTCCAGAAATATGACATTTCTCACAGAGGATGATAAATGGTTGGAACAAATTAACTGCTGATGTTAAACAATTAAAGCAGAATTGATAGATATTTGACCGAAGTGGGTTAATTTGTTGTTGGACTCTCAGTAAGCCAAATGCTGCCACATGCCATCTGTAGCTTGTTGCAAGTGATGGCAATTTTTTTTAAATCTCACATTGTTTCCAACAGAGCACATACGAGTATGGAAAGCAGCTATTGCAAGCAGCCCTGGTTCTCAGACGGTCCCTGCATCATGACCTTAAACCTAACCATGAACGTGCCATGCGCCTGCTAGATGTCTGGAAGAAGTTCTCACAGGGAGTGAATGAGCGGGCATCACGCCTCAACAGCATTGCTGTTTTTCATAAAAATGCAGACTCTGTAAGTAGATGAAGCGATTTATAGTTTGCTTGTTGACTACCAGTTGTGTGCGCATGCATCCCCCCAAGTTTATTTTCTGATCACAGTTCATAAGGGTGCTGTCGTTGAGCATTTGCAACAGCTTTGCATGGTATATACAACATTGCCGAAGTGGCATTGATATATTTCAGTTTCATGTTGTGGGGGTCGGGTGTGAAGTTAAATGACGTTGGTTATTTTGCAATTTTGTACATCAATATTTTGAGATCAAGCCTTAATTGCCATTGCCATGATTTTAATAAAAGTTATATCGTAAAGTTTAGAAAATAGAGTTTCAAAATATTCAATCCATGTAGGCTACGTAGGGACAGAAATGCCACAGCATATAGATTGATATATTTAAAATAAACAAATTTCTGGGGGGCCACCATCTAATACCACAAGGTCCTTGGCAAACTGTAAAATTATTTTATGTGCAGAATGCAAAGCTGGGGACCATCAGCCGGAAGGTGGACATTTTGGGGGCTCATGAGCTGACAATGTTTGAACCCCTAACGTGTAGCACCTGATGCTAGGGTCATTGGTGGACTAATTGTTTTGTGTATGGGACTTGGTAACATAGTCGTTAGAACATCAAACTCTCGAACAAGAGAACATGGGTTCCAATCCTGCTGCTGTTTCAAAGCTTGAGCAGTTTCGTTCACCCCACTTTGCCTCAGTTTACTCAGCTGTACAAATAGATACCTGTGACGGAATTTTAATAACGAACCACTTTAGCACAGCACTTGCAGGGATGTCTTAATAGAACTCGGGGCAAAGTGTAATGCACCTTGAGTAACTCATGTTGGAGGAGTGTGGTATAAATTGAGTGCATTGCTTTGTGTAGGTCTTGGGTGGCATAGCTGAGTTGCTGGTGGTGGTCAGTCAGACGGTCAACGCTGAGATGAGTGTGGAGCAACTGGTGCGTGACTACAGCATCACGAGAGAACAGCTGATGCGACATAAGAAAGACACGGTCGCGATGGGACAACAGCTTCTTGACAGACTGGCCGTGCCTGTACTCGTCCAAGAGGGGTACGCATTCATGATTTACCTTACCTTATCTACCATTCCTCTTTGAGCCCCACAGTCCATAAGGCTGCAGCGCTCCTTCTCTTCTTCTTTTCGCCAGTTTGTGTTTGGGCGACCCACTTCTGTTTCCCTCCCGGTGTCCATGTCAAAGCCATCAGGCAGTGTCCGTCTTCTCTCTTTCTGAATGTCCTATCCACTGCTGTCATCTGTCTGATTGACAATTTAAGTTATTTTAATTGTACAAAGCCTGATTGCTTGTGTCGTTAAGTCGTATAAACTACATCTGTTCCAACATCTTCACTGCCCATATGTGTTTTAATGCACCACAATATTTAGTTATAATTTGACCATTTGTTTATGAATATTGATCATGTCATTCAGTACAATCACAAACAGCTGTCAACAACAATTTCCAATACCTGTGGACAAAGTTTATTGGGGCCAGGTGTTCACGGGATCATGTGATGGGCGTATCATTGACATGCGTACAATTATGTTCCCTCTGCATGTAATGTAAACATGATAATCGCCACAAAACATTCAAATGAAAAAGGTAATTTGACAAGTTATTTGGGTGTTAGTGTGAAAGACCTATTCATAACCAGCACATAAGACATACAGCATTTATAATTTTTTTAAATTGGAAATCTTGTTTACCTGGCTTTCACTTTAAAGTGAGGAATGAATCAGTGTTCGGAATAAAAAGAAAAAAATATCCTTTCCATTTATCTTTGGCTTGTTGCACAAAATGTCTTTAAAATGGTGACAGTTTGTTATTTTGATATCATCCTCATTTTGATCGAAACAGAGTAACACTAGTATGCAAATATACAATAATTATGTGCTTCTATATAATACCATAGATATAGTTTAAGACTTGAACATAATAGCTAAAACAAATTATGTAAAGAAATTTTGGATTACCAGCCTGATAAACTTGTGTATAGGTAATCCTGTAGTTTATTCAGTTTCAAGTCATATTTAACAAGTAAGTAAAAATAAATTGTTTGTTGATCCAGAGACTTGAAGCAGATGCGCGTAGAAGATGAGAATGTATCGGAGGTTATACGAGACAAGATGGCGCTTATGCACCAGAAGATTGCCGTGCTCAACACACATTGGCTTGAGGAAACCAAAGGTCTGCATCTGGGCCCTGACGGCATCCTCTTGACACCAGGCGGGAGGCCGTTGCATGATCCGTCAGAGGTGGGCAGAAGGGAGGCAGAGAGTATTCGCCTAACACCAGATGTTAGGCCAGTGCATAATCAGTTGAACAGTAGGGGTGCTGAAAATGGGGTTGACGTGACACAAGTGCTGAGCTCAGAACGTGGTCAGTGGCGCTCCGTGGATGATGAGTGGTGCCATCTGGAGGACGCGCTCAGGGAGGTAAGTTAGTTTTGGGCTGGGTGATGGTGAACGACCTCCGTTGATGAGGGATCTGCAGCATTTAAGCTTCATCTAAATAAATCCATACTTAAAAATATAAATGCATCCACGTACAGCAGTTTTCACTGGTTAACTCTTTCGCAGCTAGTTGGGGGTTTCATGTGATTCAAATGCCCAGATTCTCTAAATTTTTAGTTCTCAAAGTACATATAAATTAACAATGTTATACTACTATATGTTTTAATCTTTATTGCTGTAGTATATTTACCATCACAAATTGTATGAAATGGGAATTTGACAGACTAATAAAGTATAGGTCATGTTTCACCTTCACAATTGAGGATTTATTGGTCAGTCTTTTTATGCCATAAAGCGGTATGTCATAAAACTAGCATATTTTTATTCCTTGCTAAATTGTGTATTTTCAAAAATATTAAAAGGTGAAAGTTCACGATAGTTATATGTTTTGTATGGATATTATTTTTAACCAATCGAGATGTTATAAATACTTATAACTACAATGTTCTGTAAAACAGTCATTCAGTTAACCAATGAACATCGCAGTAAATTCCCTTTAAGCAAATCAGTGAATGCCATTTAAACATATCTTTGAACATTATCATTTAATTAAATAGCTTACCTGAAAAGTAATTTTTTAAAATATCACCTCCTGAGAATATTTTCGCTATATAAAATAGCTACATTTATTTAAATGCAGTGGAATATAAAAAACCAGGTGGCAAATTTACATGCATTTATCTTTTGTGACAGATCATGTTCATGATGAATTGTGGAAATTTATCTTTATCATTCAGTTTACTTACTCTTATATGTTGTATATATGTCTTATATATAATATAAGCTATTATCCGTTCAAGCATCTTGACAGTTCGATCAAATTAAGAAAATATAATTTAACTGTTATCTGTCACATAAATCACATAAATGAAAAAAGTTTATCAGGTGTAAATGGCATCACGTGATGGACATATCATTAACCCGTGCAAAATTACGTTTCCTACACATGCAGTGTAAGCAATATATTTGCCCAGAAAATTTCAAATTAAACAGATACCGATTGAAGTATAGTTTTAAATTGTGGTTCATTAAATTTAAAACATATTTGGGTGGTCGGGATGTTGGCTATAGTTAATACAGTGTAGCATAATTTTATTATAAAAACACTTCACTTCATACCTTTAAATGCAAGTTCTGCTTGGTTTTGCTATCAGAAGTTTGTATGGTGATCACATTTGCAACACCTGCCCATTGTGCACTGGTTAGTGCCATTTGTGCCAATAGTAGTAAGGGCGGAATCCATTTCTTGTAGAAGGAATTGTCTAATTTGATGAGAAAAAAACATCATGAAATTAAAATCCAAATCCATTAAATTATAACTCTTCTGATGATTAGTAATACAGTGGGAATTTCCAAATACAGTGAATGATTCTCAATTTAGTAAAGATGGAAGCATTTTCAGCATACAGCCAAGATGCTATGATAAAGGACAAGCACATATTTACCACCAGTACGTAGCAGATCAGACTGTAACAACTTCTGTTTTACTAGTCTTACGTGCCTTTCTGATTAGTCCTAACATGGCTACATTCAGTCCATGTCTCTGATGATGTTTTGCAAGAAGTATTTTATACGGGGTTACATACTCATAGAGTAAGCATGCAAGTGTTTATATAGCAGTCTCTGGGAAGATTGATTCCTTGGCAGGGTTTCCCAGACAGCTGCACTGTGATCAACATTATTGTTATGCCTACATGAGATTTCATGGAGCTTTGACTTGATATCAGCTTTGTCTTGGCAGCTTCCTTCCAAAGGTTTTTGTGTGTCTGCTCAGAGCACATGTAGCAAGATATGCTCATGAATACTGACCTTGCCATTCAATATGCAATATAAATAGGATACTCGAGTCAAAACATTAAAATTAAACAGATAATGGTTAATTTATATTAATAAATTGTTGTTCGTTAAAACATAACTGGACGCTGTAGCTTAGTGCATACTGTATATTATATAGTTTATAGATAGTATACTATACAGTATACACTAGTTTATAGTATACTATATGGTATACACTAGTTTAGTATTAATTCTATATAGTATACACTAGTTAAAAAAAAATAATATATAGTATACACTGTAGTTTATAGTATACTATGTAGTATGCAGTGTAGTTAATTGTATACTATATATATTATACACTGTTGTTTATTGTATACTATATATATATATATATATATATATATATATATATATATATATATATAGTATACACTGTAGTTTATAACATACAATATATATATATATATATACACTTGTTTATAGTATGCTATATAGTATGCAGTATAGTTAATGGTATACTATATACAGTATACACTGTAGTTTATTGCATACTATATATAGTATACACTGTAGTTTATTGTATACTATATATAGTATACACTGTAATTTATATTATGCTATATAGTATACACTGTAGTTTATGGTATACTATATAACATGAGTTGAATATAAAAACAATCAGACTTTGGACCTATAATATTTTGGTAAGAGAAATAACAATTTGTATCACTGGCATAGATATAGTTCATTGTTGTATATTTATATATGTTTTTAATCTAATTAGTTAGAGAAGGTTCTAGTTGTAACCTTTAACCTAGCATCTGTAAAGAAACTAGTCCCTACTTTGTTCTTCAAAAAATATTACTAGATAAACCTTTACAGAAGAGAGGATTTACTTTGGAAAAATATACATATGTGTGCACATGCGTGTGTACATGCATGCATAGATACGTGTATATATATATATATATATATATATATATATATATATATATATATATATATATATATATATATATATATATATACACAAACGGTGAAGTTTTATGTTGTACAGTTGAAATGGATATGGTGTTGTGCCAGAAAGTGCCTTTGCATCATGGTTTTGTCTAGCACTGATACAGGTGTTATGCAATCATTACTGTGGTATTTTAATGGAACACATCAGTTGTGGCTAGCTGGCTCTGGGAGTCTGGTGATATCCCAGTGATTGCCTGCAGGCTATGTCCGCCCACGAGGGCCAGTAGCTGCGTCATTCTCTCCCTGTCTACATCTGTAGACTCGTGCCACCCTCCTGAGTCAGTCTTGTAAGTGCGTAGTTTGTTCTTGTGGCGCTTCTGTCGGGAACAGGAGCCAAGAGTTTATGAGCAGAGGCACCTTCGAAGTGTCTTGTAATGGTGTTGATCTTGTTGTGTTCTGTCTGCAGTCAGGCAGTGAATTGATTCTGGCCATGGTAAAGGCATCTCTGCTGGTGCTGTAGGTTGTGAATCATGACATTTGTAACGTTGATTGAAATCTCAAATTCGCTATAAATACAAAACTTGGATTTTGAGTAAAAATATTGTTTATATATTCTGAAGTTTTGTCTCTTTGTTGATTAAATGTATACCCTTCATTGATTAAATTTATCAGTTTTGCTTTTTTCTCTCAATATCATTAAAATAATGTACCAGATACAGCACTAGTTGAAAAGCAGTTTGGTTATTAGAGGATAATCTTCTCTTATCTTAAAACCAAGAACAGAGAGGAATCATGTAATCTATAGGACTATTCACTTGTTATTTTATATTTGTGTAAATGTATTTGGAGATTACTCTCTAAATTGCAATTACTGTAATAATAAATTTAACATTTAAACTTCGTTTGTAACGTAAAGTTACATCATCATCATTATTATCATTATCATCTTTATCATTATCGTTATCATTATTATCATCATCATCGTAATCGTCATCATTATCATCGTCATCATCATCATTGGTCAGCCGGGGCCAGAGCATTGATGAGATGTTCCCGTAAAAGTCGGGTTGTTCTTTAGTAATGGAAGATCAGCCGTGTCAACATGAAGGGTTTTACAGATCAGACTGGTGTTTGTCTTTGTTTCCCGGTTTCTCTTGCCATGGGTGGATCACTGGATGTCCAGCTATTGGTGCTGATATATAAAAAAGGTAATAGCTAATGAGTACAACGCCTCTGGCAAACAGACTATGGATTCATCATCCTCTTGAAATGTTAGGGAAGCATCAAAACAAGTCGCAATTCGGCTAAAAATATCCTCAGATTAACTGCAGGTCGCAGCCAAGAAATGCCGACTATGCAGCAGAAAGAACTGACCTGGCTGTCTGAGTATGAATCACGCTACAGGTGATGACTGCAGGATGACTTCCTGTTGTTAACATCTCGCTCCTCTTCCTTTTTACAAGTCCGAGTCATTCTGTGATAAAATGCTAGCTAAATGACTGTAGCATGATAATTAAAAAATGTATTCACTTTTGGAGTGGTTCATGAGATAAAATGCTAGCAAATGAATGCAGAAGGATGATAATTAAAATGTACCAATGTTTTGAATATCTAATAGTTGTCATTAGTTTCTGGCTTTCATGTTATTCAGTCTGTCTGATATGTAATGATCAGATAAGGGTGTACAGTTACTGTACAAGGGTGTACAGTTACTGTACACCACATCATTTTTTTTGCTAATTTTAATATGTTTTATTGTATGTTTGTTTTATGGCATAGATATAGAAAATGTATGATAAAAATATAAAATGGCTAACGTAATTTGTTTCCCTTTATATTTTGCAGGCACATAATCACACATACATGCATAAGTACAGATGATTATTTAATTTTTTAAGACGTGGTATATAAACAAGTATATAAATATAAAATTAAATATTACTTACTAAACTTTTTTCGTTTTGTGAATGTTAAAATTATGATACAAATCACACTTATATTAGCAGGGCCACACTATATTACCATAGAGTAGTTGGTAGCAGGGCTCAACTCTGTCTCCAGATTCTAGGGCATCTATTGTCTTGGCCCCTCTGTACTGCCAGAGCCTCTGTATCCCCGGGGCCTCTGTATTCCCAGAGCCTTTATTTTCAGGTCCTCTGTATTCACAGGTCCTCTGTATCCACAGGGCCTCTGTGTCGCCAGGGCCTCTTTGTTGCCAGACCTTCTGTATAGCCAGGAATTTCTTCTCACCAGGGCCTCTGTATTGCCAGGGCCTCTGTATCGCCAGGACCTCTTTGTTGCCAGGGCTTCTGTATCACTGGGTCCTCTGTATCCCCAGGGTCTCTGTATTCCCAGGGCTTCTGCATCCCCTGGTCCTCTGTACCACCAGGGCCTCTGTGTCTGCAGGGCCTCTCTATCACCAGGGCCTCTGTATCCCCAGGTTCTCTGTATCGCCAGGTCCTCTGTTTCCCCAGGGCCCCTGTACTGCCAGGGCCTCTGCACCTTCAGGGCTTCTGTACCGCCAGCGCTTCTGTATCGCCAAGGCTGTTGTACCACTAGGGCCTCTGTATTGCCAGGGCCTCTGTACCACCAGGGCCTCTGTACTGTCAGTGCCTCTGTACCACCAGGGCCTCTTTGTCCCCAGGGCCTCTGTATCGCCATGGCCTCTGTATCACCAGGGCCTCTGTATCGCCAAGGCCTCTTTGTTGCCAGATCCTCTGTATCACCTGGGCCTCTATTGTCAAGGCCTCTGTATCACCAGGACCTCTGTTTTGCCAGGGCCTCTGTATTATCAGGTCATCTGTACTACCAAGGCCTTTTTATTGCTGGGCCTCAGTATCTTGAGGGCCTCTGTACTGCAAGGGCCTGTACCCCCAGGGCCTCTGTACCCCCAGGATGTTACCGCAGCTGAACTATGGCTGAATGTATATGAAGACCAGAGTTGATTGTGTTGGCCTTACATTGGCCTGAGTGTGTCTGACTGCAGGCAGGATCAGGTTACCTCTGCAGTGCCTCTATCCTGACCAGGGAAAGCTGGAGGCTGCCTTATTTGGGAGGTGGATGCCTGGCAACAGCCAATCCCGCTGGCTTCCTGGCTGGACCTCTTCCAGGCAGTCCCTGGGAGGGGGAGAAGGGTGGCCGGTCAGGGCATCCTGTTTTTTCTACATGTGTCTTCACATGTATGTTGACAAAATTGTGTATCTCAAACCCTAAAAGTGGTATTTCTTGATTGAACTTGACGCAAAGTCATCAGAAACTTTAGTTGACATGTGTTATGGCAATTGCACACTTTCTTGCATGTTCTTATGCCTTGTTTAACCCTGTCCCCCCTCTGTGGGGCAATAGTGGACCAGCCCATGGATAAACAGCAGTGAAGGTGAGAGAGGCACCTCAGTTGAGAGGGGAGACCAGTGTGTGTGAATGTGTGTTGTATAGAGCCGTCTTCATAGCAAGGCGTCTACCTGTCTCTATTCTGTACCTGACTACTGTCCCTAGTGCGGCCGCAGTCGCCGCCGCAACCTCTGCTTTCGGCTCTGGTCGCATCTCGACGCAAACATGGATCGACGGGTATCGCAACCTGGATACTCGGCCGATGTTTCGGGCAGATCCGAACACTCGTTGTCAACGACGACGATAAGTACTGTGGCAGTGCAGGCAGGACGTGCCAAGATTGTACTCGCTATTCTTAAAGTAAGTCTACAGGCTAACATCGTTTGCTCTCATCGAGTTGTGTTCTTCCTCAAAGCTCCTTTTATAAAGGGGTGCGGCTAGTTCATGTACTGCTGCACCACCCCAGCTGTTATCCCTCCACTTCCTCCTGTTGACAGCCTTCTCCCTCCCCTTGTCATCCTCCTCTGCCTTTTTTACATCCCTCTTTACGCATTCCTCCCATATCAGTTGTGGTCTGGACCCTTTCTCTCACCAAGTCTCCAGTGTTTACCCCCTGATCAGGTGCTCACATACCTGAGTTGGGTTGTATTAGTGAAAAGTAACTTAGTCTGTTCCTTGGTTGTTGTGACAAAAAGTAACTTAGTCTGTTCCTTGGTTGTTGTGACAAAAGTAACTTAGTCTGTTCCTTGGTTGTTGTGACAAAACGTAACTTAGTCTGTTCCTTGGTTGTTGTGACAAAAAGTAACTTAGTCTGTTCCTTGGTTGTTGTGACAAAAGTAACTTAGTCTGTTCCTTTGTTGTTGTGACAAAAAGTAACTAAGTCTGTTCATTGGTTGTTGTGACAAAAAGTAACTAAGTCTGTTCATTGGTTGTTGTGACAAAAGTAACTAAGTATGTTCCTTGGTTGTTGTGACAAAAAGTAACTAAGTCTGTTCATTGGTTGTTGTGACAAAAAGTAACTAAGTCTGTTCATTGGTTGTTGTGACAAAAGTAACTAAGTATGTTCCTTGGTTGTTGTGACAAAAAGTAACTAAGTCTGTTCATTGGTTGTTGTGACAAAAAGTAACTAAGTCTGTTCCTTGGTTATTGTGACAAAAGTAACTAAGTCTGTTCCTTGGTTGTTGTGACAAAAAGTAACTAAGTCTGTTCCTTGGTTGTTGTGACAAAAAGTAACTAAGTATGTTCCTTGGTTATTGTGACAAAAGTAACTAAGTATGTTCCTTGGTTGTTGTGACAAAAAGTAACTAAGTCTGTTCATTGGTTGTTGTGACAAAAAGTAACTAAGTATGTTCCTTGGTTATTGTGACAAAAGTAACTAAGTCTGTTCCTTGGTTGTTGTGACAAAAAGTAACTAAGTCTGTTCCTTGGTTGTTGTGACAAAAAGTAACTAAGTATGTTCCTTGGTTATTGTGACAAAAGTAACTAAGTATGTTCCTTGGTTGTTGTGACAAAAAGTAACTAAGTCTGTTCATTGGTTGTTGTGACAAAAAGTAACTAAGTATGTTCCTTGGTTATTGTGACAAAAGTAACTAAGTATGTTCCTTGGTTGTTGTGACAAAAAGTAACTAAGTCTGTTCCTTGGTTGTTGTGACAAAAAGTAACTAAGTCTGTTCCTTGGTTATTGTGACAAAAGTAACTAAGTCTGTTCCTTGGTTGTTGTGACAAAAGTAACTTAGTCTGTTCCTTGGTTGTTGTGACAAAAGTAACTTAGTCTGTTCCTTTGTTGTTGTGACAAAAAGTAACTAAGTCTGTTCATTGGTTGTTGTGACAAAAGTAACTAAGTATGTTCCTTGGTTGTTGTGACAAAAAGTAACTAAGTCTGTTCATTGGTTGTTGTGACACCCAACCCTCGTTGAGCAGATCAAAGTTTGTAGTTGAACACTGTGTTTTTCATTCTTCGGGTGTGTTCTGCTCAAGTTTTACAGAATTACATCTCACCACATCCCGTCTAACACTGACCAGGTTCTGTTGCTTTCCTTGTCCACTGTGTCTAGCCATTTACATGTCCGAGTCAACATTTCTTATTTGTAGCATTCTCAAATGGTTTCACTCTTTTCAGTATAATTATTTTACAACTGAAATAGAAGAAAATAAAATGTCTGAGTACATATGGCCTTTTAATGTTGATCCGAAGCTGAGATACACATTCCAAGTTCTTCTTAGTCACTGGCTTGAAATGCCATAGAATAGTGAACTGGTTTGAACTGGCTGCTTCTTAGCTTTTTCAAGACGTTTAGTTTCACATAAATAAATATTTGTACAAAATGACACATGACGTCTGTTTCGTGTCAGAAAGAACTAATGAAATATGTTTCTTTACGGTGTACTTTCAATATATATTTTTGTTCAAGTACCATAGTTTTCCATCTGAATTTTTAGAGCTTGAATTATGGTTTTGAATATCCAAAATATACATGGAAATAAGTGTTATGTTGATGCTGTAAATGTGTATATTGTGCATGTACTAAAATGAAACTGTACTTAATTGTATCAATAGTTTCTTTTTAAAACAAAAAAATCAGACTTGGCCATATCGTATTGCCCTAGCTGTGCTCATGAGCATGCACTATGCTCATGAGCGTGCACTGTACTTGTGTGCATGCACTCGGCTTGTGTGCATGCACTGCTCATGTGCGTGCACTGTGCTCATGAGCGTACACTGTTCTCCCAAAACACTGGACTGATAAAGAATACAATGAGCAGCAGCAAGCTGATTCCTGAACTGACAGATCTTATTTTTGACTTTTTACCTCTCAAGAAACATTGGTTCTGTCATTGAATATTTCAAACGAATCTCGAGTGTTCATTGGTGGACTGACGTTGCTATGGTCACATGTCAGTCTCCCGATGAAGACCAAGAGAGTTGGTTGTAATGTTTGAAGACAAATCAGCTTCTTGAGAGGTAAAAATGAAGCCAAACATCAATCAATTCATTGAGAGAATTTTGTTGTAATAAAACTCTTAATAGAGTGTGGTTTGACAACAATAGAAACCAGACGATTAAGAGGATACAAAGTAATATTTCTTTTTAATAATGAATGGTTATGAAGATATTGATAACAAAATATGTTCTTCAAATTCAAAAAGGTAGAACTAGATAGCACAAAGTAGCATTAGCACACAGAATGATAAATGATTGAAACAAATTATCTACCGATTGTGATAATGCTAGCAATGAGAATATGTTTAAAAATAAACTTTACATATATCTGATAATGGCGGGTTAAACATAGATGAACAGTTGCTGGACTCTTGATAAACCAATGGCTTCCTTTTTGACTTTCCATCTGGAGCTTGTAGCTGTGTGCAGCAATCTTGTTCATTCTTATGGCGCACTATAGAACCCACAAACAGTCAGAAAAAACTCCCTGAGACCCATTTTAAGGCCATATTGCCCCAAGGAATTGTATCTCGTGACACTGTAACATTTTTGTAACACACTCAAGATTGTAAGATAAAATCTACAGCCACAAAAGCTGTAAATCCCAACACTTTTTTCTATGTATGAGTATAAAATAGACGTAAAACAATGTTGTTATTCCATTTCTTTTCATTGACCTGGAGGAAAGAGAATTTGCTGGTTTAATTTGTTTCATGCCAAAATACCAGATGAACATGTTGAAGACAGATATAAAACATGTTGAAGACAGATATAAAACAAGGCTTAATGAAGTAAAAAAAATTCTGCTAATCACAACTATTGAGATATACTTACTCAATATAACTATTGAGATATACTTACTCAGCATAACTATTGAGATATACTTACTCAACATAACTGTTGAGATATACTTACTCAACATAACTGTTGAGATATACTTACTCAATATAACTATTGAGATATACTTACTCAACATAACTATTGAGATATACTTACTCAACATAACTATTGAGATATACTTACTCAACATAACTGTTGAGATATACGTACTCAACATAATTATTGTGATATACTTACTCAACATAACTGTTGAGATATACTTACTCAACATAACTGTTGAGATATACGTACTCAACATAACTATTGAGATATACTTACTCAACATAACTATTGAGATATACTTACTCAACATAACTATTGAGATATACTTACTCAACATAACTGTTGAGATATACTTACTCAACATAACTATTGATATATACTTACTCATCATAACTATTGAGATATACTTACTCAACATTTTGACTACTGTTGGTAGCCTGATGGAAAAATATGGAACTTGAGCAGAAAACATCATAAGTACACTGAAATGAAAAAAGTCAGTTCTTTTCTACATGAAAGAGATCTCAAGTGTCATAGTATTTTGTTTTATTCTGGTGTAACCGTATAAATAAATTCCATAATGATGTGCACAGAATGGTCTTCTGCATGTGTAGCCAATTAAACCTACGCTGCTAGATTTCTTCAATATTTACTCAGTTGTTCAGGATTTAGACGCAAATATCTTTATAAAAACTAGTGATGACAATATCTATGCTCCAACACTCATCGTGCATAAGAGTTCCGTCAGTTTGTAAGGAATGTGTTTTCCTGGGAGCTTCTAGGGGGACCTTCTCAATAGCAGGAAATGATCCAAATTATTTTTCATCAACACCAAGTGCATATGAACATGTAACAAAATCCTGGAATAAAATAAACTTTGGCCATCGTTAATGTTTTTATCATAGTTGCCATGATTCCTATCAGTTAGAAATTGGTTGTGATCCTGGAAAAATTGTATAGAGCCATCTGCAGTGTGCATGCCAGCAACTAGTCGAACACTATAGCTCCGTAGAGAAAACTCTGCACTGTAACACGCTAAACACACACCCAGAAATGGTGAACTTTCTTGGCACAAGAGGAGTGATATTTTGGTGAAGTTGTCCTGGGACAGCTGCTGTGTTGGCCTGAAGCTCTGACAAGTTGATTAGTTGGAGTCTAGCAGGCTTATTTATTAGAGGTCTTATCTGGTCAGATATAGGCCTACAGTGGAGGCAGTGGTAGCTCACAGCTAGTAGACTGAGTTGGAGTCTTGCTCATCAAGCAAGCGTCAATACTCCAACTAATAACTACATAGCAACTAATCTGCCCAGATAGAAAATCACAATGTCTGTGATGTTTCTAATCCCCAGTCAAACTATTACCCACTACAAAAAGGGGTGAATTACAGCAGGGGGTAAACTAATAATCATATATCATGCAGAGTTGGCTGCATTTTCTTCAATGTTGAGAACATGCAGCTGTTTCGACTGCCGAGAATTCAGATGATTAGATTGGGTTGGTTAGTGGGTTAATATTTGCTTTATGGCAGTAGTATCAAATAACATGCCTTGCTAGTGATTTGATATGACCTTGTTGCCTCTGCTGCCAAGAATTGATATCATTCCAGGAATTATTTACTGGCATGTATAACTTGTCCAATGTGGGCTTTGGAAAAATTATTAATTTTGTTTATATGGAATGTTCTGGATGACTGGCTATTCATTATGCCTGTTAAGTTACTTTGGAAACACTGATTTATATGCACGATCAGTCATTTTGTGAATAGGAAGATTGTTTTTCTTGGCATTGCCGGACCAAAACATTAACTAGATGAACATTACCTGGTAGTCAGTGAAAAGTCGATGAATTTTCTAAATGTCAGGGAAGTTTGAAAATTCAACTGAATTGCTGGATTTTTGCCCAAGTAAACCGTAAACTGTATTGTCATCTTCTGACATAAATTTATGTCTTCACAAACACAGAATTAGGAAGGCAGAATAATGTGAACATATCTGTTATGTTTAATATTAATGAAAATAGTTATTATTTATTCTTATTATTGGTTAGTGAAATCTATTGGTATTTAGAAGTTATTTATCTGTATCACTAAGGTATGTTTGTAACGTTCAAATGTAACAATACACTTTATATTGCTTTTGTCAATGTTAAGTTTTGTAGAATTTATTGGCCATGACACATAGCCAAATTAAAATGATGAGTTTTTACAATTGATGTAATGACTAAGTAATTTACAGATGTGTCTAAAATCACAGACAATGTTGTAATTACAATGTGCTATTTTTAATCTTTCTGCAATTGATAATTAATCAATTCTGACATTCTCATTCTCGTAAATGTAAATGAGATTAGTAATTCTAAATAACAGTGGAAGACATGAGGCATCAACACTCACGAGGGAATAAGATAGCTAATAAAGTTAACCTGTGGTCATTTTCTGGCATAATGTTTGAACAGCATTTAGTTATTTTACTGTATTGCTTCTGGTTTCGTATGAGTTATTTTATTTGTAATTGCCACTGTTAAAAAACCCACAAGACCGTTTACCTTTACACTTGGCATAAATACACATCTTGGTGTAGACGTTTTGCTAAGTTAATAATAAGTAAAAAGTAAATTCTTCAAGCCTTCACCTGGGGAATATTCTCACTGAGTTTTCTAGGCTAGAGTAATATAAAAAAGAAACTTTCTGTTGACTCTTCGCTCTCGGCTGCCAACATATGAAGAAAAGTAATAAGTAGATTTACTAAAAATTTGGATCATGGGACATATAATGGCAGCATAGCAGCATAGATTCCTTTTTCTACTGGAAAATCGCCTCATGTGTTGGATCATCATATAACATAACTGTGCGTTCATAAGGCATATTTAACCTAAATATCCATAGTCTATGCAAAAATGTGTAGAATTGGCAGCATAGCATGTGTCACTGGTACAATACATTTTGTGCTTTAATGACAATGTGACAAACTAACAGTGATTGTTGTGTGTTTCAGAGTAATGATTGGATTCGTGTGCGGATCCAGCAGATGGAGCCAGACCTCATGGAGGTCGGCTCCACGCTGGATGAGGCCCTTGCCCTGCGCCACGAACATGACGACCTTCTTACCAAACTCAACGTAAGTGACCAGTTTGTTCTCACTCTTTGTCATCACTTGCAATGTTCTACTTTGTGCTGGTGTGTAAGGTTTGAGTCTCATGCTTTGTGTGAGAAATACAATTTTGTTTCTGAAGAATATGTTTCTGAAGAATATGCCTGAAACTGTGAACAAAGGTCTGGATATGGTAGGTTTGTGTTCTTAGATCATACTATAGCCTACAAACAAATCTCTGTCTAATGCTGATGTTATTAACAAATGTAAGAGTTGAGTACCTTATAGAGTAGCTTAGACATTGTTATGCTGTAACTTGGCTGTATATTAGGGCAATGGGTTGAAATGAAAGCTATATATGTAATATGTTATATGAACATAAGGTGGAGGGGTAATGGTAGTTTTGATATATATATATATATATATATATATATATATATATATATATATATATATATATATATATATATATATATATATATATATATAATGAGACATTGAAAATACATACCAGATAGCATTTTAGGATAAGCCCCCTCTGCCTTAGTACTAGGGAGTACTGGGGGTTATCAATATGCACTTTTAGCAAAACTACCATTACCCCTCCACCTTATGTTCATATAACATGTTACATGTATAGCTTTCATTTCAACCCATTGCCATAATATACACCCAGGTTACAGCATAACAATGTCTAAGCTACATTGTGTTAGCCATCTTATTACAATTCTACATCTTTGAAGTTTTCCGGCAATTTGATAGTTTATTTATGCCAAAATACTGACTCATATAATCATGGCATAAGTGATTTGTGACATCTCTCCGGGTTACTACTGTGGTGTAGATTTACTGTTCAATTCCATTATGGTAATCTGATACCAAATTGCAACTCATGTTTTGTCATGCAATATGCACTGTGGATAAGTTTGCGTGGGAAAATCGTATAACTGCTGTTATAAGATTGTTATAAACAGAACTGCTGTATAAAACATGTAAATAAGGAAACGATTATCATTTGCTGAGTAAAGGTGCATGTGATTCTGTATATGTATAACGTGGGAAGATTTAAAGTAGGAACTATAAGGTGAGTTGAAAAACAACTCACTTGTGGCAGTACAATGAAGTATAATAAAGTACAATGAAGTACAGTAAAGTACAATGAAGTACATTAAAGTACAATGAAGTACAATAAAGTATAATGAAGTACAATGATGTACAATAAAGTATAATGAAGTACAATGATGTACAATGAAATAAATAATCAAAGCACATTTGTTCTTGCTCAACTGAAATGTTGTGTGTTTACTGGGCTATTAAATTATAATTAACTACTAAGTCATAAGTTACCTTATAAGTAAACGGATGACTGGACACAAATGTGCTTCTAAATCTTCTCCTTCCCTCCTTCCGTCCCTCCCATTCCCTCCCTCTTTGACTGTTCTAAGTTTTTATCTGTTCTCCCTTCTGTCTCTTCTCTCTCTCTTTCTCCTCTCTATTCTCTCTCATCTCTCTATCTTTTCTCTCTCCTCTTTCTTATCTCTTTTCTCACTTTTCTCTCTCTTCTCTCTCTCTCTCTCTCTCTCTCACTCACCCTCTCACTCACTCACTCACTCACTCACTCACTCACTCACTCACTCACTCACTCACTCACTCACTTACTCTTCTGCTTCTAGGTCTGAATGTTCTAAGTCTGTAAGTCTGTCTCACTACCATATGGTGTTGGACACTAGTTGGTCTGGCCAGCCAGTGCAGGTGTATATAGACCTCTTACTCAGCTGTGCTGTGAGAGCTGTTATGTGTCTCACAGGAACACCCACCTGACACTTGATACCTCCAGTTGCCATGGCAATGTAGCAGTTTCCTGGATGCAAATATGCCATCTAAACGTGTATGTGTGCTAGTCTATACAGTGACCTACCACTCCCCTTATCACTTGACTGTTGATGACTGCGTGTAAAACCTTTGAGTACCTGGTAATACTTTTGCTTGTTCTCATCATTCTTTGATGTTTTGGAAAATGCTACCAGAGAGTCAGTTATTTGTTTTGAGATGTTGGGGTAAAATTATATCCTGTTTGTTTGAAGAACTGGAATAAGGGATCTAGTTTATACATTCACTGAAGAAGAAAATGTTTCCAGTTGTTGAATGGAATTGTGTTTAGATCAAAAATGATAGTTATGATAACTGTATAGTTAACTATGACTTTATAATAATTATGTAGTTAACTTTAACTTTAGTAATATTACATCCGATCTGATGATGGCCACATGTTCTGTCCAGAACCAATGAAATAGTCCAGTGTAAAAATCCAGTCATCTCAACATTGAAATGTTCTGTTCAGACAAGTTTTTAAGTGAAATATTCAGTTCAAACCATTTTGTCACTAAAAGATCTTGTCCAAATGTCCAAACCAGTTCAATAGTAAAATGTTCTGTCCAACCTTTTCTGCTTATACTTGTATAATATTTGCTAGTAAAGAGCATAACAATTATTCTTAGCACAGGATGGCTAACTTAATTATGATTAATTGCAGTTTTTTATTAGATAAAAATGTAAACATTTTGATTGTCACAATTTTCAGTTCAAATGTGTCATTGCATCACTGCAGTGAAATGATATAAATAATCACTTTAGTATCATTACCAATTTCCTGCTGTAGATAATGTTAGTTTATTACTTGAACTGAATCATGTGTTTTTTATTTTCTGACTGGCATGCGTTGGCTGCTAGGAATATTTGTGTTCCTAGAAAAAGAACAAGACTGTGGCTTTATCAGTCTGCTTCAGCATACTGATATGGTACATGGCTGCAGTAATTTAGGAACATGCCCCAGATACCATTGAGGCATACTGTGCTTGCTATCTGATTAATGGACAGGCTGATGACTGTTAGGCTGACGCCAACTGGCAAAACTTACTCCCCTGAAACTTACACCCCTGAAAACAACGTTGGTTTTACAGTGTGTGGTTAGCTGATTTGTAGAACTTTGGCATAGCTTTTAAGCTGTAAATTCTATAGTGTGTTAATGTATGTATGTATGTACGCGCGTGTCTGTGAGCAAGTATGGTATATATGCATGTGTATGGTGCTTGTGGGAGTGTGTGTGTGTGTGCGTGCGTGCGTGCGTGCGTGCGTGCGTGCGTGCATGTGTGTGTGCATTCATGCATGCATGCTTGTGAATGGATACATGTGTTGGTGTGTGTGTGTGCGTGTGTGTGTGTGCGTGCATGCGTGCGTGCATGCGTGCATGTGTGCGTGCGTGCGTGCATGCGTATGCAAATGGCTATTTAAAACATTTTTATATGAACGTAGTTTTTATTTGCATAGAAAATATTTTGTTAGACCAAGTTATAGCATAACATAGGTATATACCAGGGTAGGTACTGTTTCTGGCAAGCTAAACGTTTTGCTTCATCCACATTCATATCTAAAGAAAAAGAGAATATTTTGTTACTAAGGGAGTGGTTGAGTGGTACATTTGTAAAACTTTAATAAAATGTAAAAATATTAGTAAAGTGTAGTTAAAACTGTAAAAACATTAATAAAATAAGATTTAACATGATTACATAATTACATTTCATTGTTAATCTATGATAGACTCCAAAGAATTGTCACAGTTACTTGAGAAATACCATTCTGTCCATTTCAACTGATCTGCAGAAGCAGCCAGGACCCATATGTCTTCTCTGACAGGCAGAGGTCATTCAGTTGCCCTCTTCTTTATTGCTTCCTCATGAGGAATTAATTTACCTCCCTAGCACTCATGGAATGCTCCAAGCTGTTTTAACAACTAACCGATGCATGTGTATTATAAAGCCAGATATGTTAATTAAATAAAATATCATACAAATTTAACATGTGTATTAGCTAGAGTGTATATATCTTTTAAATTTTTGTGGTATGTTATGCCAGGTATTTAAAGCCTGAAATTTATAAATATGTTAATTTACTTAATTTATAATGTGCAGGGGAGAATTTTACTGAATAAGGGTGTGTTTCTATAATGAGAGGGTAGGTCTTATATCGTCTGTAATAATGTGAGGGTAGGTCTTATTGTAGTTACAGTTACTATCTAGGTTGAGTCAATGTGAGGTTATTTGATTGTCACTGTCATCAGGAAAACATTGTGTAAACATAGAATCAAGTTCCAGGTATCAATACCAGTAATTTTGTTGTTCTAGAATTACACATCCTTACATGCTATCAATTGCTATGTTTGCCTTGTTTACCCAGACAAAGTTTGTCAGATTAGACAAATGCACAACAATAAATACAACTGAAAACAAAACGCCACTCAGATTTATGATGTTACAGTTGATTTTCTAGGCAGAAAGATGCCAGGGTTCCGCTGTTGTTTGTCCTACACATAGCTGTTTGCTTTATTACCCAATTTTAAGCGGAAATATATTTATTTATGCAAGTGGCAGTGCATGTCAATTACTGTTATCTATTTTGAATGGTCTGATTACTTGGCCTATAAATAAATTGACCTGTTTCTAGGCTAAGGTACGCAGCGCTAACTATTGTTAGACTACCAATTCATCAATGAACTTCATCAATAAAATAAAACAATGTATCCAAAAGACTTTGGAATTGTACCAGTTTAACATATTTTGGTTCTAAAGACTTCAATATGGTATGAGTTTCAAATATTTGAGCTCCAAAGACTTTGAAATGGTACTGTAGTTTCAAGTACATATGCGGAACGTCAACAAATAGATGTCTGTTTGGATCAATATCAGAAGTATCCAGACCCCGAGCTTTGTCTGACCTTCAGGGGTTCCTAGATTTATGGCATTGTCCTTAGTTTCCCCTTGAGCTGCTCTGGTCACTCCATTTGTCCACATTATGAAACAGCTGTGTATATTCCTGGTCAAGGATGGCCAGGGCCAGAGGGTGTGGCTCGATGTAATGGCTTATACTTGGGGTTAATGATCACGTTATCTGTAGTAGGCTCCACTTGTAATGTTTGCGCCCAGCACAGATATATTTTTAAAACAAATTATTCATTTTAACTTCTTGATGTTTACATTTATTCTAATTTATTTTATAGATTGACTTATTAGCTGATTGATGGTGATATTTATTTTAATAAAAAAAATTTTTTTTTACATTTAAGCTAGCTTGCTTTAATCTACTGATGTTTATACAGCTGTATTATCATTATTTATTTATTCTTATATGATTTTTTTTTGTACTATTAAGGTATTAGTTTTATTTACAGCACTGCAAACTTTTATGGATATGATGCTATATAAAATTAATATTATTATTATAATAAGAGTTTCCCGTTCTGTCAGACAGTGTGGAGAAATATACTTTGTGAAGATATTAATTAGTGAACAATTGATATTTATGCAGATTCTTAGGTCCAAGCAGAATGTGTGGCTTACTGTGAACAAACATATTGTATAGCCCAGGGCTTCCTAAACTATCTCAGCTCAAGGCCCCCCAAATGGCTGCCTTGTGGCTGTGGCCCCCAAGATTTCTGGAACTACAAGGCAGCCTTCCAGTGGTCCCTGTCTCCCAGTTTGGGAACTCCTGGTACCTCCTACTCCTTGTATTTAGTATAAATTATTCATACTTGTGTACCTTATTCAACTTATTCAAACAAAAGATTAACTGAATTTACAGGTGACCACATTTAATTGCCCATGTAATAACAATGTGTTGCTATATTACATAATATTATGTAGTGTGAGCATTTGATATGGCATCTTTTGCAAGAAAGGTCATTCTGTAAAAAATGTAGCAAGGGACTTTTTCCAGGGGCAGTCGTTATACAGATCTGTTTAGACTAGGTGGAAACGTTTAGAAATAGGAAGCCAATTAAAGACATTTCTTGTGATGTCGTGTTTCAAAATGTACAGAAAACCTCTTAGGAAATAAACCACAAGTTTTCATGCTAAGTAAAACACTACACATTTCTACAATTTGAGAAGGTGGTAAGGTCCAGTTTTGGATCCCATTACTACAATTAAAATACATAAAAAGGACACATTTTAGGTGTGTATTTAACAAAGCTAATTTATGTTGTGAACTCAACAAAGTTGCTTGCCTCTGCTGTAAGCCATGTCTGCCATTCCTGGGAGGAGTTTGCATAATTTTGCAACTTTATAAGTCTGACCGTCTACTGCTACCAACATTATTTGATTATTTTGCTGATATAAACTTCCTCTGATATGTTTATTTACTGCAGGCCTGATGGACTCTCATTCACAGGCCATGAGCACAGAACTGCCTTTCTGGCAGTTTCTCTTGTGCATTTCTTATAGGTCCGTCCTCAATTTAATTATTTCTCTGGTCTCATTTTAAATTAATTTTGTGAAAATCAAACCTACCCAGTATCCACTATCACTTGATAGTTCGTTTATGCAACTTTTTTATGCAGTTTTGGTTAAATCATCAAATAAACTATTATATTATTACATGATTGGCCACCATTACTTGAAGTAGAACTCGCGAACTTCGTGCTTGGTGCAATCTCAAGTATCGGTGTTTATGTTATTGGCTCTCTTTGTTCTCGTGAAAGATACGTGATCGACAAGTTCAATGGGCCGAAGGCTAAAGGTCAGCTCCATACTGATTTTGCAAGTTAGCAGATCTAATGACAAAAGTCAATTCTTTCAACGATTTGGAAAAATTATGCACTTTTTTTATTAAATTGGCTGCATATATTACTTAAACTATTCACGCTCTATATGTTTGGACATCAACAAACCGGATTCGCGATGGGCTATATCAGTTGAGGATGGAGTTTTAGTTTTAAGATGTAAGCTAGTGTCCTGTGCATGCTGCCAGGAATCATAGTTCAGTGTGATGAACGCTGGCCTGCGTGTACTGAGGCGGACACCTGCTCCGAATGCTCCAAGCAGTTTCCTAATGAGTATCATGAACATTCAGAGACATGTCTCACGGCAAGCAAGCAGCACACTCACATACAAACAAAATGGCCGTGTGCCAACCTACAGCGACTGCCCTCGTCTAGAAGTGAGGTAATTTGTTGCAAGTCAAACTTGTCACCAGAGGTTGAAATGATTATCTTTTAACAGTTTAGAAACTGTGTTGCCACGGTTCTCAGTTACACAGTTAACTCTGGTGTTTACGTAGCAGAATCACTCCAAATATATGTGTGAGTAAAATAGGCAAACACCCACTATCAGTTATTTATGAAAATGCCAATAATTTATATTAACATCTGGGCTTTATAGAGAAGTGAGATTTATAGAAAAGTGAGATTTGTCGTCTAGAAGTGAGGTAATTTGTTGCAAGTCAAACTTGTCACCAGAGGTTGAAATGATTATCTTTTAACAGTTTAGAAACTGTGTTGCCACGGTTCTCAGTTACACAGTTAACTCTGGTGTTTACGTAGCAGAATCACTCCAAATATATGTGTGAGTAAAATAGGCAAACACCCACTATCAGTTATTTATGAAAATGCCAATAATTTATATTAACATCTGGGCTTTATAGAGAAGTGAGATTTATAGAAAAGTGAGATTTGTCGAGAAGTGGGTTTATAGAAAAGTGGAATTTATAGAGAAAGAGAGAGAGAAAGAGAGAGGTGGATTTTATAGAGAAATGGGATTTATAGAGAAGTGGGATTTATAGAGACATTGGATTTATACCTGTAGAGAATGTGGACAGGTGAATGCTATAAATACACTGCTGGGAAGTGGAACGTTCTTAGTCATAAGGGCACAGGTAAGGAGAAACCAGATAACTATTGTGGGAGTGGGAGTTGGAGGGGAAGTAGAGGGGGAGACGGCTATAACTGTAGGATAGGGACACAGGAGTTCACCTTGAACTGGCTGCAGGAGGCTAATTATAGACCCTAGATGGGTAGCAGGTCAGGTCTCTCCACACCTAAGATACATTCCTGTGGGAAGACCTTTTAAGACATCGCCAGTGGCTCAGCTGTGCCGAGGTGTTTAATAGGATGTTTACCATGGAAATGTGAAACTACACCTTTACTGCAATTTTATAAATAATATGATGTAATAATTAAATTGATCACAGATGCTGTTTCTTATCGTGTTTTCAATGCAACTAGTTTTACTATAAAACTATGATACATATTCAGGGCATCACATTGTCATCATTTTAATAATTATAATTTTTCTGTGTAATCGTAATTATTGAAATAGGAAAAGTGCTTACCTGTCATATTACTCACTCTTTCTTACCTGTCATGTTACTCACCCTTACTGACCTGTCATGTTGTCAAACTATTATGTTATAGATATGTTATGTTACTGATATGTCAGTATGACATACATGTTACTGACATTTCATGTTAATTGTTACTGACCTGTCACGTTACTAAATTGGTATGTCATTTATTAGTTACATGCCCATCTTGGCATCTATGATGTTACTAAATAAATAAATAAAAGTTCTTCAATGTGCCAATTTCTAGCTTACGCCAATCACAGCGCGTACGAACTAAAAGTCCATTAACATGTATAAATTAAAATAAATTAAAATATTAATTGATTTATTAATATTACTGACATTTTAACAAGTGATCATGTTACCGACTTTTCACATGTTACTGATGACCGACATGTCATGTGGCTCTCATGTCATATTATTGACATGTTATGAACACTGCTAACCTGATGTTATTGACCTCTCATGTTACTGACTTGCCATGTTTCTCACCTGTCATATTACTGACCTGTTATGTTATGTTACTGACCTGTAGTGCTACTGATATAAATTATATGTCATGTTACTGACATTAATGACACATGTCATGTTACTGACATTACTGGCCAGTTATATTACTGATGTGTCATGTTACAGACATTACCGACCTGTCATGTCACTGACATTAATGACATGTCACTTGTGTGTGCAGATGAAACAGAAAGATGTCGCTGACCTACTCGCGCGGGCGGATGACCTGACGACCCAGAACCGGACGTACCAGGAGGTGTACGAGGCGATGGCACAGTCCCTTGGCGAGGCGTGGAAGGACCTCAACAGACAGCTCGAGTACCGCAAGATGCTCCTCGATCAGAGCATCGCCTTTCACCAGAGTGCACTTAAGGTGAGCCACTGTCAGAATGACACGGGTTATTTCTTATGGTCTCATTTGTATGGAGTGGTTGACATTTGTGATTCACTCAGTTGTGTTTATTGTTTAAATGATTTATATAGCAACAAATGTATACAGTGATGTTCTATGTTGCTGTGTATAAACAAAAACAAATGACATGGCTGTTCTCCACAATGATCAATCTATGGCCCTGGTTTCACTGTAATGGTCGAATATGTTTCAGTTTTCGGAGAAGATGGAACTAGCCCAGAACCGCTTCAGTCAGATTGGCCTGGCAAACGACGTAGACACGGCGAGACACTTCCTGCAGCAACATCAGGAGCTCAAGAAAAGTATGTGTTTCTTCATGCCGCTTAGCCATAGTTCAGGTTATTTTATCAACATAACCGCATGTTCACTTCTACAATACTGAGCAACAGAATGAAGACAAGTGCGTTAATAACCATAAGTGCAGAATATGACTAAAAATTGGTTTGTGTCAAAGTTAGGATTTGGTCTCAACCAACTATGAGATTAAAAAGATAACCTGTTCACCATGTTTTGTCAAAAATTATGTCATGTGCAACAAATTGCTGAATTGTTAGTTACATGGTTACATGGTGTTATATGGTGTTACACAGTGTTACATGGTGTTATAACGTATTACATCATGTTATATCATGTTAGTCATGTCCATGTTGGATAAATATTTCCAGTTTGCATGAACTTCCTTATGGTGTGTACATAGAGATGTCCGGCCCCATAACAATATTCAAGCCAATAGAAAATTGTTTTTGTGGTGATGTCAATGTTGGCCACAAGAGACACATGTTGTTTACGTTGCAGGTATTCTTGAGTCTTCCATGAGCACACTGCAGGAAGGCCAACTGTTACTAGAACGCATCCGTGAGATGGGCATCCACGCGGATGTTCAGAATCGCCATGCGACCACCGCAGCCTGCTATGGTATCGAGCATCTGCTCGAACTGTTGCAGGACCGACGGCGCCACCTGGAAGAATTGTGGCTGCAGCGTAAAGTGAAGCTGGAGCAATGTCTGCAGCTGCTTCTTCTTGACGAAGAGGTTAAAAAGGTCAGGGTCACTGTTTGCTGAACAAGCTGTGCGAACATCAGGGTAGACAGCATGAAAGCTGCTACTAAAGTTTCCTTCCCATTTAGACTTTTTCGCTTGCCTCATTTCAGATTCATTTCAGATCTGTTTCGCTAAACTTCTTTTCTGTGCCAACTCGTAGGTATTAAATAAAACTAATTTGTCTTATTGGCAACACTGCATTGCATCATTGCGCAAAACTATGCTGACTGCGTTGTTGTGTTGCCAGGTATTTGACTGGTACGACCAAGTAGGTGATGGTTACCTGAAGCACTCTCAGCTAGGAGACAATCTCCATGCTGCGCAGATGCTGCAAGAAGAACACGTGCGCTTCGAGATGCAAGCTAGGGTGTGTGCTACGTCTTCATTATGTCCTTTCTGGCAACAATCATTGTCATGTTTCTCTGTGCAATTTTGATGTGAGTTTTAATATTTCATCAAATAAATTACATATGGCTGGTAACATGTTAGTGTGTTCAGTATCTCAATAAAAATTTTAGGAATATGAAATTTGGTGTTAGTAAACAAAAGATATTTTGTGCATTTGCTATAAAAAATGTATTCTACATTTATTTCAGTGGCTCCACTGGGAGTGATAGCTAGACATCACCACTGGTTCTCAACGAATATGTATACATCCCTGTACATAATCTTTATACCTGTGTGTTATAGGACATGCAAGAAACTGTTCTGCGCCTGATCCGTACGGCCGATCAGCTCGTGCACAGTGACCACTACAATGCCGAGAGCGTCAAGGAACGCCTGAAGACTGTTGATCAGAAGTCTGAGAACTTCATGGTTGCATTGGACAACAGGCGCAGAAACCTCTCGCTGGCTGTCACCTTCTTCTTGCTAGCTAAAACGGTGCGTCTTCAAGAGAGCTACACATAGACCAAAAATTGTTGGAGTCTCGATAAGCCATTGGGAAATAACCGTTATTCAGTGATGCTAAATGAAAGCTTTTCTGTCATTTGTGCAGGAATTTATCTTTGTAATATTGTCACGGGAAGCCCACTCAATATGTTGCCACTATACCATCCTTGAGAATTTATCTTACTGACCCCTGATCTTTAAAAATTAGACCCTTTTCACGTTGGAATACAACCAAATATATGCCCTTTAATGTGCAAAATTTGCATTGTTCCATAATATAGATTAATTCACTAACATATTTTATTCATAGATTAATGTTAAAAAAATTATGAAATTTCTCTCAAGCATAGTATATTGGTGGGGTATTGAGTGGCCCCCCAGAATATTGTCAATATGTAATGAGATGTTTCACATGTTTTCTATGTAGGCTCTAACAAAGTTGGATGAGATTGAACGACAACTGACAAGTACAGACCTTCCCAGGAACAGCTCTGCCCTTGCAGACCTGCACGCATACATGTCCGGGGCGATCGTCGAGGTGACTGCACCTGCGCTCCGGGAGGGCCGCACCCTACTTGAGAGGGTTGGTAGGGCAGGCCCAGGAGCAAAGGGTGTCAGTAGCACCGTAAGTACTTTGTAGATACTTTGGGAGGGTGAAATGTAGAATTGTTCAGATACTTGGGTGTGGTGACTATATGTGGCCTCGATTCATTCAAATAGTTTTCACAATTAAATTATTTGTGAAAAATCTTTGAGCTGGCCAGCCTGTGTGGGTAATGTCAACTTTTGAAGGGGACCAGCAGTCTTGTTAGCCATCTTATTGACCCTCACATAATTGGTATAACTGAATCATGGGCCAACATAGATATAACAGATGCTGAATTAGGACTGACAGGATGCGTAATGTTTAGGAAAGATCGAATAGCAAGAAGGGGCGGGGGAGTTATTTTATATGTTAAAGAATCTATTCAGGCTTATGAAATAAAACTAGAAAGGGAAGCAGATTGCGATGAAGCTGTTTGGTGCAAAATTGTTTCAGGAAATTCAAAATTAACTATTGGATTAGTTTACCGAAGTCCAAACATAAACGAAGAGGACAACACAAAAATAAAAAACCCTATAAAGGATGTTAGTAAAGGGGAATGTATCATAATGGGAGATTTTAACCATGGACACATACAATGGAATTCTCTAGAGAGCACAGGGATTGAGGATCAACAATTTCTATGTTTAATCCAGGATAGCTTTCTTACTCAGCACGTACTAGAACCAACCAGGGGAGAAAATTTATTAGATATAGTTTTGTCATCACAAAAAGAATTATTGGACAATGTAAAAATATTTGAACCATTGGATAATAGTGACCATAATCAAATACATTTTGACATCAATGTAAAATCAGAAGGTAAAAATAAGAAAACGTACAAGAGAAACTTCCACAAAGGTAACTACAAAGATATGAGAAAATACTTAGCACAGCTAGATTGGAATAACATGCTGATGAATAAGACCGCAATTGAATGTTGGAATATTCTAAAATATGAAATTGAGAGTATCATCGATATATTTGTTCCCTTCCGAAAACAAGGAAAACGGTGTAGAAAGAAACACTTGTCAAAAGAGGCTATTAGAAAAATAATGCTAAAACAAACTATGTGGAGGGTTTATAGGCGTACCAGAAAGGAAGAAGACTATGCAAAATACAAAGAGGTACTTAATGCAGCTACAACTGAAATCAGACAATCTAAAAGAAGCTATGAGCAAAAACTGGCATGTAACATAAAAAATGACAGCAAGAGTTTTTATGCATATGTCAGGAGTAAACAAAACGTACAAGACAAGGTTGGACCTCTAGAAGACAGTGTTGGAAATATAATATCACAGGGGTTTTTAATGGCGGAAGACCTAAATGGTTACTTCAGTTCAGTGTTTACCAAAGAAGATATTAGTTCATTACCAGTTGCTGATGCTAAATTTCAGGGGGCTAAATCTGAATATTTAGGACCGTTAGTTGTAACTCCAGAATTGGTAGCTAAGAAAATAAAGGCAATGAAGGATAACAAATCACCGGGAGTGGATGGGATTCCTCCAAAATTACTAATGGAAACAGTAGATCAAATCAATATACCACTTGCAAGAGTATTCAACTTGTCATTAAAAGAGGGAGTTGTTCCGTTTGAATGGAAAGAAGCAAACATCATACCATTATTTAAAAAGGGTTCGAGAAATAAGTCAGAGAATTACAGACCAGTGAGTTTAACGTCAGTGATTTGTAAATTATTAGAAAGGTTAATTAAAGACCATATGGTGGACTTCCTCGTTAAGCATAAATTATTAAATTCATCTCAACATGGATTCCTTAAAGCGAGGTCATGCTTAACAAATATGTTATGTTTTTTGGAAGAAATCACTAAGTGGATAGACGTGGGATCGCCAGTAGATATTATCTACTTAGATTTTCAGAAAGCTTTTGACAAAGTGCCACATCAAAGATTGCTACTTAAATTAAAAGCCCATGGTATCGGGGATAGCATAACTGACTGGATAGAACAATGGCTGACAGAAGACAACGAGTTGTAGTAGATGGAGAAGTTTCAAATTGGAAATCGGTTTTGAGTGGGGTACCTCAAGGATCAGTATTAGGACCTATATTATTCTTAATTTATATCAATGACTTGGACGACAGTATAACAAGTAACGTACTGAAATTTGCGGATGACACAAAACTGTTTAGAAAGGTTAATACTGATGGTGATGAACAACATTTACAAAACGATCTAGACAGATTAGTGAAATGGTCTGAGAAATGGCAGATGCTGTTCAATTTTGGGAAATGTAAATGCCTACATACAGGACATGGGAACTTGAATGTAAACTATAAAATGGGAGATACTGTTCTGGGTACTACTGTAAAAGAAAAGGACTTAGGAGTTACAATAAGCGCTGATATGAAAGTTTCAGAGCAGTGTGGTATTGCAGCTTCAGAGGGTAATCAAATTCTTGGATTGATTAGAAGAAACATAACATACAAGGGAAAAAAGTTAATTGTACCTCTTTATAAAGCAATAGTTAGACCTCATTTAGAATACTGTATACAAGCATGGAGACCATATCGTAAGAAGGATATAGATTAGATACGCTTGAATGCATACAAAGGAGAGCAACTGAAATGATTCCAGAACTTAGAGACCTTAGTTATGAAGAATGCCTGAAAGAATGTGGTTTAACAACTCTAAAGACAAGGAGGTTAAGAGGAGATCAGATTGAAGTTTTTAAGATATTGAATGGGTATGAAAATATTGATAGAAATATGTTTTTCTCACTCAAGAAGGATAGCAGATCTAGAGGACATGAGGTAAAATTAGTAAAGGATCAATGTAGATTGGACATCAGGAAGCACTCGTTCTCACAGAGGACAATAAATGAATGGAACAAATTGTCTACAGATTGTGTAACTGCTAGCAGCGTGAATATGTTTAAAAACAAGGTTGACACATATATCAGGAGGGCGGGTTATAAGTAGGTGAACATTGTTGGACTCTCGATAAGCCAATGGCTTCCTTGTCCACTTGCCATCTGGGCCTTTGGCTTGGATGGCAAATCTTGTTAAATCTTGTTAAATCTTGTCAGGGAAGTAATTTAAAATTTAAGCAAAGTTTAGAGGGAGCAAAATTTCAGATGAAATTCCTTGGAGAACATTTTAGTAATTAGTTTTAACCAAACGTACATTGCCACTAGATGTTGAACAGAAGTCATAGACTCTTTGTTGAAACAATTTTGAAAACTACTCTGTGTGGATTGTATATTTCGAGAAGAGAACGTGATAGTGACATTAATTCTTTGACCTTTTATTATTTGACTTGCTCATTGAATGGACATGTGTCTGTGTCGTCATCCAGGTCGATGAACTGCAGGAGTGGAGCACGAGACTGGAGAATATGTGTATGGCCCGCTATGAGGCCGGAGAACAGAGTCGCGCCTACAACGAGTTCAAGGACAGATACAACACAGTAAGTGCACGGCTCCGTGAGTGTCAACATTAAAGGTCCCTCATCGGTTTGATTTTTTATCATCTTATTTCAAAATCATTTTGCGAAAAATCAAACCTACCTTGTATCTACTACAACACGCTGGCTCGTTTGTGCAATTTTTTAATGTAGTTTTTTGTGTGAAATCATCAGACAAACTATTAAATTATTTGATGTTTGGTCGAACATCAATTGAAGTGAAAATGGAAACACTGAAAACTACTATTTTGAGCCTTAATAGATCTAATGACTAAAGTCAATTCTTTTGATGATTTGAAAAAAATATACACTTTTTTATTAAACTGACTGCAGATATTACCTAAATTATTCACACACTAAATATTTGGACATCAACTAACTGGATTCGATAGGCTAAATAGGTTGAAGAAAGAGTTTTAAAAGTACAGAGTCTTATCATTTTGGTTTATAAACAAAGTTACATAATAATTATGAAATTGCTTTTGCATGTGATTATGTTAATCATAAATACATGTTTTAACTGTAAAAATATAGATTTAAACAAACTCAGCTTATAAGTAAGAACCTTGAAAGCAGTAACACTGAAGTAGACAACTTTCACGGTCGTGATATTCCCTTACCGCAATACTCAAAGCAGCTAAATATATCTTCATAAAATTTCATACAAACAAATATAAGAACATAAATCATGTATGACATATAATATTATGGTGTCAACATCTGCTCACGAAAAAGTGAGAAATATCCTGGAAAAGTTGGAAACATACTTCTACACTGAACTTTTGTTGATTTTTAGCAGATTTAAACTTGTTTTTACGGGTCGCGATTTTTATTTGTTGTTCTCTTTGGCAGTGATAAAATGTAAAATCATTTCAGACCATAGAAATAACAAATGGTCGAACAGCCTTTATGAATGTTATAGAAAGTGGGTCATATCATCACAAGAATGGAAAAGTGGGAACAAGGGAAAAAAGTGGTACTTCCCACCCAAGAGTGGTAATGTTGATACCTATGTACTGACATTTGATGAATTCCACAGTTTGTCCCATGATTTGGTCTGCATTTTGTGATTTGCACCAAGTTGACCTTGTTTTAGGTTCACACATGGCTGACCCAGATTGGTCAAGTGACCCTCAACCACTACAACAACATGGGGCGCAATCTGTCGACTGCCAGGGACTTCCAAGAAATACATGAACGACTTGTCGGAGACATTAAGGCAAGTACACTTGTATAGATGTTGCACCCATAACCATAACCTTTGTAGTGCCTGCAGCCCACGCAGTCTGGTTCAGGAACTCTTGTTTTGTGAAAACAATTGTTGAATGGAATCTGCTCAATGAGTCTCGAGTCCAGGCTGAAGCAGTAGAGCAATTCTTATATGTAAGATACCATTATGTCAGTATGGTTGAGGAATAGAATGTCCAGAGTTTAGTCTGCCTGGGGGAAAATGACAGGCATTCTGTTTTGACTGGTGTGCCTATGGTCCAGTAATACTACAGTGTAATTTAATATTGATTAACATTAAAAAAGCGAGTTCATGTGAAAAAATTTATAACTGTTATATTAAATGTTCTACTCTTATCAAGCACAAGAATTGTAACATGCATATTTAACAACATATTTGATCTATCACTGACCTTTGCATTCAACCTTGACCTCATTTCTCCACAGGACAAGATGGGTGACGTGGAGTCCCTCGTCACCATGGCAAAGCAGCTGGCCAAAGATAGCAATCCACAGGCGGAGTCAGCGGTGGAGCTCGCCAAACAGCTGCAGGACCAGTGGAACGTTCTCCACGCCCTCACACAGAAACGCATCTCTGTAGCACAGACTTACGTCACCTTCCACAAGAGAGCACAAGAAGTAGGCTGCAACATTCTGTTACATATTACAATGTGCTATTACATTGTCAACTTATGTTAGTACCTTTTATACATGTGATGCATTTTAAATATCAATATTCATGCATTTATATTATTTTGCTGATTATTTGTTTGTTGTAATAAATATTCAGTGGTAATACCGGGCAGTTGCAGCGTTAAAAACAAATTAGATTTTTGTTTAATTTTAGTACGTTTTAAACTTTGCTGCAACTAACTTTGTTGTCACATGGCATGTTACAGGTTTAATGAATGAGACGTCTAAGTTATTAACAGGGAAAGAAAATATAAACCCAGATAAGTTTTCTAACCTGAATCAAAACAATCTCAGATGTCTTAGTAAGCAATTAAATAAACATCAATGCTTGAAGTCACGGCAGTAGTTCCTCAGTCAGAGTAGTATATAGTTGAAATACCTTGCCTAATTATATTATACCTGCATGCTGTATGAACATTTCTAAAATAATTGCCTTGCAAATTACCATTATTTTATAAGTGTAAGTAAGTGTAAGTAAGTGTAAATACGTGTAAATGGTTTCCCTTGCAGGTTGCCATTCAGATGGATGCGCTCGAGCAGTATCTGAAGATTGAGAAGGTTGACCCGACCCAGATCACAGACTCGTCTGTGCAGCACAAGGAACGGAAGTACAGCGAGATGGATCAGGGAGTGAAGGACGTGGAGACAAAGGGGAAGAGATTCATCACTGACGTAAAGCAGGTTCGTACTATGTGCCGTGGAAGACACTAGGATGCTAAATGTCTATGCAGCTACTTTGTGCTTATTTTCAATGTTGCGTCCAGTATCTACCTTATCTGAAATGGTTATGCACATATTTTTTTAATTTGTATTTTATCTAAGGCATATGCGCTTACCCCGAGTGGTGCACACCTGTAGTAGAATGTAGAGTGTGATATAAAATGTAAAGTATAGCCAATTTAATGGGGGGGACTGGACAAGGTTAATTTTTTGGGGGTAGTTATTGTTAGTAGTTACCCTGTGGATTTATGGGAAAACATCCTATGGTTTGATTATGTGTTATATAAAACGTTGTTTGACTAAGGCATGATCCATTTCTCAGATGACATTATTAACACTCTAGAGGAGTGATAATGCATTATTGGTGCTCAGTTTGTTGCTGTCAGTTGAAGCTTGTGAAGCTGTGGAAATTGGTATCCAGCAAAAGACAGTGGGTGATTGGCAATATTTTGTGTGTTATGTGCTATGTGGCTGAATACTTACCAGTGAAGTCAAGTTGGTGTTTGAATCATCAGGTCTGCCAGAGAAAGTGTGCAGCATCTAATAAGGTTTTCCCTGGATAAGTGACATGTTATGAATGTGCATTTTAATGTCCATCTCTGGTCATATTTGTATGAATCAACTTTGTTTGCAGGTGGAAGATACCCTGCTTGACACTCGACATGCAGTCTCTGTGGTCGAGACCATCATCAGTCAGTTCAGTGAGCGCAAGTATCTCATCACAGAATACCACGAGCACTGGAAGGTGCACATTTCGACTGGGAAGGAGTTCCTCGCTCAATGGCACCAGTTTGTACAGGATGCCAGGAAGGTGGGTGCTCGAGAGTCAACACCAAACAGGCATAAGTTGGGGGGGTGGCAGATATTTACTCTTAAGATATCTTCTACTTTCTGTTTTATGGCAGTTCTGTAGGTAGTTTACCTGTTATTGATATTGTAATTGATTTTTTATTATGTACTTAAGGATAACATTTGGAATCAAATAACCTGATGGTAACACTTGGAATCAAATAACCTGATTGTAAGACTTGGAATCAGGTAACCTGATGGTAAGACTTGGAATCAAGTAACCTGATGGTAAGACTTGGAATCAAGTAACTTGATGGTAACACTGTCAAACATTGCAAATCATACGGTATTTCAGATTGTTAAAGTATTATTAAAACACATTGAGTGTTTATTCTGAAAACTGATGATTTGAATGCAAAATAGTTTATTGGTGAGCCATTTGTGACCCCACATTTCAATTTATATTTAATTTATAATTTTTAATCACATAAATCTTTCTGGATTTAACTGTTATCACAGATGAAATGCTGTTATATATGTTAATGAACCTCAACCCCTGTGATTTATTTATGCATGGTTATGTATTTAAATATGTCAATTTGTAATCATGTTTTATTTTGACTCATTCACTTTAATGTGGCTAGATGTATCATTAACAGTTTGTCTGCAGACCTACCCTAGGATCGGTTTCACAAAGTTTCTTACCATATCATGAACTTGTATGAAACGTTTTCATGCATACAATGAAGTATATGTAATTTGGACGTGTGAAATATTGGTGAAACGATTATTGGTACAAACGCTTCATGGAACCAGCCCATCGTCAGTACACATTGGAGGGAATTCGCAATATCATGCTGATCTCCCTCTTGGTAAACACTCGTAGCACGGACAATATTCTGGATGTGTGCGAGTTATTGTCTGTCTTGTCTTGTTTTGTCTTGTCTTGTGTTGAATACTGGCCAGCACTCCTGAGGAGTCAAACGGTCAGGGTGGAGAACTGAACTCTGCTGCGTAGGTGTCAACATTACCGCTTTCGCGCGGGAAATACCGCTTCTATCCCTTTGTTCTGCTTTCCTGCTTTTTGGGCAAAATATGCCTCTTTTTTGTGACTTAAAAACAAAATTCACAGTAAAATCGATGTATTTGTTGTACATTTTAAGCAAATTTGATTTCTTTGTTATCAAATGATTTCACATTTTTTCATGCGTGCATTGACTACAAACAGCACATTAAAAAACAATGAAAAATGCAAACAAATAATGAAAGTTGTTTGGAGGAGGGTGTTTCTCGCTTTTTCCTAAGCATGTTCCCACTTTTCCCTGAACAAATGTTGACACCTATGCTACTGTCTCGCCGCTGACTGGAGGCGTGTTTTGTTTCGCAGACGATTGATTGGGTCATGAGGATAGAGACTGAATTTTTCCCGGTGATAGGCGCCGAACTTGGGTCGTCTGCTGACACTGTTAAACACTATCAGAAACAGCTCGATGACTTCATCCCAAATGTTAAGGTATTTGTTGTGTTCCCCCACCAGTCACGGCAAGCCAGCTGCAAATGCTCATAGATGCTATCTTGAAATTTTTTAACAAAAATAATAAAAAAAATAAAGTGATCTATAGGGTGTTTGTGGCTGGGATGCGGACTGTTCCATGTGTCAAACTTGCCAAAGTAGTTATTGTAATATGTGACTCACGACAGACGATCGATTGGATGATGGAGACGGAGAAGGATCCGTTCCTTCCTTATATTGCCGGTGATCTCGGCACTACCACAGACGATGTGGAAAAATTGCAAAAGAAAATGGCAGAGTTTGTGCCGACAGCTAAGGTAATTGTTGTGTAGCGAATGGAGTATGTTCAACTTGGCAACTTAGTTGTTTTGTGATCAGAACATTTGAAAAGTATATTATTTCTACTAAAAATTAACTGTTTTTTTAATAGTGCTTCTATGTTTCTGTCTAATTTGTCTAAAGGTTTACCATATTGATTCTTGAATTTTTTTCAAAAATAGTGATGCATAGGAATTGACAAAGTGTAGAAATGCCGTAATATGAATGTCTTTGGATCTCAATTAAATTTATATAATTTTAATTTAATTTTATTTGTTAGCAAAAGTTTGGAACTGAAATGAAAATGGGTTTTGCTATATCTTGTTCAGTTTGCGTCTATGTAAAATGAGATGCTTGTTGTTGTGCCGTCCAGAAAGCCCAACTGGAGATTGAGACCCATCTCAAAACGGCCGAGCTGCTCTCCCTGAAGGGAGATACGAAGGGAGAGAAGGAGCAGATTGTGAATGAGCTTCTGAAGGTCCACACACGCTTCCAGGCACGGATCACGGAGTATCAGCTCCTACTCAACATGACCATCAAGTTCTTTGAACATCTCAAGCAGGTCAGTGTACTCCTGGGCTCAAGTCAGCTGCCTTGTCTTCAGGGAAATATTCTTTGTACATGTTAAATTTTTATCATGTAAATGCTTGATCTTTTTAAGTGATAGGGAAATGGTTCTTTGTCGTAAATGTTATTTGCCATGTTTCTCACAATGCCTCAAGCTGCATATTGTAAAGATGTACTTTATTATTGAGTGACAGTAAAATTTAACATGTCTTGTTAAAGTTAAATTTGGGATTCTCTGTGAATATGTTGTCACCAGTTGTTCGATAAAAGTGTGCATCTACTCACCTACTGATTCACTACAGCTAAATATTGCAGCAGTCTTGCCGCACTCACACCCTCACCTTTTCTTACTTGGCACATCTCACGCAGAGTTCTTTCAATACCTTTGTATCACTTTTGTTCCTCCACTGCTTCACCATTGCTCCACTACGGCTCAACCACGGCTCCATCATTGCTCCAAAACTGCTCCACTGCTGCTTCATCATGGCTCCACTACTGCTGCACTATTGCTGCACCACTTCTCCACCATTGCTTCAACACTGCTCCACCATTGCTTCACCACGGCTCCACCATTGCTCCACTATGGCTCCACTATTGCTGCACCACTGCTGCACCATTGCTTCAACACTGCTCCACCATTGCTTCACCACGGCTCCACCATTGCTCCACTATGGCTCCACCACTGCTGCACCATTGCTTCAACACTGCTCCACCATTGCTTCACCACGGCTCCACCATTGCTCCACTATGGCTCCACTATTGCTGCACCACTGCTGCACCATTGCTTCAACACTGCTCCACCATTGCTTCACCACGAATCCACCATGGCTCCACTACTGCTCTACTGCACCATTGCTTCAACACCATTCCACCATTGCTTCACCATGGCTCCACCATTACTCCACCACGACTCAACCACAGCTCCACCTTTGCTCCACCACTGCTCCCCCACTGCTTCACAATGCTCCACTACAATGCTCCACTGCTGCACTACTGCTCCACCATGGATCACTGGTCCACCACTGTTCCACCATTAGTCCTACACTGCTCCACACTGCTCTTCCACTGCTGCACCACTGCTCCCCACTTCTCCAATATTGCTCCATCACCGGTAAACCTTTGTTCCACCATTGCTCCTCCACTTCTCCACCACTGCTCTGCCATTTTTTTACCATTGCTTCACCACTGCTCCACCATTGCACCATTGCTGTGCGTTACAGCTCGACAAGCTTATAGAGAACACGGAGCAGGAGTACGCAGGCACAGAGCTGCCATCAGAAGTAACCCATGCTCAAGTGATGCTGCGGGAACATGAGGCCAACCATGAACGCATCAACCAACTCATTGGTCTGAGCCACAACGAAGGCGAACAGATTGTTGTCCGAGTCCGACAGAAGGTCAGTATGACAGTCTAGTTGGGAAATACAATGTTGATGAGGTGTAGATGGGCCAATTATTGTTGTCACAAAGTCTCAGAAGGGCATTCGTTATATTATGGCAGTAATTTGTGATTCATCAGCAAGGCAAATGTTTTGTGGTAATGTTAGTAAATGTTGTTAAAAAAGAGTTAAAAAGATTAAGTTCTACTGTATTTATTATTGGAAAGTTGGCCCTTCATGGAAATTTATTGGTATTAAAGTGGACTCTCGCTATAAGAAACATTTAGGTACTTGATCAAACTGTTCCATATCCGATGATATCCTTTTGACAGTAAGTTAGTCTGTAATATAAAAAGGCAAATGTTCAACTGTTACACTAAAGTCAAACAAATTAAAGTTAATGATGCTATTATAAAAACAACCAACAGGTATATATATATATATCTAGGACAACTTGTAAAAAACAGATTGCAGCCATTTAGGAGAACCCAAACTGGATGAAGTGCCTTCGAAAAACTGAATGACATTACGAAGAGTAAGATGCCAATATGCCTGAAACGTAGAGTCTAACCAACGTATATTACCATCTGTGACATATGGTGCAGAGACTTGGGCAATGATAAAAAACTTAACAAAAACTTAGAACAACACAAAGAAGCAGGGAAAGATGTATGCTAGGAATTACCAAGAAAGGTAGAAAAACTAGCAACTGGATCAGAGAGCAAACTAAAATCCAGGATATCATAAAACAAGTTAAAATCAAGAAATGGATATGGGCGGGACAACTTGCCAAAACTAAGGACAACAGATGGACAAAGATAACAACAGAATGGAGACCAATGACAGGTTCTCGAAGTCAGGGACGACAAAAAACTAGATGGAGAGACAAAATTGTAAAGTTTGCTGGCATCACATGGATGAGAACGGCACAAGACAGAAGTAAATGGTACCAGCTTTGGGAGGCCTTTGCCCTGCAGTGGCTGACAATGGCTGAGATGATGATGATTAAATAATTGAGGTCAAAGAAATGGTTTATGTTTGCAGGATGTTGGGCTGAATGTCTGTGATTGTGTTGGCAGGACTCTGAGACTCATGCCAAGGATGGCGTACAGAATGTCCTCGAGATGACGGATGTGCGGAGAATGACATGGGAGAGGGCATGGGAGACGCAGAAGAATCGCCTTGAGCAGAACGTCCAAGTGTGCCAGTTCTACTTTGATCTCCGACAGGTGAGAGTCGTAGATGAGTTCTGTATAGGTGTGTTCTTGCATGAAATACATACTTTGTCAGTAGACTTGGCATAGGTTATAAGTGTAACTTACTAAAAATCTTAAATCCTTTTAGGATTAAAACTAATCTTCATATTTAGAACTGGTAGCAACAGACAGAACGTGAAGAAATTATACAGTAGTCCAAATGCGGTATCCACTTGATTAACTCTTGAACACATGGAACTTTTATTAGGAAAAATAGTTCAGCACTAGAAATTTTAAACTGGCCAGTTTTGGATTGATAAAGCAGTGTCATAGTGATGACAGCTTTAGAAGGAAGTCTAGGCATATTTTATCAAAGATTCTTCCTCAATTAAATTATTTCACTCGTCTCATTTCAGACTCATTTTGCAAATATGCGATAACATGAGACTATCACACTTGTGCAAGTTATCCCAATCTAACGATCAAAGTAATTTCTTTCAATGATTTTACGAAAGATTTGCTCTCTTTTATTAAATCAACTCTGCATATTACTTAAACTATTCACACACACTACAGATTTGAACATCAGTATTCCTGATTTGTAATGGGCTAAATAAATTCAAGAGAGAGTTTTATGTTATGCATTTAGGAAATCGCGACAACCAGGTGCCATGAAACAAGATCATGTTGTAGATTCACGGCGAACTGGACGAGCTCCAGCGACAATTGGATGCACGTCAGGGACACTACGGCCACTCGCTGTCTTCAATCACGATGACTTCAGAGGCATTCAAGAACTTTGAGGCCACTGTGGAGTTGATTGAAGGAAAAATCAAGACCTTTGTGAGCACGGCTGAGATGATGGTTCGGGATCACACCCATGACTCACAGCGAATCCGTCAGGAAGTAGACGAGGTGGAGAGGAAGTGGTCTCGCTTCTACACGAGCATCCACGACTACAGGGCAGCACTTGACTCATCCACAAAGTTCTTTGTGATGATGGACAAGGTGAGGCAGACAGCTTTGATTCATCGGTTACATTATCTGTCAGAATATTTACTGACATGTTGGTATCACCTCTAGTACAAATAATGATAAAATATTATTGCAGAGTATCACATTTTTTACCCACCAAAAAATTTAGTACTCTCTGAGGTTAGATATTTTTTTAAAACATGATTTATAAGAAATGTATTGATATTTAAAACAAGCTTGACAAGTACGTGGAGTTATAATCAGGTTGCTGGTGCCAGGGCTCTAGTGATTGTAGGAAGCACACAAGTATAGTCACCTTGTAGGTTATGAGAGTAATAGGGCAATTATTCCAGACATAGACAATGTTTTGATAACAGAGATATGAATGGTTGTTTTCCACATGTGTTATTCACTGTCTCTTCATTGGTTGAAACAGGTATAGTTTTTGAGGAAAATTACATTCTTTCAGTTGGGATTATTTTGTTCTACATAATTTTAACAAAATGACCAGGAATACAAGTGATAACAATTTATTTTTATTATGAATCAAAATAGGACATGTGACACATAATTGGTGGCTGTCACATTTATATTTGTAACTAATAACCCAGAAGCATTCCAACAGGTTTTATCACACACTTAGTGGGTGTTGATCATTTTGTTTGTACTTTGACTCGGATTTGTTCAGTTGATCCAATAATAATGTAACGTTTAAAAATTTTATCTTTTCATATTAACGTCAGGTAAACTCACATTAACACACACTTTCTTTAATACTATGTTGACAAAAATCAAATTGATTGATTTATATAGTAAATATGTATCTGTGTATTTTGTTCTAGTGCGATGCCTCTGTGACCGAAGCAGGGCAGTTCCTACTACAGATCGGTCGGAAAGCAACCGATTGCAAGACTTCAGAGGACACAACAAACCTGATACAGAGTCTCGAGCTGTACCGCACACAGTTTGCCAGAGAGCAGGATGAGAAACTCTCAGAGATGTCCAGGATTGCAATCAGCATCTTTGGTGAGTAAATCTAGACTTTTTTGTTGACGTTTGATTTTACCTGATTGTGTCTGTTGTTTCTTTATTTATCACTGTAAAGTAAAAGTTAAATGGGAGCATTGGATGGATGTTGGAGTATTTCACTTGATCCATTGAAAAATCACTCGATAGATATTACCAACGAGAAATAAAGCCTTTACCATTACGTACATTTGGAGACTTTAAAAACAAAGCCTTTGTTATGCTGAATAATAGCAGTTGTGGGAAATAGATTTAACAAGATTTAGCAAGATTTGCCATCCAAGCTAAAAACCCAGGTGGCAAGTGGACAAGGAAGCCATTGGCTTATCGAGAGTCCAACAATGTTCATCTACGTGTAACCTGCCCTCCTGAGATATGTGTCAATATTGTTTTTAAACATATTCACACTGCTAGCAGTTATACAATCCATAGACAATTTGTTCCATTCGTTTATTGTCCTCTGTGAGAACGAGTACTTCCTGATATCCAATCTACACTGATCCTTTACTAATTTGACCTCATGTCCTCTAGTTCTACTATCTTACTTGAGTGAGAAAAACATATTTCTATAAATATTTTCATACCCATTCAACATACCCATTAAATAGATGTTGGCTAGGGAATAGTAAAGTTAACTTTCTATATGTGAGCTTGAATTTATAGGTGATGTTTGTTATGCTGTTATCACTAGCATTAATGCTGCTATGTTGATTACAACCATTGTAATCCTAGGTTGCGTTCGCAGGACCTCAGCCTCTATAACCACTAGATTGTGTTTGCAGGGCCATAGCCATTGTAACCTAAGATTGTGTTTACAGGACAGCAGCCATTGTAACCTAGATTGTGTTTGCAGAACCACAGCCAGTGCAACCCTATATTATATTCGCAGGACTGCAGCCATTGTAACCCTAGATTATATTCACAGGACCACAGCCATTGTAATCATGGATTTTGTTCGCAGGAGAGCAGCCATTGTAACCCTAAATTGTGTTTGCAGGACCGCAGCAGGGCCCCCAGAGACTGCAGCACACTGTGGACAGTAACACTGATGTGATCAGCTCCATCAACAGGGCGATTGAGGAGGTGGCCATACTCAAGGCTAACCTCATCAAAAAGGAGGTTCGTTTGGCTGATTTAATATTGTCAAAGAATGTAAGCGACATAGCAACATCTTTAGAAAAATTAAAATTCAAAATGTTGGAGATACTCTACAAACACTTGCTATATTTTGTGGCTACTTTTGTACTACTACGATTGCCTTCATGTTTTGCCACTTTGTGTAGTAGATATTAGTGTTCTTTCTAAATATGCCATCATTATTCATCTGTGACTTTTAGTTCTCTTGTTATTGCATGTGATGTTCGATAGTACGCTAGTACTCCTAATATTTTGTGGCCATTTTAAATAAATTATTATGTCACATAACTTCAAAATGACTTTTTTCTCTCCATCAATGGATTCGTGGGGATGTTACCTTACAACAAACGTACACACATGTAGGCAAAGTCTTGGTAATAATGAAATCATATGCGTTTTAAAATATGCTTACAAATTTCTGAAAAAATACCAGGTTTTCATCACCTTTTGGCAGATTTGGTCTAATAAAACACTGAGTTTACAATTATGCAACTGTTTATGTTTGTCTAGAGATCCCAGGAAACCACCAGAGTTATGCAGATTGTATAAAAATGGTGTAAAAATCAATACCCCCTGAACAAGATTAAATACATTGTATGATTTCCTGGTGGGGTGATGATATGATTATAAAATTGTCTCTTATTGCATGTAGCAAAGCGTGGCACTTTTCTTCAGTCAGAAATAGTTGGCATGTCACAGAAACTGACATACCGTATGTGAATGATGATTGCAGCAAATCTTGGACCAAATGAACAAGGTGGCAGAGACGGCCAAGACGAGGTTTATTCAGCCACTGGAGAACGCTGAGATCAACGAGGGGCAGAAGTGAGTACTGAGACATGCTTATAAAACAACAGCTTTCCAGAGATGAATTTATGCATTGTGATTGTTCATCTATCCAAGATTGTATCATTGACGCAGTGCTATTACCGATGTTCCATACTACTCCATATAATTAGTTATTTATTTAAAGGCTAGCAGTTGCGCTTGCCTTGTGATCAGCTTTTTGTTCATAAAACTTAACTTAACCTGAGCAAACGCACTATTTCTGTAGCTGCGGCCAAAATATGGAACAAACTCCCCATCACCGTAAAATCGTCTGAGACTATAATTCCCTTTAGCAAAAATCTCAAGAAATTTTTCGAAATTGCATTTCCAGCCTAAATCATCGGTGGTCTCTCAATCTGAAGATGACTTTTGCGAGCATACTATTCATGATGTCTTACTTAACAGTTCTGGTTTGTTGTACTTCTGGGCTCAGGTTCCTGAGGATTTAGGCACTATAGAAGTATTAATATTATTATGTTGAGGTATACTTAAAATGCACTGACAACTGTAACATTTTGCTTACTCTGACCAATGTCTTCCATTTTGTGTTTCAGGTTCACATTTCAGTGTCGCCTCCCGAGCGACACCCCCGAACCGAAGATCGAGTGGTTCAAGGACAACATGCCCTTGACCTCCCCCGATTACCAAACGAGCTACACCGATGGAACGTGCACACTGACCATCGAGGAGACGTTCTCAGAGGATACGGCCAAGTATACGTGTAAAGCAACCACAGACGCCAGCACGATAGAAAGCTCTGCCAATCTCACAGTCAGAGGTGAGTGGTTTACAGAGTATTCGTTCATGTCCTGTGGTGATAATTTGGGTTGTTTATAATACTTCAGTATCAATATCGTCATCACCATTCTGCATGAATTTTACTCATACGTGCTCTCATTTTTGTTGGAGTCTGAGATGTAATACTCGGCCAGGGCTCTCAGCACCTCCGCTGGTTACAGGATGTTTTTATCAGCTGCTAATATAGCACCCATCACATTGTCAGATTACAGTCGGTGAGTTCATAACAGGTTACACATTCACCCCCTGTGTGGGATTTTTTACATCCCTCAGCACAGACAACCAGTTAGAAGGGATCATTGGCTTTTAATATCTCTCCCATAAGACACAGGCAAAGTGGGGTGAACAAAATTGTTTCGAAACGACAACAGGTGTACTCAAACCCTGGTCCTCTTGATTGACAGTCTGGCGCTCTGACCACTAAGCCACTTGAACCCCGGTCTTCTTGATTGACAGTCTGGCGCTCTGACCACTGAGCAACTTGAATCCCGGTCCTCTTGATTGACAGCCTGGTGCTCTGACCACTGAGCCACTTGAACCATGGTCCTCTTGATTGACAGTCTAGCGCTGTGACCACTGAGCCACTTGAAACCCGGTCCTCTTGATTGACAGTCTGGTGCTCTGACTACTGAGCCACTTGAACCCCGGTCCTCTTGATTGACAGTTTGACGCTCTGACCATTGAGCCACTTGAACCCCGTTCCTTTTGATTGACAGTATGGCACTCCGACTACTGAGCCACTTGAACCCCGGTCCTCTTGATTGACAGTCTGGCGCTCTGACCACTGAGCCACTTGAACCCCAGTCCTCTTGATTGAGTCTTTCGCTCTGACCACTGAGCCACTTGAACCCCAGTCCTCTTGATTGACAGTCTGGGGCTCTGACCACTGAGCCACTTGAACCCCAGTCCTCTTGATTGACAGTCTAGCGCTCTGACCACTGAGCCACTTGAACCCCAGTCCTCTTGATTGACAGTCTAGCGCTCTGACTACTGAGCCACTTGAACCCCGTTCCTCTTGATTGACAGTCTAGCGCTCTGACCACTGAGCCACTTGAACCCCGTTCCTCTTGATTGACAGTTGGGCTCTCTGACCACTGAGCCGCTTGAACCCCGGTCCTCTTGATTGACAGTCTGGCGCTCTGACTACTGAGCCACTTGAACCCCGGTCCTCTTGATTGACAGTCTGGTGCTCTGACTACTGAGCCACTTGAACCCCGGTCCTCTTGATTGACAGTCTGGCGCTCTGACTACTGAGTCACTTGAACCCCGGTCCTCTTGATTGACAATCTGGCGCTCTGACTACTGAGTCGCTTGAATCCCGGTCCTCTTGATTGACAGTCTGGCGCTCTGACTACTGAGCCTCTTGAACCCCGGTCCTCTTGATTGACAGTCTGGTGCTCTGACCACTGAGCCACTTGAACCCCGTTCCTCTTGATTGACAGTTGGGCGCTCTGACCACTGAGCCGCTTGAACCCCGGTCCTCTTGATTGACAGTCTGGCGCTCTGACTACTGAGCCACTTGAACCCCGGTCCTCTTGATTGACAGTCTGGTGCTCTGACTACTGAGCCACTTGAACCCCGGTCCTCTTGATTGACAGTCTGGCGCTCTGACTACTGAGTCACTTGAACCCCGGTCCTCTTGATTGACAATCTTGCGCTCGGACTACTGAGTCGCTTGAATCCCGGTCCTCTTGATTGACAGTCTGGCGCTCTGACTACTGAGCCTCTTGAACCCCGGTCCTCTTGATTGACAGTCTGGTGCTCTGACTACTGAGCCACTTGAACCCCGGTCCTCTTGATTGACAGTCTGGCGCTCTGACTACTGAGCCACTTGAACCCCGGTCCTCTTGATTGACAGTCTAGCGCTCTGACCACTGAGCCACTTGAACTCCCGTTCCTCTTGATTGACAGTCTGGCGCTCTGACTACTGAGCCACTTGAACCCCGGTCCTCTTGATTGACAGTCTGGTGCTCTGACTACTGAGCCACTTGAACCCCGTTCCTCTTGATTGACAGTCTAATGCTCTGACTACTGAGCGACTTGAACCCCGGTCCTCTTGATTGACAGTCTAGCGCTCTGACTACTGAGCCACTTGAACCCCCGTCCTCTTGATTGACAGTCTGGTGCTCTGACCACTGAGCCACCATACCCTGATGTTAACATGGACTATTTCAAGCATCAATACACGTTTTTACAATGTTTTTGTACAAATATATGTTTTATATAAATATATGTCTGTGCTACAACACACAATAGACAGTTGGATGTGAACATATGGATCATTTCACTGCGAAACTTGCAGCCTGTTTATTGCAATACTCTAAATATATTCCAGATTCATCAATGCAGCCACATATTTTATTGCTTTATAAGCAAACTTAGCGATGTTATGGCAGCATTATAAACTGGCCAACATCCATGGTAAACCAACATTGACATTTTTTTCTTCAGATATATCAATAAACAAACCATCCCCTCACCATATACTCCCAGGTGACACCCGTCTTTCAGTTCTTCTGTTAAATTCCTCCCTCTATTTTTGAGGTGATCCTACTGTTGTTTTTTTCCCCATGGATTCTATTATCCTGTGTTTTAAAGGTGCAAAGAACTTTGTCTTTATTATAAACACATGGTATATAGTTTAAAATATATCAGTTCTAACACCTCAACAACCCAGTTGTGTTTTTATGAACCACAATTGTTTTTTATTTGACCATTATTTGTACGTATATATATATATATATATATATATATATATATATATATATATATATATATATATATATATATATATATTTAGCTACAATCATTACAAAAATGCAAATAGATAATAAAATAAGTACATTATATACCGTAGGCACAACTACGAATGCTAAACAAATGACATAAGAACAGCTTGACCAATCTTGTCTGCCTATTAGGCTGCCCTCATTCAACATGCGGTATGTAAACATGTGATACAATTTGAATAATTTATATTACAAAATAAGCTGTAGCTCACAAAGACACACTTGGGCAGGCAAACTGTTAGAAGATAGTTTGTGCTATACATCATGAGCTTACGATAAAAGCGATAAGATTTTGTACCTCTAAGTTAACCTTATCGTTCTGCATACTAAATGTCTAAACTCACACCATCGCAGAACTGGCGCACCAGAAGGTTGTCCCGCCGGACTTCTCGAAGCACCTTAAGTCTCAGGACATCCCCGAGGGTTCCCAGTTGACCCTGGAATGCCACACGACCGGCATCCCGTGTCCCTCGATCTCTTGGCTCAAGGACGACACGAACATCGACAACTCGCCAGACTATGTCATCACAAAGATCAATGGCACATGTTGTCTGAAAGTGCGCAAGGTCCTGCCAGAGCATGCAGGACGCTACACCTGCAAGGCCACAAACCCCGGGGGAGAGGCTTCCTCCAGTGCTAGGCTCAATGTCATCTGTAAGTTGTCACAGTCATCTATAAGTTGTCATTGTTATTGTCATCTGTAAGTTATCACTGTCATCTATAAGTTGTCATTATTATTGTAACCTGTAAGATGTCACTGACATCTGTAAGTTGTCACCGACATCTCTATGTTGTCATAATTATCTGTAAGTTGTCATCGTCATCTGTAAGTTGTCACTGTATGTCATCTGTGAGTTGTCATAAGTTGTCACCGTCATCTGTAACTTTTCAATGTCATCTTTAAATTATTAGTATCATTTGTAAGTTGTCACTGTCATCTGTATGTTGTCACTGTTATCTGTAAGTTGTCACCATCATGTATAAATTGTCAATGTCATCTGTAAGTTGTCAATGTCATCTGTAAGTTGTCACTCATCTGTAAGTTGTCATTGTCATCTGCAAGTTGCACAGTCATCTGTAAGTTGTGACCATAATATGTACATTGCCAATGTCATATGTAAGTTGTTAATGTCATCTGTAAATTGTCAATGTCATCTGTAAGTTGTCACCATCATCTGTAAGTTATCACTATCTGTAAGTTGTCATCATCATATTTAAGCTGTCACTCATTTGTAAGTTGTCAATGTCATTTGTAAGTTGTCAATGTCATCTGTAAGTTGTCACCGTCATCTGTAAGTTATCAATGTCATCCGTAGGTCATCACCATCATCTGTAAGTTATCAATGCCATGTGTAAGTTGTCACTCATCTGTAAGTTGCCACTGTCATCTGTAAGTTGTCACATCATCTGTAAGTTGTCACCATTATATGTAAGCTGTTACTCATTTGTAAATTGTCACTGTCATCTGTAAGTTGTCACCATCATCTGTAAGTTGTCACCATGATATGTAAGCTGTTACTCGTTTGTAAGTTGTCTCTGTCATCTGTAAGTTGTCGCCATCATCTGTAAGTTGCACAGTCATCTGTAAGTTGTCACCATAATATGTACATTGTCAATGTCATCTGTAAATTGTCAATGTCATCTGTAAGTTGTCACTATCATCTGAAAGTTGTCATTGTTATCTATAAGTTGTCAATGTCAGCTGTAATTTGTCACCATCATCTGTAAGTTGTCAGTGTCATCTGTAAGTTGTCACTATCATATGTAAGCTGTCACTCATCTGTAAGTTGTCGCTGTCATCTGTAAGTTGTCACCATCATCTGTAAGTTATCAATGTCATGTGTATGTTGTCACTCATCTGTAAGTTGTCAGTGTCATATGTAAATAATTAGAAAAAATGGTTTCTCAATATTAATTTTTTTTGTCCTTCGTGGAATGATTTGAAAAAAAATAAAAAAATTTTATTTAATATATTTTGGAAATTAATGCACCGAATCATGCATTCTCTCTGTGGCTTCACCTGCAGCGGTGAAGAAGCCATACTTCCATGAACCACTGAAGAACATGACGGTGAAGGAAAGCGAGAGTGTTAAACTGGAGTGCCACTTCTCTGCGGAGCCTGCTCCACAGATACAGTGGTTGAAGAACGATGCTCCCATCCAGTCCTCCCCAGCCTTCAGGGTATGTATGCTTGTGTCTGGGAGAACTACTTGGATCAGTTATTCGTTCAAGTTCAGCCTGATGCCAACTTTGTTTTGTGCGATATTTTATAACAACATGAAATTTTAGTATTGTAAAAGGTTATTAAATATTAATTTAACAAGATTGAACGGATAAGGAGATTTTTGTTAGGGAAATCCAGTGAATTGTAATATTAAAATAGGATATTCCGTGTAGACTTTGCAGCACATTTGAGCCCATTCCAGCTACAGCCTAGTGGTCTGCAGAACTGAAGCTTATAAATACTGTATAACGTTGCATCTTAGACCTAGTAATAGAAGCATCTTTTAACTCCTCTCTGTACAGACATCTTGCTGATGACATATCACCTTTGTTTATTTGGTTGTCACTCTTCAGATCATAATTGAATCGACGTTCACAAGCCTCACCATCAGAGAGGTGTATGCTGCCAATGCAGGAACATACAGCGTGGTCGCACGCAACCTCGGTGGTGAAGCACGCACGTCGTGCACACTTGACACCACTAGCTCTATAGCAGCGCGGAAAGCACCGCCGGCAATGCAGCCACGCATCATGCAGCCCCTGCAGAACAAGGACGCCATGGAGGGTAGTTCCGCCAGACTTGACTGTGTCATTGTTGGACAGCCAGAGCCTGAGGTATAGTGACGTTTCATGTTAACTTACTTTGTAAATATAATGTAATAGTATAAGTGTCAACCCTCGAAGATTTTTTTCTTGAGAGACAAATTACATGAAAATGCAGGACATTTGCTTTCTGTCATGGGACATATAGTTATTGTTAATATGCACAAAACTTCCATCTTCTTGAAATTAGCATTTTCTTTTCAGAATGAACTTTTGAGATTGAATTTCCATCGCAAATGGCTGAAATGCCCAATCATTTTTGGGGTGCTCTAGGCCAAATGGAATCTAAATGTTAGTATTGCAAAACAGTTTGTTAATTCCATGAAAATATGGGACATTGCTTTCTAGTGCGGGATGTTGGACATCTGGTCAAAATGTGGGACTGTCCCATAGAATGCGTGACATGTATGTCGTAATGTAAATGTTATTGACCAACCAACAGTGGATATGTGTTGATTTGTGCAGATGATATAGTGACTGAGTCTGAGTGGGTATGTGTTGGTGTGTCCAGGTGATATGTTAACTGAGTTTGAGGGGGTATGTGTTTGTGTGTCCAGGTGATATGGTTCCACAATGAGCAGCCGGTCAAGGAGTCTGAGGACTTCCAGCTGTTGTTTGAGGGTGACCGCTGCTCACTGGTCATCCGAGAGGTGTATCTTGAGGACAGTGGCGAGTACAAATGTGTCGCTCGCAACAAACATGGAGTCAATGAAAGCAAGTGCCGACTTATGGTCGAACGTATGTCACCATTTCATTTCTCCTGACACAAATATATGGATGTATTTATTTCTATAAAAATGTTATTATTGTTTTTCATTTTCGATATTCTTTTGCCATAAAATAACAAGACAAACAAAACTTTTTTAATGCGGCACTGTCTGTGGATTGCTTTGACTATTGTGATTGATATAATTATTATCATTATTTACTTTCGCTATACCTGTACACTGGTGTTGTGATTGTCTATTAAAAATAATTTCTTGCCGCTGCTGTACCTATGTAATATAATTTTATGAAGTGCTTATAGTTTGTTATTGTTGTTGGTTACTAATAAATAATAGTAACCTGGGGTATGTCAAATAATAAAAAAAAAATTTTAAATGCTGAGATAGGTCATCTAATGGATTCTAAAATTGTTTTAATCTCTCCAGTTGGTCAGTAGTTAACTTCCCACACTTTGACACTCGAAACTTCTCCCTTGTGAGTGTACTGTTCTATGTTGTTTTAAAAGTAGACACTGAATAACACAGACGTTACTGTGCTCCTGTTACAGCACTGAGTGAGTTGAGTGATGCATCGGCATCAGGATTGGCAGCCGATAGTGTCGCACCCAAGTTCACTCAGCTGCTGAAGGACATTGAAACACCAGAGGGCAGCAGGGTGCGCTTTGACTGCCGCGTCATCGGCCATCCAACTCCAAATGTGAAATGGTACAGAGGACCGAACGAAATCACAAACTCGACTGATTTCCAGGTAAGCATTTACTAGATAACAGTGTAATTTGTAATCTTTGTGACATTTGTAGTACGTATTTATACCACTAACTGGTTTCTCCTGTGTTTTTAAATTTATTCAATATTCAATTTAATTTATAGTTGTTTCCTGTTCTTTCAAATTATTTTCTAAATAATTCTTAAAATGAGACGAGCGACAAATGTAATTGTGGAAGCAGCATTAAGTGTAACACTTGTGTCCCTAGATGACGTCTGAGCGGGAGCTTCACTCCCTTGCCATCCCCGAGGCCTTCTGTGAAGACTCGGGCAACTACATGGTGAAGGCAACCAACCTGGCAGGACAGGCCAAGTGCTACGCCGCCCTGGTGGTGAAGCCTCTCGTTGAGACGACCGAGACGAACATGAAACTGGTCGAGACAACGCAGCGGACTGTGGCAGAGCAGAAGGCTGTCGTAGCAGGACAACCGCCGGAGTTCAAGAAACTCTTCAAGGACATGAAAGTGAGGCCTGGCGACAGGTGCCAGTTTGAAGTGGTCATCAGTGGAAATCCACGCCCCAAGGTAAGGCTTGTTGATGCTGGATGAATCCGTCATTCTTGCAACTGTGTGCATATTATACAGTAAAATGTGTCCATGCAGCCAATGAGAACACTTACCTGCTTTATGTAATACTATGTAAAACTGGTCCATCTTTGCCTCTTTTTTGCCAAATTTTGACTGAATCCAATCAAAAATAATTTAATCATTTGTCCGATGATTTCATCAAAATTAAATAACCTATTTACACAAATGAGTGTCATAGTCAATATTTGATAGGTTTGATTTTATACAAAATGATTCTGAAATAAGACAAGCAAGATAATTGAATTGAGGACCTATAGACAGTGCCTTGATATACCAAAAGGGCCTGATCAGGATGTAATTTGACCTGGAGAGCATGTACTGTCATGTCAGTGAAACTGTAATGTTCTGTGTCATGTAGGTCACCTGGTTGTTCAACGCTGAACCAGTTGTGTCACCCGACTACCAGATCAAGTCCGTTGGGGACACCAGCATTCTGTGCATCCCTGAGGTATTTGATGAAGATGCTGGCCGTTTCTCGGTGACAGCTGAGAACAGCTCCGGAAAAGCGACATGCTCAGCCTTGCTGACGGTCGAGGAGGACACTTCGGCCGTCGACTCCGCTCCGGAGCTGCTCCCAAAACCTGTTGCGCCGCCTGTGGCCCACAAGCCTCAGGTGTACAAACCAGAGGTCGTAAAGGCCGTTGCGGTTGCTCCTGTTGCTACAACTCTGGCGCCTGCGCAAGTACAACCGCCAGCACCGTCACCGACTTATCAGACACAGCTGAAGCAACCGGTGACGCCGCAGTTCCAGCCGGTAGATGTCACCATCCAGCTGCCCGTGCCGCCAAAGTTCATAGAGAAATTGAAGAACATTGCAGCGCAGGAGGGAACACGCGTCACTTTCCAGGGGTGTGTGAAGGGGAAGCCGCAGCCGACCATCCGGTGGTACAAGGAGGGCAAGGAGTTGACCGATAGCGCTGACTTTGAGATCAGCTACCAGAACGGCCGCGTCAGCATGACGATCCCCGAGGTGTTTGAGGAGGATGCTGGGAAGTACGCGTGCGCTGCAGAGAACAGCGCCGGAGCGGCGACCAGCACGGCTGAGCTGATTGTGAAAGGTAGGCAAATATTGAGTTTCTGTATTTGTACTGATACTGACAAATAATGTCCTTCGGACACATCACTCCAATGTGTATGGTGGCTAATCAGCTATTCTCTTAGGTGTTCACTGTGACTGGTATGGAATGTATTTTTTACGAATTACATGAAATAGTGCTTAGAGGTAGAGAGGTCCATTGTAACAGTAGATGGGAATAAACTGCTTCCAAATACGTTGGATGAGTGTATAATTTTAAGAAGAGTTATTCTGTTGTCTCATTCTGTATCATGGAAATAATAATTATTAGGTAAAGTCATCCCCCAGGCATTACGCCTTAGGAAGCCATGAAGGCTTATATGGCCAGTGCTTAAACCTGGTTTCTGTAGTGCGAAGCAACTTAGAGTGCAGTTATACTGACTCTCCTGGACGGGACACTAGTCCATCGCAGGTACCTTCCAAACAGTGTTTGTACTCATTTGCAGCTGAGTAGACTGAGGCAAAGTAGGGTAAACGAAATTGCCTAAGCTTCGAAAACGAACCGTGCCCAGTGTGGGTCTTGAACTCACAACCCTTGAATTTAGAGTCCAACACCTTAACCACTAGGCCACGGCTGCCTCCAATAATATTATTAGGCCCACTTATTTTGCGATTTCACATGAAGATTTCACCATTAGAGGAAAAGTTTGTCATAGAACATCTTGTGAATGAATGTTCCGTCTATTTTGTTGAAAAAAAATAATTCACAATGTTGTGTTTGGCAGTCGATTATTTCCTTAATATTAATTTGCAGATTGGCAAACTCATATGGACCCCAGTATCAAATAGTGTTTCACTCTAAGCCAATGAGCCATTATCATTATGCTAAATTTTCATTAATCAGCCACCTTATGTGCATTAATTCCCCTCCCCTTTTCAGCATTATAATAATGTCAGTTTATCCAGTTCTGTATTAGCATTGGTCCCATATTTTGTTTTAATTATATACCAGCTGCCAACTATCCAGCCAAGTACTTTATGACACATGGACATTTTATGACATATGGACGTTCTGCTCACAAATAATGATTGTCACTTTTTGACAAGTTTGTTGGTTCCTGTAACTCTGCTAGTTGCTCAGGCATAGCCTTGACATTTTGTGTTCTAGTTAACCATGACGTATTCTCTGTAGACCCACTACATCTGACTTCAAAGGCAGATGTATTGGTACTTACATCTGTCTGAGCAACTCAGATGTTTTGGGTCTCTCCTTGGGTGTTAATCATACTTGAAAAATGAACTTTTTCAGGTGTTGAGTTATGGGTTTCATGTGGGTCTACATAGTTTGACCGAGAGTAGCAATTTATTTTATAGAGTAGTCAGGGATGCTGAAGAGGATTTGTGAAATGCTTTATTTATTGAACAGGTATTAAGGGTTTGGGGTGCAGAACAGGTATCTAGGAGAGCATTTGCAGAGGGTTTCAGATGCAGGAAATGAAAGAACGGTGATTATTTTTAAACAGTCATCAGAATGGAAAAGAAATCTTATATCATCACCGTTTTTATGAAATTTGTAATGTTATGTACACCTTATTTATTTATTTATTAGTATACTGCTATTATTCTGTATAGACAACCACATAATTATAGATGTTGGTTTTAATTTAGCTTAGACGCTTGAATGCGCAGTGTAGAGATAAGTTATGGATTTCATATGTGTGTTTTCTAGTTATTTCCACTACTCGTTTCTAATTAGAAATATTTGTTTATCCCAGATCCAGTGACTGGGTCAGAACTCTGCAGGGATCAAGAGCTATCCTGTTACACAGTCCCCCATATATGGGAATGAGCAACAGCCGTTATGATTAGCCTGCCCATCTTCTCCCTGCCTTGCCTATTATTAGCTGTGTCATTTATATCTGCCTAGAAATCACTTCCCCCTGAGCATCCTGGCAAATGGTCCACGAAGCTGGTGCAGGGAAGCTCTGGTCCCCAGAGGATTGGCTCCAGTCCACACTGGGAATGATTTAAAGTTCCATTTATCAGTCTCCTGTGGCATGTAGGAGCTGGTTAGACAGGTGGGGTGGGGGAGGGGGGGGACAGATGGTATTAAAAGTTGATAAAGATTTACCAGTGAATTGGATGGCAGGGAATGTGTAATGTGTAATGAAGCCTGCAGGTGATAATGATTTGCCCATGGCTGGGAGCCAAGACTGACTAACATCCCAGGACATGCAATTTACTCATAGCTTTCATGTGAATCACAATTTAATTGCATCCTTGTGTGTATATTTTTCTATCAGTACCTGGTATTAATTAAAATTATGCATATTTAATTAGGCAAACATTACAAGATAGGTGGTTACTAAAATGCACATTTATTAATATTTATAAGTTTCATTTAGATGTGAATTTAACAGTGTGCATAGAATTATAACTATGTCATTATGGTGAAGAAATAAAAATGTCCATGTAAAAAAAATCATATTTAGGGGGTTATACCTGTCCTTAAAGCAGCCATTTAATGTATGGTGTACTGGGCTCATATAGTTAGTACCTTGTTGCTCCAGGCAAGACTTGATGCTTTGTATGGAGCATCTTAAAAATTGTAAATCTGGAAAACAAATAATTTTCACAGGGCCATGAAATCTAGAGAATTACACCAAAAGTTAGGTTTTGTGGGACAGTTGGGAGATATTTGAGTAGTTAGCTAGTTTGTATCAACACGTAATCATTGTAAAAAAAATTTGATTAGTTGATTGTTGTTTTATGGTTAGGCCTTTGAAAACAAATGTAGGCCTTTAAAAATAGACACTTTTTGATTTTTTCTCAAGAGATTAGTTCTGGCTACGAATATTTTGTCTGGATCTCTTGCACTTCATTGACAGACTAAGAGATTCGGCTGAAATATTCGACAACAGAAACATAGTTTTGTAGGAGGTAAAAACTATGTCAAAAAATGTACATTCTAAGAACATTCCGGAACAGCAATGCAATGCAAACATGTTTTAGTGATTGAAAAGTCAGGGAATGTTAGAGTCTTCTGTGTGGGTTGTGACCAGAGAGGAATGGAATAACTGATGCCCAACTGGAGTACACTGACTAGTGTGATTGAGAGGGCATAGTTTGTGCAGTTAGTGGGGGAAGGTTAATATGTTACTGGCAGCTGCCGGGGAGTTGGAGGTGTCTAGTGTCTGTGTACACAGCTGCATAAATCAAGTCTGCTAAACATGCATTGTCTGCCAAGTACACCTTGCCAAGGTGTGAAGTCTTAGCTTAGTTTCATGGTCAAAAGTTGGGCACATAATAATAATACATTTTACTATAACATAGCGGCAAATTCAAGATTGTTCGTGGCAATTCGCAGCATATTAAAATTAAGACATGGACTAGAATTACTTAGGTATTATTTCATTGTCATAGATGTCGTCATGTTTCTAAGGAAAATTTGATGCAGTTGTAATCTTAGAAATCTTGATGTGATGATAAGTTATAAATACCCAACATATATTTCCTATAAAAGATGCTTGTGGTTTAAGTGTTGAGAAACAAATAAGGAAAACTGACAGAAGTCGTGGTTGATAACATATACAAAATTAAAGATTCAGTAAAATTAAGTTAACGATGCACATGTACAGAAGGTAATTGAAGAATCAACATTTTATAAATACTGAGTATAATAGTGTGTATTAATGCTATTGAATGCGTAAAAAATTCATTTGCTAAAGACATAAAAATTACTATACACAGTACATACAGCTTTTTGGCCCAGTTCTTGGTAATGTGCTGTCATTATTTATCAAATCCACTGGGCGTTCATTCAAATTAGTATATTGCAACGATGTGTTTTATGATAATTGGTGTTTGCACTCAACAGAAACAGCATGGTCCTAGACATCACATGGCATCTTTGGTCATTTAATGATCTGAAATGATTATCGCTGAGATCATGAGTAGCAATTCTCTCCACAGGTGGCTCTGTTTCCTGTTGACGTTTTCGTCAAAGGCAATATATCTTCACATGTGCCAAGGAATGAAAATAAAAAGTGGACGGAAACTTGTTCCAAGTATGGAGTGTGATCAAATGTGAGAATGGAAGAGGAAAATTCTTGATGCAAAATGGTGTAATTTGGGGAGATCTAAGGATCATATAAATGCCAAGAAAACTAGAACTGATGACAAGTTATATTTTTCTTTCATTTTAAAATATATGATAATCTGCGAGGATGTGAAGATTGAAAATGGAAAAGGTCAGAGATCGTTGAGGAAGATTGATTTCTTTCCATCCATCTTCCGCCTTCATAAGTATGTTGTTATTTGAGTTATAGTTTGAGATACCACACATTTTCTGTAGCTGCCATGACCACGCCATGATCTTTGTATCTTCCTAGCCGCATCATTTTCTAAATAAAGTGTAGGTAAGGATGACTGAAACCATCTGAGCTGTTATATTGTAGTACACTGCGTTCCAGAGCCAACAACAGATCGATTAAAACCGTAGTCAGATGCAGAAAAAACCCAGAATGCAAACGGTTAACCACTTCGCCTTGGAATGCGATTTTGTTTTCATTTCCAGTATGTCCACTGACAGCGAGGAAATGTTTTTGTCAAGAATGCAGCATTTAAACATATAAAGATGTTTATGTGTCTGACTTGGTTGTTACGTGAAGTTGTCTGTATGTCGTTGACTTTGTTATTACGTTGGCAGTCTGACATTTGACGACAGATGAAGCATGGGAGGCTGCTGCCAATCATTGGGATAGCCATGCCGCATCCCATCCAGCCTCATCATCCAGCCTCATCCCTGGCATCTATTATTAATAGCTGCCTGGAACTGCCCATTAGGGATTCTGGGAAGGGAAGGCTTAGCAGCCAGTCCTGGTTGCCAGACGTGGGCCAGCTTTGAGGGGATGTGGAGTGTTTACAAATTTTCGATTTTCTTGGATCTCAGTAGCAGAACGTAGCAGCATGGCGGATAGTTATAACTATCCATGGAGTCCCAAACGGGGACGGTACATGTACTCTCTCCCATGGGAGCTGGAGGGAGCAGGTAGGAAGGGTGCTTCCTGGGGAAAGTTGAGTCATTGTGTACGCTATGTTGCAAGTGTTACCTGGGCTTATTGTGTCTCTTCATTGTAAGCCAAGTGGGGGCAGGTGTTTGCTGGTGAATAATTTGGGCTTACTTTATGGAGATTTTCGATGCTTAATTATTATAATTATCATAATATAATATAAATAAATACAAACAAAATGGTAACTGGCATGTGTATATGAGTACACCTATATTTATTTATTTTTTGTGTCATGCCAGTATATATTATAATGATTGTGGTTACCAATTGGTTTATGACGATAAGATGGTGTGATCATTCTCATGGAATAGTAGGACCCAGCTATTTAATTATCAACTGTTTGAACCTTAGCACTTAAAAAGGGAAAGAATATTTTTAATGTTTGTCCGCCACTGTGATGCCATTTGAACTAATACCTTAATTAAAAACAAAATATATCTGGACCATTGTCAAGAATTTGATATAAAACTACGAACAGAGATCATTGCGTTCTGCTACCATAGGACATATGTTTATTATTCTGTTACACAGTTTTCAATTAACCATAAATTTTTGCACTTTCCTGCATAATTCCACAGTACATGTCATTCATAATATTCTGCAAAGTCATTCCATTTAGCTTCTTCTATAAGATAAACTTGAATATAAATAATTATTAAAACCAGTTTTAAAATCTTTTAATTTACTCATTATTTAGTAATTTCACATTGATCTGACCTTGGCAACCAGCCTTTAAATAGGCCTTTGAATGGCCCCTAGATGACCAACAGCTATCCTATTTCTCCAGTCTTCCTTCCGCTCTAATAGTGATACCTGCCTGGAATCTGCTCCTGGCCATTAGCAGCTGTGGCATTCACAGACACCAATTATTAAGTTAACCCAGGTTCCAAGTCTCGAACTAGGCATGGGGTGATTAACATAACTTAATCGTTAACTTGCAAAAGTTAAGTTACCCTTAACTTAACTAGTTAACTGTTGAAGGTTAACTTAACTTGTAGTGAAATTAACTGATTAACTTCAATTAATGTTCAGTTAACTCATTTTTTACCAAGTAATTAGGTTAATATCATCAACATGTATAGATACAGGTAAAAGGGCATTGGCTCAGTGGGTAGCACTGGTAGTTTATAGGATGTGCAGCCAGTCAACTATTTTGCAGGCAACAAAAGGGTAAAATAGTTGGCTGGCTGCATATAAACTATAAACTGCAGATTGACATATAGTGTAAGTAAATTTAATCATTAACTTAACTAGTTGACTTTCAAAATACAAATTAACTTAACTTAATTGAAAATAACCGAAGATTAACTTAACTTAACTAGTTAACATAATAGATTGATCGCCCCATGCCTGTCTAGAACCATGCAACATCCACACCACCTCGAAAGGTGTTAAGGATATTATTAGACAACCAACAAAATGAAAAGGGAACAAAATTAAAAGGGAAAAGGTCATGGATACACAACCATATTAAGACCCATTATAAGAAATGTGACGATTATTTCTCAGTCCCTGAAATACAATATTAAAACAGAACCACAAAATGGACAGTTTAAAATTTATACCACCTTGAAAATAAGATCACTTGAACCTTAGGTCAGGTGTTCCCAAACTGTCTCAGATGAAGACCTCCCAAAATATCTGCCTTCTGGCTGTTGCCCCCAGCTTCGTGTTTCACAAGTAATTCTAAGATAATTTTGCATGTTTGCCCAGGACCTGCTGGACTACATGGCCAACCCCAAGGTTCCAAGCCCCCCAGTTTTGGAACCCCTGGTTGTCTGTGCATACATTGTATCAATGCTATATCCACTTCACATGGTTTTTCGATTATACCAAGTAACGTAATACAAGGGAAAGTATCGCTAAATGTTAGTATATAACTGTCAGTATTATGTTACTATTTTGATAGATATTGACTAGCAGCACCAAGTACCAAGGTATAGATGGATATTTCTGTGATAACATTAAAAACATATTATCATTCGGAGGATGGGCATTTTTGCTGTATGCAGAAACAAAGGGAGAGCAAATCCAATGGCTAAAAAGAACTAGGTTCAAATAAACAGATAGGTTTTTAGAAGTACAGTGAACTTTAAAATTCCTAAAAACCCATGTCACTCCTAGTGATGGAACCACTGACTATCGCATCCTGTGCTGCCATCATTTGACTGCTTAGGTAAACCATTATTCATAACATGACTGCAGGACAACTGTGGTTGTAGTACTCAATAACAGTGGAAGATGGCACCATGCTTTCTTATTAAATGAACCCGCCACACTGCACTACCCAAAGCCACAACATAGTCATGTTGTATGCTATGCAGGGAGCAGTGGCCGGTTGGTATCAGACTGTTGATAAAGAGGATGTTGGTTCGATTCCACCTGCTGCCATTTTGAAGTTTCGGCAATTTTGTTCACCCCACTTTGTGTGTGACTTTCTGAAGAGACACCAAAAAGCCGTTTTCTGTATAATGGCCTTGAATCCCACACAGGGAAGTGGGAAAACCTGACGTGGACTCACTGACTCTTTAGAAGGAAAACTCTAAAAATAAACCACTTCTACATTATCCGTAGACTGGGCTGTTTGGAGTTAAATGCCATAAGTCATTAGCTTGGAGGAATTGTTGTCACAATGTCCTGTGAATCTTGACTGATTGTCTCCTGTTATGATTGCAGCGTCAGTGAATGTGCCCGAGTTCATCGATCGGCTGCAGAGTCTGGAGGTGAAGGAGGGCGACCCTATTAAGTTCACGATCCGGGTTACGGGCAATGCACGTGTCACGTGGTACCGCGAGGGATCACAGATCGTCAGTTCGCCCGACTTCGAGATCAGCCAGCAGGGAGACTACCACTCGCTGTACATTCCCGAGGTCTTCTACGAAGATTCGGGCAAGTTCAGTGTGAAGGCAGAGAACAGTGCGGGACAGACGATGTGTACAGCCGAACTCATCGTGGAAGGTGAGAATGCAGCTGGGTGTGTGTGATATGTGTGGCGCCATCTAGGTTTGCTTATTTTTACATTATATTAGTAGTGTATTTTATCCACCTCAGAACATAATTTTATCCTAGACATATGGCACTTAAAAAATTGTATTTATTATTATTATGACATTGCCATTTTCATGGGGTATCACTACGATCTATTTGCTATGATGTCATCAAGACATGTTGTAAGCCTAATGTAATTATCATTTGTTTTGTTTTGGAACATGCTCATGCATTTAATATTGCTTTATTTCTGTCAAATGGTGGCTCATAAAAACTATTGACAATACTGTGTCATGTTTATAATGCACGCACGCACGCATGCATGCATGGCGCAACACACACACACACTTGCACGACCGCACACACCACATATGTATAGGCATACATGCAGGCATGCTTGCACACACAAAATTATGTACAAATTATGTAGAATTAATGTTTTTTATTATACATGTATTTTCTATGAATTCTCAGCACCATCTGCAATAGATGAGTCAGCATCACCGTCCCCGATGTCGCGAAGTCCGTCCATTGGAGCCCGCAGTCCCATAATGCCCCAGGGATCTAGCCGGGAAGCGACGCCACAACAGCCGCAGAAACCACAATTCACAAAGGTAGGCATGATAGTGTTTTCATCTCCGCCCAACATAGACACCAAAATGTGTCTACACTGAAAATAAATGATGATAATAATGATAATAAATGACTCTCAATGTAAAGAACATCCGCTTATAGGACCAACTTTGAAATCCCCATTCTGTCCTGTACTGTGTCATATATCCATGGATATAAGGAACATCAGATATATGAACAGTTTGACAAAGTACCAACATGTTCCTTATAGCGAGAATCCAATGTAATGCATTGTTTTTTCATAGTGCAGACTCGTGTTATACATATCAATTTGCTTTATTATAACAATAAATATGCACGTAATTAATTAAAAAGCTGTAAAAAGCTGTTTTGTAAAAAATTATTTAAACGTCTGTTAAAAGTGTTTGAATACAATACATTTGACAACATATAAAATATGTTTAACACTGATATGTGTTGAAATTGTAAATCATACCTTGGCAAAAAACTGTGATAATTGATAAATGTGTTAAATATATAAATCTCCATTTTGGTTAGGGGCTTAAATTGTCTTACTACCATTCTAAGCTTGGGCTTTTCATGTATTTCGACTTATGAACTGTGTTACAGTTTATTAAAACTGAATCAATTTGTGACATGATTATTATGATTTCATTCAACAGCCTCTCCAGAACAGGGCGGTCCGTGAGGGTGACCGCGTAGTTCTGGAATGCGTCGTTCCACCCTACCCTGCACCCGAGAGTGTACAGTGGGCATGCAATGACGTCCCCATCAACGACTCTCCCGACTACAGTGTTGCATATAATAACGGGAGATGCACACTGACGATTGTCGAGGTGTTCCCAGAAGATTCGGGAACGTTCTCGTGTACCATCATCGTGAACGGCGTTAACAATGTCACCACGATGTACCTGAGGGTCGAAGGTCAGTTACCTTTCAGGTCCATAAAATAAAACATTCCCGGTAAGCAAGTGTGGGATGCAGAAAAACATGAGTTAGCTGCACGTAAAATACAGTTAGTTTTATATTTGTTTTAGGTTTTGTCATGTCTACGTATTTGTTTTTACTGAGCTGTATTAACAGAAATTTTTTATTGGGCCTTTTTGGATTTATACAAATTCACTACTTTGCCCTGCCTATATTTATCTCTATTTTTGATATGTTGTTTGCGATTTTGTCTAGGTAGGTGATTTATGGCTTAAGTTGACTATTTGTGATGCTATTTATCCCATGACCCATTTACCAGATTGTATTTAACAAGTTTGCTTTGTACAGTTTTTGTATTACCATTTAGACAGCACCCACGTTTTAACCTCTGACCACAATGATGCACTGGTAGCTGTCACCATGGTTTTTTAAAGGTTCTCTTATTTGGGCAGTAAACTATTTCGTACAGACAACATTTTTTGGTAACTGGTTTACTTTAAGATGGTCACCAATTGTGCTTTATGTCTTTGATGTTCAAATCATGAAGTGAACTTTAGGGAATATCGCCAAAAAAATAAACATTAACTTCACCTTGCTATAAAAAATTTGAGAGACCTTAGAAAAGCCCTGGCTGTCACGCATGTAATGTGTTCCCTGTGTTTGTTCCAGCAATGCCTCCCGTGTCTCCACGACCAGCGGACTCATCGCCAATCTTCGACCTGAAGATGGCCAATCAGCCTCTGTCACATGGTCAGACGGCCTACTTTGAGTGCAAAGTGCGTGCCTACCCACCGCCAGAGATTCTCTGGACACGACGAGGACATCCACTCGTTGACAAAGCTCGGTTAGTGATCTCTTTAGATTTATTTTATGGCTTAATTGACGACTAGCATAATCACTATTTTAGTAGTTTAACTTGCAGCAATCTGTTATGTCATGACCAATGATTTAAGTAATGTTGTAATTTGATCTTTTAATTTGTGGCTTAACTAATGTCGCCATAGATAATCTAACCAATTACAGTAGGCCTGTATATCGTAGCGAGGTGATTTAACTACTAATGATATACTTAACTCCCGGAAGGCATTAATCATCATTCTACTCCCAGAAATGATGTAAAATAGGCACTTTTAATCAGATGAAGAAAGAATGAAATGACTTGCTGGTTAACTTGCATATTTATGTCACATTTATATTTGCATAAATATTAATAATTTATGTTTATGTCTATTTTTTAAGGAAAGTCAATATTACAGTGTATTATGATTATAAAAATACCTCACAGTTAAACGTGTGTCAAATAAATTTAGTAAAATGCATAAATGTTGTGGCAAGTGGTGCTGCGTTTATCTAATAATTATTGGATTCTTGTCCCATTGTGCTACCTAATGTTGAAAACTGCTTATTTTGTTCTAGGTACAAATCAACCTATGACCAGTACAGTGGTATGACTACACTGACTATCCTGAGTTTGAGGGATGAGGATGAGGGTGAATACACCTGCACAGCCATCAACCCCCTGGGGGAGACCTCCACCTCAGCCACCCTCATGGCACCAGGTATGTGTCTAGTCACCCAAACCTTGGTACACACTTAGCACTATTATGGGGGTATTTGGTCAAGATTAGAAAAATTAAATGTAGCAGAGCCTTCAAGCACATTTATGGAAAACGTTAGACATATTTCTGCTTTTTACACTGTCAATATCAACATTGTGAATTCTTTGAATTTGTAAATAAAAAAAAATCATGTTCTCTTTTCTACAAGTCAGTATTGCAATAAAGGCAGCCCAGCAATATACTTCTAACTTATCAGTTTTAGCCATAACAAAGGGAAGTTTGAGGAAGAACATAGAACAAGTGTTATTGTAGGTAGTGTGATAAATAAAAAAATTTATGATTACAAAATACTGTAAGAGAGAGATTTGTTCATTGTAAACGAAAATACCTGGACCATTGGAGCAAAGCCATGAACCACCCCAGTAATGATTCTAATACGAATATGAATACGGATACATTTATTTAAGGTAAAAACCCATATACGTACAAATATGCATGAAAAATTTAATGATGTAAATTTTTTTAATTATGTTAAAAATATAAATAAGTTAAAATATAAATGAATTAAAATATAAATAAGTTAAAACAAATAATGATAGTGAATAATTAAATATATATAAATGGGATGTAACGTCACCATTGTACACAATAAAGATCCCATCTAAGCCACATGTGTCCTACAACTGCACACACTGGCTTCAGATCGCTACCAGGCATGGTTGCGAGGTAACCAACCAGTGGCACTGGTACCGGCACCAGCACCAGCACCACCGGCAGTGCCCCAGAAGTCAGCTATGACGGCAGAGCTGCAGCAGTTGCAGCAGCAGCCTACGAGTCCCGGACGCGCCACGTTCTACAGACCCATGTCTGAGCGCTTGCTTGACAAGACGACCGAAAGGCGACTCTCCGATCTGGAGGTTGATAAACCAAGAGAGGTAACTTGGGGCAGAAAAAATGTATAATGTTAATATTATAACTTTTATTTATATAGCACCATATATCCAGAAATGTTTATCTATTAAGAGGCACTTAAAACACAAAAAAAATACAAAATCAAATTTGTTTCACATTATAAACCAGAAATGATTTGTGCAAAGCAATAAGATGATTTTTTAGTATTAGTAATTATTTTATTTTACTTATTTTATTATAAGCTGATATTACCTGCTGTGTATAGAAGCAGATAATTTTGCCAAGATGCTAACATTTTATGCATAGTCTAAGAAACAATTCAGATGATTAGTACTAATCTTCATCCAAAAGGATAGGGCATGAAATTTAACATATAGAAGATAGTTTCTTGTTTTGGTAATATTGGTAAGTAAAATCCCTTGTGTTCAAACCGCAGTACGTTTATGGATCAGTATTGTTTATAAAACACATCTACTCTATTAAATATGTAAGTCTTTTGGGACGCCATGGCCAACTATGACCTGAATTTATGCCTTGTATTATTTCAGCCATTCAAGGTGTCTGCGTTTGAGAAACGACTTGTGAAGGAGATTGAACTGCGTGAGGGCAAGTATCAACCTCCAATGCCTGCCAGCGACACGGAAGCCTTTGAAGAGAGCGTGCCGTTGATGCAGTGCAAACCACCAAAGTTTGAGCAGAAACTGAGCAACTTCCAGCTAATGGAAGGCTCCGATGCGACCTTCGTATGCAAAGTATCTGGCAATCCTAAGCCAAAGGTACGTGTTTTCACAGGTTTCGGTGAACGGTGGCGTTATGGCCCCACCTTTTAGGTTACAAAAATATATAGAGTAGGAATTTTAGCAAGTAGTGTAGTCCAGTGATGCAGTATATGCAAATAGGTTTGTGTCGAGTATTGTCGGTATTGGGTTAATGTTTTAATGTGCTGGTGATGATGCCATGAATTGTCTTGTGTTGTAGGAATATTACTACATGTACTGTATTGCTATGTTGAAGTGTGGGCTATGGGAGCATTGTGTCCAGGCGGCTTTGTATGAGGCTCAGCCACATGCTTGGCGCATGTTGCAGGGTCCACACTTCATGCTTTTAATCGGAATAATATGCCATTAGGCATAATCTTAATAAACGTCATTTATTTGGCCTTTTCATATCCTTACACCTGGCTTGCGTTGTTGGTTGCATAAATATTTATATAGCGCCCTTTCCATCCTTAACTGCTCAAAGGCGCTTTCCAAGTTAATTAATTTAAAAACAAGTCCTACATACCAAAAAGTTCATTCAATCAAATTAAAAACTCTCTAAAATGTTGAAGTCATTAAAACTCCAGCTAATTTCTTGTTTCTTAAACTATGCTTAATAAATGTAAACTATGCTTCATAATAATCATTGGATAGGAATGAAAGACTACATGTCGTAGAGTCAGAGAGTCATTGGTTTCGACCTACAGAAAAAACATACGGCTGCTTCATTAGTTGCAGCCAAAAACTTGCTCTGTTAATGGAGTGCCTAGTTAAAGGTGGATACTGGTGCTCTATTAGACAACATTGTTATTATTAATAAGCCAATGCACTGACTGTACTACTGTGTGGCTGCAGGTTGAGTGGTATCATGAGGGTCGTCTGATCCGCAAGTCAAACCGCTACGAGATGAAGGTCACACGAGATGGCTATGCGTCTCTGCGCATCCGTGTGGCGTTCCCAGAAGATGCGGGACACTATACGTGTTGTGCAACGAACCTGGTTGGACGCGATGCGTGCTCGGCGGAACTCTTTGTAGAGGAAGTGGGCACAATCGATGACACATCGTACGTTGCCCCCAACACTCTGCGCAAGATGATGAGAAGGTATGGACTGTAGTGGTGTCACAGCTAAGCTTTTGTTTTTGAAAACAGACAGAAATAATGTTACTTCTGAATGAATGTCTTTACCAGAAGGCATCCATTCAAGAAAATGGCAATCATGTGAACAAATTTGATTTTGCCAAGAGTTTTTACTTGTGAATGGAAGCAAAGAAAGATTGCAATGATTGAAAACTAAAACTGCAACAGCAGATAAAGATCCGAGACATTTTTAATAATTGTGACATGGTTTGTTATTGTTACATAACACATGTATATTGATTGCTTTCACAGCTTTATTGATTAATAATGCATTTCACTAACAGTGGCACTGGTTTGAAAATTTGTTAACTAATAATTCTTAGGGATTTGTGATGAACATTCTGAAAAGCGAAGCATAGCCATTCCCTATTTTGTTATTATGAGGAAATTATAATGAATGATGTACTTTAAATTAGGGAGCAACAATCACTGAAACATTGGTAAGGTTTTGTACAGATGTTTTTCATCATATGAAAAATACTGTAACAGAATGCTGAAATGTTGCTACGTCATCAATTGTAACGTTTAATGCAGGTCAGGCTGAAAAGAAACCATTGTTTCAGATGCCCTTGAACCAGATTTCATTACAATATTGTGTTCTTGTTTTGTATTAAGTTAATACCCCAGAAATGCATACACAAGCATATCAGCCTAGATAAATGCATGTATAATCATTGCCCAACATTTGATTATGACTACCCTTACTGATTGGCGCAGATATATTTGAATGTGTTGGCAATGTGTTTCCTACCAATTAACGTATTTTATGACACTTGATTTTTTACACTTGTTATAATAATATGTTCTGCCACTTACAAAGTTGAGATAACAGATTAGTAAGGGACGATCAAAGTAATATCTCATATTTTAGCTTTTGAGTTATATTCTGAAACATGATTCATAGACTATTTTGTGAAATTGCTTAAATCAAAGAATATTTTGTAGTAAACATTTTGCAGCAAATCATTGTCTGTTTGTTATGGCTGTTTTCATTTCAAAACAATTATATTTATTTGGTCATTAAAATAAGTTGTGGGGAATTTCAATAAAGTAATACATTCTGTGATTCTGGGTATTTTTTACGAAGTTACTTTTACAAAGTAACTTTATTATTAGCTTAGGTTAGAGTGAAGTGATTTTATTTGTAATAATTGACTTAAAAAGTACTATATTAAGAACCAACATTATTATTAATCAAGTTGCTAAGTGTAAATAATATATAATTTTAACTACAATTTTTACTTTAAGTGGAGTTCATTGCCATCTGTTCTCTCAACATGCTTCACCACTAACATGAACAGGAGGAAAAAACAAACCACTGTTGTTGATCTCTCTGACCTACGACCTCTCCGTCATTGTTTAACAGTGACCCCCCTCCAGCCAGCGACATGCCTGTCCAGCAGATTGGCTACTCAGATGAGAAATGCAGTGGCATAGTGACCATTGTCAATGGTGGTCATGGGGTCACAGATCCCCCAGTCAGTCCACTGGTCATTCGCCCAGTTCTATCACCGGTCAGTTCACCAGCGGTCACTACGCCCCGCACTCCGAGGGTGACTAACAGTGCCCCTCAGTCACCCTACAGTGGAACCCAACGGACCTCGGCAGTCGAGCAACTCAATGGATATCTGCGAGAAAAAACAAACTATGTCGCCGAGGAACCAGTCGCGTATTTCCGATTTCGGTAAACACCCAAGCATGGTGTGGATATGACCCCTATTGATTGCATGCATGTTTGGTAGTCATGAGATGGTGATTTCACAATTAGAGCCAACCCCTTGAATCTCACTTTTGGAAGTTTGAGAGTGTGAGTTTTGCATAGAAACACCTTGGATGAGTTTAGCGCTGATGAACTTGTTTTGCAGTTAGACTCTAAGGAATGTAATTTGCAGATTCATTTGGTTGGATGTGTCTTGGAAGAAGAGATGCCACGATATGCATGTTACATATTTCACTGAATCTGTCTGTCTGTATAGTTTCTTGTTTCATATCTTTCAAATACAAAAGCATTAGCTTAACACAAACATTTATGTATAGCCGCCATTATATGTGGTAAGTGTTTGTTATACAATCATTTCTTCCTGCTGTTTTCCTTTCATTTTTTTTCCTCACTATCTTTACATTTCACAGCCACTGCTCAGAACCGGCTGAAGGATCATTAATGGCATACAGCCATTGAAGTAAACGATATATAATTTTACAGAATTTTCTTTCAAGTGTGCATGTCAGTAAACCTGTAAGTGAGAACGGACTGCTCATTTCTTTAAAAATATTATATGTTTTTTGCTGAATTGGCAAAGCAACAGCAAAACTCTAGCATGGTGTATGTACATTTAGCAGAAATCTATGACTGTATCTTGTCAATAAGATGGAATCTTTGAGAGTGTTCTGTTTGCAGAAAGTGTGTGCATGGTAGAACAAGATTTATGCATTTCGTTCATTCATATACATTCTGATGACCTTTTACTAGCACTGGACCGCATAGAACATATTATCATTATTGCATTTCCTTGAAGGATTTTGCCATGGAGTGTCCATTAAGATTGCAGCATGTATAAATTAGGACCATATATTCTGTAGTGTTTTAATACAAGTGATAAAACTCCTGAACTGATCAGTGCTAACCTGAAGTGACCGTTAGGCTACTGTAGTCTACAGATTTATTTCACTAACAAAATTCTGTATTTCCTAGTAGATTTGTAGCCAATACAGGAGTTTGTAGGAGTTCGTTTGCCCAGATTATTAATAGTATAAACAGCCTCCACATGAATGTGATGACAAGAATCAAGTAATAGTAGACGGAGCAGCTTCTGTTTAAAGGTTTTGTTCATTAATCATTTCTAGAATCTCATATTGCCACAAAAATATCCTGAATGTTTAAGTATAAGACCTGTCCAAATTAGCACTGTTTGAAACAATATTGTTTTCCATTTTGTGCAGTGCTGATATTTTCGACGAGTCATACTTTCCACGTCATATATTTAGTGTATCTGATAGCATGTAAAGTGCCCGTGTGGATGAATGCATGTGTATGGAGACCGATACAAAGGTTACTGATTTCCTGTGATATTATGAAGACCCAGATTGCTTTCTGAATCTGGTTAGCATCTCGTGGGTTTATACCTTGTCTAGACAGTATACTTACCTAATACCCCTGTATATTTTATGTGTATATCAACCAGCACATATACCTTAACGTTAATGTTTTCCGCACCCAGTCCATCGGGGTCCCGACGAGGTTCACGTGACTTTGGTGGTGTCTCTGAGAAGCACTTCCGGCCGAAGTTCCGGAAGATCCCTGTGGATCGAGATGCCCAAGAGGGCCAGATGACCCGCTTTGACTGCGTGGTCAGTGGCCGCCCCATCCCGGAGCTGTTATGGTTCCGAGATGGCATCCAGGTGCACGATGACCAGCTCCATAAGATCGTGGTCAACGAAGATGGCATCCACTCTCTGATCATCCATGCTGTGCAGCCGTATGACACCGGCCACTATACAGCCATCGCACGCAATAAGGCAGGCGAGGACACATGCCAAGTCAGCCTCAACGTACAGCGTGAGTTGTCCTGTCAATTTTTTATGGCATTAATAAATCACATCTATAATGTGCACACAAAATTTTTATTTTGAAACCATAGAAATATTTTCAGACTTTAGAATATTGTTATTATAAATCATTGTTTTATTATGATAACTATTAATTACTGTAGCAAACAGACAGAACATAACTTCAGTGAGGATGAACTTATTCCGTGGCGGGAAGAGCTCTGCTGTAATGTGATGCTAACATTTCTAAGACCAAACACTACATTTGTACGATGTCAAACTGAGTTACGTTAATAATAATAATAATAATAAGGTTTATTCAGTTGTAACGATATAAGTAATTAAAATTTTCATTCATGATTAGATTAAAATATAACTCAGATGATTACTACAAATAACTCACACGATTTATATAATAATTTATACATAAGGTGTGGAGATAATATTTAAATTGAGTCAAAGTAATCAAAGTAATTTCCAAGAATAGGAAACATGATTAAGATTCAATACATAAGATTCAATACATCAATTCATATGTACATAGGTTGGTCGTCTTTTCTAGTTAAAGCCGTTGGTTTCAGTGTAGTTAGTGTACAAAATCCAAACTAATCGAGATATTTGCGTGTGTAGGTCGGAACACGATGTGTGCACCACGGTTCATCCAACGCCTGAAGAACACGACCGTGCGAGAACACGATACGGTACAACTGGAGGCAGACTGCGAGGGGGTGCCTGTGCCCATGATGAGTTGGCAGAAGGACAGTCGCATGATCCCTGTCAATGACGAACACTACAGGATCGAGACAAACGAGGGCCGCTCCACTCTCTACATCAATGATGCCAGTCCATTCGACTCGGCATGGTACCAATGTACCGCTGCAAGTCGGGCCGGCACGGCCACCAACAGGATGCGACTCATTGTACAAGGTGAGGATATTGTGGTTATTAAAAAATTGTATATAGCTTTGTGTGTGTATATATCTATATGTATATGTATATTTATAGATGTGTTTGTATGTATGCATGTAATTTGTATATAATGATTTATGAAGATAGTACCAATGTCAATTTTTCATAAAGTGGACTTTGATAATGCGAACATGGGTGATAAATTATCACCTATGTTCGTTCCATGTTATCATTGATAATTGTTACAATATGTTTACTGTGATAATGGTTACAATATATTTAGTGTAATAATTGTTACAATATATTTAGTGGTAATTTTTGGGTACTATTTATATATTAATTTTATATACAGCGCTGCAAACTTTTATGGATATGGCGCTATATAAAATAATAATAATTATTATTTTAAACAATTGTGAATTTGTGTGCAACTTGTTTCATCATCCTTTGATCATCCTTTGTTCCACAGCTGAGCCGCAACCACCTACTCCTGAGAGGAAGCTAGTCATTCCGAAGAAAAAGACACCAACTCCGTAAGTGTTGATTTTTCAACGTCTGCGTGATACAATATCTGCCAGCATGCATTTATGCCTATATTGATTTAAATCGTATGTATAATATGTATGCAACTGTTAACTTTATTATACATATAGGCGCTTCTCCATTGTCCACCAACTAATGGCCTGAAATGTAAAGTATTTTGCATCAAATTAATATTCTGCTTAAAGCTGCAAACAATCAGGTTGTGCGGCATTTCCACATGTGTAATGCTTATATTCTATTGCTGACATTAATGTTTTTGCTTAAGAATCTTTAACCATGCTGAACGGTCTACACCCCTCGCCATTTGCAGTAATTACATATTTACCCTGGTGCTTACTACTGCTATATGTTGCTGCTTATTCACCCCCTTATTCACCCCGTACCAGCCCCACATCGCCACGTTTCTTCGCCACTACGCCTGCTACGCCCGCCACACCAGCATCGCCATTTGGTCTGCTGTTCAGGTTCGCAGCAACTCTCGCACTGTTTGTTGATTAGTTGATAGAACACACACACACATATACATATATATATATATATATATATATATATATATATATATATATATATATATATATATATATATATATATATATATGAAGTGTAGGACAGTGCACCTCCAAAATCATGGAAAATGAAATAATATATGTTTTGTAAAGGAATTGATTTATGCAATTTGTTTATTGCTTGGAAATGTTTTACACTGGGGGATTGGGAGAATATCTTGAAAACATTCTTGGGGGTTTCCTTTATTTTGTTGGTGCACTGCTGTTGCACCTTGCTGAGTGTTTTTGTGGAGTTGTCAATCCTAAAATATATCCTCTGTGTCTGATATCAATCTCATTTTTGTACAGTTTATTTTTGTGCAATTTATTTTGTGTCAGCATTGTAATATTTTGGGAGGTTACAGGGCAAACATGGCTAAGACAAAAAATGAGTGGAGTCAAACAAATGTGGGGAGTTTTGCAAGTGCCTCATGGTTTTTCAAAACTAATAAGCTAGTTGTTTATTTTGTAAAGAAGTGAAATATTTTGTAGCAGTGTTAGATATTTGTGAAAAGGGAAAAGAAAAGGTAAAATTACAAGGAAAATCTTATGTTTGAAGGTCCATGAAAAAATAAGGTTTGTGATATTACAATATATTGATTAATGCAATTTTTTTATTTCAAGCAAAGAGTGGACATTTTAAAAAGTTGATTTTCTCTGTAGACTTTGAGTGTCACATGTTTTACTCTGTCACATGCCATGTTTGTCCTTCTAAGCTATGACCTCATGTTTGGTTTGCTGTGAAGTTAATTTGGTCTTTACATGGGACATATATTCTGTAGTTTGTCTGCATCCGTTGTCTTGTGATTGAGTAAGATGATTATCTTCACCTGTCTCTGTGGTGGTCAGAATATGTTATTTTGAAGAAGCTTGTTAAAAGAACAGTTTGGTTTTGTAATTGTTTCACTAAAAAGCCTATTTTTTAACATGTTTGTGGATAAATTGTAAATTTGTGGATTTTGTTAGTTAAGCATGTGTAATGATTTTTGGACAACAATTTGCAATCAGCAACCGCAGTGAGCACCTGAACATATCAAGCTTATGAAATAGTTGAGTGTATGCAGGTGTTTGTTTGTCTGTGGTGTTACCTGTGTGTTTGTCTGTGGTGTTACCTGTGTGTTTGTCTGTGGTGTTACCTGTGTGTTTGGTGTTACCTGTGTGTTTTTCTGTGGTGTTACCTGTGTGTGTGTCTGTGGTGTTACATGTGTGTTTGTCTGTGGTGTTACCTGTGTGTTTGTCTGTGGTGTTACCTGTGTGTTTGTCTGTGGTGATACCTGTGTTTGTCTGTGGTGTTACCTGTTTGTTTGTCTGTGGTGTTACATGTGTGTTTATCTGTGGTGTTACCTGTGTGTTTGTCTGTGGTGTTACCTGTGTGTTTGTCTGTGGTGATACCTGTGTTTGTCTGTGGTGTTACCTGTTTGTTTGTCTGTGGTGTTACCTGTGTGTTTGTGGTGATACCTGTTTGTTTGTCTGTGGTGTTACCTGTGTGTTTGTCTGTGGTGTGTGTTTGTCTGTGGTGTTACCTGTGTGTTTGTCTGTGGTGTTACCTGTGTGTTTGTGGTGTTACCTGCATGTCTCACCTGTATTTTCAGCCCCACCACGCCTCGCTCACCTGTCGCACCTACTGCACCTATTTATGAACCCGTCTTTTCACCCGAGACGAAAATGGAGGTTGAAAGGTGTGCTAAGTTACCTTTCTCAAAACATCTGAAATGCCTTCCAATTTTATTAACCATTTTAATTATGTATGTTCTACTTGTATGTTTTTTTCAGTTGATATAATTTATTTTTTAGAATTTTATGCATGTAGTCATAATTTATTCAGCTACCAGAGTGGCATGTTATTTTAATTTGACATAGTTTTTGTCGTTTTTATGAAGTTACATTTGTCAAATTGAAAAACTAATCCTAATAATCTAACACAACATTTGGTAGATTTTATGTGAATTCCAAATTAATTTGCTTATGTTAATTATTTTTAAACATTATTTTAATGATAATTTATGGTAACCATTAGCATTAGTGTTTATTTTATGCACATGCCTATCTTACCTCTACTCATCACATCTGATTTGCATGAAATACCGGTAATTGAATTACCTGCTTAAAATACCTTGGTGTATGTAATATGCTCACATTGCATGCCTGATATAAGTTAATTTAATTACTATTAATAATTTGTGTTACTGCATGAAGTGTGTGTATGAATGTGTTTCACCTGCATGCTAAGCCTGTACTTTTTAGCCGAGCCACTCCTAACCCCACCCCATCTGTCACCCGTTCATCATCTGTGACATCACTGGACAGCGAAAGGTGTGACAATGCACATTTCTGAATACAGATTTAAGAAAGCTTACTATTAAAATATAAATAAACAGATGTTAACAGTAACATGAGATAATTAATTTTGAACAAATTAATTTGTTATTATGTTACTTTTGTGAGATCAACTTTTAGAAGTTTGTACTACAACATCTATGTTTTATTAAATAATTTGAGGAATATTTTTAATTAATTAGTACCTCATTAATTAACAGTTTAATGAATTAATGTGTTTGGAATTAATAAACTGACGTGCTACTGGGGTTTGAAGGAGAAGAGTATTTTGCATGTATTTATTGACATTTTAATTATTGTCGTTGTGGCATGACAACTTACTAATATTGGCTCTACACATTTGCAGTCCTTTCACACCTGTTTCTCCTGCCACACCTGTACTTGGATACCCAGAGGATGCAGATAGGTGTGCCCCATTTTCTCTAATCCCTGTTCTTACCTATAATTGAGTGGTCAGTCTTCTCCCAGTCAGAATGTTGCCCAGCAGCCAAAAAGACTATTGTTCCTTTGCTAATGGAAGATATAAGGAGAATTAGTGATGTCAGAGTTTTTAAGAGTATATTAAAAACTATTTTAATATAGTGTACAATTATGTTATTATATCTATAGTTCCATTCTTTTTTAATTAATTGTTTTATCTTATCACAATTTTTTTTATTATTATTTTATTTGTGGATAGCACCATATATGATACAGTTGTCTTGATTTTATATATTTATGTTTATCTTATCATCGTAATTTGTATGTACATGCACCAAAGAACATCATTGTATAAATTTGGTGCTATATAAATTAATAAACATATAATGTCAACTAATCAGTTGCTATCCTATCCTGCCTAAAACACCCATTACAACCACCATTCATAAAACTTCACCCAGGAAAATATTCTCTGGAATGAGAGTGATTCTTCATGAAAGCTATCATTTGAGTGAATATTATCATATTAAAAATGTGTTTTGTTGTTTGTTTATTGATGTTGAAAGGATCAATGATACATTTATTAATTTATTTGTCTGATTGACGCATGTATTTCTTGTTGCAACCATATTAACCAACAATTTATAAGACATAATTGTCAGCTGGAGTTAGAGTAACGTGTTTACTTAAACAAGCAAAGATCAGGCTGTATTTCTTGACTTGTTATGTTTTATTCTAAGAAGACATTGGTTTAATTTTGTTTCAGGACCAAGGAGGCGCCACCAATTCCAACCAGGTTGGTTATGATATCTTTGTCTAACTTTCTCTTGACTTCATTGAATTAACGAAACTATTCAATGTTGAATTTGATGGATTAGTTTCTTACAGTGTCCCATATGGTTTGCTGGTGAATTGGGGTCTATTTCAGGGTCTAAGTGATTACTTTCACAAAACACATAACATCACATGAATGAGATTCCCAAATGGTCCTCTCTTTGCATTGAGTGTAACTGCATGTTAATATAAAACATTGACAGAATAATTCTATGTGAATTAGTACAATAATATGTTTACTACTCTGATAGCTCAAAACATTTTCCCACATAGAAATCGAAAAGATTTGTTCTCTTGAACAAGAGATTTTGTGGATTTCCAGGAGTTTCCTGGCGATTGCAGGAGACGTAACATGTATGATAGTGTTACCTGGTGTCTTCTGTTTGCGGACTGGTGATGTGTTTAATATAGCATTACTTGCTATATGACCTGAGTTGAGGATGTCCCATTTTATTCACCTCACGCACAGTCACAATGATTGTATACACTGTCTCGGATTATAAGCAAACATTGTGATGCTACTCCACAGTGGTCATTGATCTCTGTTAAAACGCATATAGTTTTCCAGCCATGTGCAATTGTTTAATATTATGTTCTACTATAGGGGCAGTTTTAAAATATTTTCAGCCACTCTGAAGTTCTGGATAAGTAACAATGTCCTGCATTAATATTTCAAATACACCTACGCTTGCAAACCATTTGTCAAAGGCTAGGCATAAACTTGGCTAAACGGGTTGTGAATTTGGTTGTGAAAAAGTTGGCCAAGAAAAAACATTCACATTAGCAAAATGGTTAAATGATAAAATATGTTAGAGTGAGCCCAATACACTTAGCAGGTTCGTGAAATTCTGAGCTCAAGATTTGTTGATATCATGGTGTACAGTTAATACCACGTGGCGTCATCTAGTGAATGATGGCAGTGTTAATTTGTGTGGTGCCACCTAGTGGACACCAGATTAACAACAGCTGACATGGAGACCAGTTCTAATATCTCTCTGCTGCCCCCACAGGCCGGAGCCGACTCCCATGCGAGTCTCCACTCCCATTGAGCTATCGAAGCCAGCCCAGCCCCGGGCACCATCCATCCCATCCACAGCTGAGATCCTCCTTTCCCCTGTGCCCCAGCCAGCAGGGGCTGCCGCCGTGCCCTGGCGACATGTTGCCCCGCCCCAGGCGAGGGAGCCCCAGGGGGTGGGCCAAGCGCCCCAGCCACCCTGGAAGCCACCCCAGGCCACTCAGGCAAAGCTGGACCTAGCGAAACCAAGACCACCGGTCATGAAGAAGCCGACTGTATGTCTAGCTGCGCCCACGTCTATGAGGTTTGCTGCTGTCTATGTAGGCATGCTGCCGCCCTTGCCTGCCCCAACAAGACGTCCCCTGCCTGCCCCTACAAGAACCCCATCCCCTCTACTGTCGTGGACCGTGCAGTTTACGCTTTTTAGTAAAAGACATGCTGCTTTTATAATGCCTGTGTGGTGTGCTGTGGAGATGTTTTTTATAAACGAGGGCACTTTCTGTTTGCTTTCTTTTGTTTGTTATTTCTCCAAAGTGAAGCTTTATGCACTCTGCCTGGCCCACAACAAGTTTGTAGATATAGCACCAAGGTAGTTGTTCCCCGTATCTATTGAGTATTTCCTCCACAAACAACCAACAAACAATCTATACAATAAAGCAGTGTGTGTTAAACACTGTTTATCCATAAGATCAACCAGTTTTTATCTCGGATATAAATTTATTTTTGACACAACTATTAAAGTTAGCTCACATTCAACATTTCAACAACCAAAGGTTGCTGTCTTCAGGAACTGAATTCCAGGATTTAGTTCTTCTTCTGCTCGCCAGGTGCTATAGCAAGCTGGCTGCCCCACACGTGGTTTAGCTGGTACTAACTTGTCTCAGTTCATGATAGGTTTTGTCTTTCTTATTCAGAGGGTCTCCTATATCCCTTTCACACATCTGTTACATTCCCTCTTAATTATCTTTGTTAAAACAATGAAAGTGCATTAACTTTTATAATAATAGTTGTGCCAAAAAGAAAATTTATATTCAATTATTTGATGAACATTTTCTCTTCTGTGTTGATGTTGTCAACAGATTGGTCCTAAGCATATCCATCCACAATTTTGCCTCTTAACAAGGCTGCTTTGGGCACTGCTGAATATTATTATTTTGCTTTTGTTTCCCCCATTATTTTACAAAGTTGTAATCATAGTACAACCCAATACCTATAAACTGGTGTGCCCTTTTGTTACACACTAACCATGTGATGTTGAATTTAACGTCAGCATGTGTCGATTGACTGACTGGTTTGACTTTTAGATAATAACTTACAGATGTTCTGTTTTTATAGTTTATACTATTGTTCCTGTAAAAATAACTCACTTTCACTAATGTTGGCCAGGTGTACATAAAGTGGCACTGATCAACATACTTGGGTAGTAGTTTGTAGTTGTTTGCTAACTACACATCTCCTTGGCTTCAGATGGATTAAGTGTTAGCAGCTCGTGTTACAGTTTAATGTATCTGAAGCATTCTGTGTCTTATTCTTCTGCAGCAAACCATCGACCGACACCATCGATTATGAAGCTCGGGTCAAGAGGTGGGCTTGTGTCCGGCAACAGTCTGTCCGTGTCCAGTCTCAGTCCAGCGTACCTTGTCCCAAAATTTTACACGCAACACTACGTAAAATTAATTACATTGGTGGAGGCATAGCAGCTATTTAATTTAGGGTTGTACATTGATGTTTTGCATGAGTGATGAGACCTTTTCATGGGTATATACAGGTCAGTGTTACTTGGTGGGGGGTATCTGAGGTTTATTGGTTTTGTAATCACACCTAAATCATCTTAAAATTTTTTATTCGTTTTGTATTTGCGCCATCACCGCAAACCTGTCCATGCATAATGTCTGAGAACTGATCGGTTTACGGGTGCTGCTGTGATTAGACTGGACCGAGACAGACCCCCAAATGTTGTTCCTCTGTTGTGTTGGCTCTCACAACTCCGCTGTCTTTGGCTGGTTGTTTGACGCTTTCCCTGCAAAAATCACGATTTTATTGGAGCCACGTGGCTCCATCTTTGGGACAGCGCTTTTTGTTGTTGTGGCAATCTACAGTTAATGTTGTTTCATTAAGCAGCTCTGCTTCTTTGCTTTGTTGTTTCTTGCTATCTAGAGGGTATTTCCACCTCTGTTTGATTTATTTAGCCATGTCACTGTGTGTTTTGTGCTTCAGTTGATACGTCGGCCGTGCTATGTCCAATATGCTTTGATTTGATCGCATTATGAGTTTTTGCAGCCTATATTTTTGGTGTCATTGGAGACAACCATTGAGAGACTGGCACCAGCCAGAAATATTTTAATTAACAGTTTTGCAAACCTATCCAATTAAATCATTACCATTGTTATACTGGCCTTTCACCAGGCTTGATGCTTCCATTTCCAGGTGAATGATATAAGCTAATAGCGTGTTCAGTGTAAGCTTTTATGTGTTCATATTGAGCTTTTTGCATTGCTTTGAGTGTTGTGTTACACCAGAAGAGGTAGCAAGTTGCAACTGATAATGACAGTCACACTGTAGTCATGACCAGAATAATAATTTCATTGTCATAAAATATTAGTAATGGCTCTGTTTTGTGACAATTCCACTGATTTTTTACACATAATTTTTTACATCTAATTGTAAGAACTAATTTAATTATTAATATGATTTTTGGCAATATATACTTATTAAGTTACTAGTAATAAATGAGTAAACTTTAGAGCACTAGCTGTATACTTCTGTTTATGTGCACCTTCTGTTAAGTGACTGTGCTCATGGATGTAATCTTGAAATTAATGAAATAGGCCTAGAATAAATAGAAAAAGTATTGTTGCCATGGTAGGAGCTGAACTAATGACTGATGGCAGTTGTAACTACACCAGTTGTTAAGGCGCTCAGTCACAGAAATATCATGTAATATTATTACAAGATTATAATCGAGTAAATATAGACCACACAGGTGTCCTGATGTGTATACACACGAAAGGTGATCTGTGTGAATCTAGGAATATACTGAATGCATAGCTTTAAGCTGTATTTAAAACACCAATGATATTTTGTTACTAAATTCACACATTTTCAGCACAACCCCCATTTACTGACATCTGTGTCAACTTTTGATTACATAACTGTGCTACATATGTAGGGTGCTTACCATGACAATGACCAAAGGTGGTCTTAACATAGTTTATTGTCTATAGTTTTGTTTAGTGATTGTTTTTTATTACTAACATACAATATTGTATACAAACTTTCTGTACAAATTATCTTGTTTGGTATTGGGACAAGTATATATATTTGTAAACATTTATATATATATTTTTTAACTTATTTATATATTTTTAACCTACTTATTTTTAGTGCATATTTACATGTATAGGTCCTGTGGGTTTTTGCCTGAAATAAAGTATTTGTAAATAAATGTTTCCTGACACATGTACCTTTGAAACCTTACAACAATGTCCTGTCATGCCGCAGCCAACCCCCGATCCAGCGTCCACCGATGCAGGAACTGATAGAGACTGGCATCGAGCCAGAGCCTGATGCAGGCGACATGTTCATCAAGGAGACGCCACGACCGCCAAAGTTCAAGACTCAGATCCGTCCACAGACCCGACTTGTGGAGTCGCAGCCGGCGCACTTCGAGTGCAAGCTGACGCCCATCGGAGACCCGAACATGAAGGTGGAATGGTACAAGAATGGGGAGCTGCTTAGAGCAGGTACGGTGTCGGGGTAGATGCCATTCCAAGGTCATTAAAATTGTCACGTTTTTAATGATTTTCAGGCATGGGATAGTTTCAGAATAGCATCTGATTAATGTCAGTTTGTTTTCAATTCAGTGCTGTGATGTGACATTCACATACAACATAAATACATATGATTGGAAGGTAACATTTTCATATCGAAAGCAAGAAAGTGGAAGGGCAGTGTTGTTAAGTGGTTTCCTCCCAGATGGTAGAGTATCGTGGAAGTTGAGACGTCCATTGTTTAAATGAAATAGAAATGCAAGAAAGCACTGTGTGTAGTATTCTTCAAAAACAATTTTGTGATTAGGTTTACATAAGCTTAATATTGTGAAGTTGTGGATTTTTACAATTTAACTCTTCAGACTGCATTCAAGTTAATTTGATGTATTCCTAAAATATTTATTAAACTTACCAATTACCCTTGACATATACAGCAATAATGGTGATGCCTATAATCAAGCCAGTGGTTAACAATGTGGAAAAGGAAGTTAGAATACCATATGTGGCACACTGCGAGTCAAACAGCCAGATTGGAAGGTGTTGGTAGCATTTTGGCAGTACTTTCCAGAATGATTATACCTTTGGGTACTGAACTGAAGTGTTCGTTTTATCAGCTATGACACAGAAAGATGAGATGTTTTGCTTCATAAGTAAACTCTTGCCCTTCTGTGATGACAGGAATCATCACGTACTTCCCCATGCAGAAATATGTCCTTCAAGAAGATAGTCATGATTTGTCACTTGCAATTTTCCATTTCAGGTCACAGATTCAGGACTGTCTACGACTTTGGCTTCGCGGCTCTGGACATTCTGTACACATACCACGAGGACAATGGGATGTACATGTGCAAGGCGACCAACAACCACGGTTCGGACTCTACTGAAGCACCACTCAGCTGCAGGGGTAAGTAAAAGTTATAGGTCATCTGGTAATGTTTATTCATCACTTCAAGAGACAGTATTTGATAGGGTTAAATCATTCAAGAGACAGTACTTGATTGGGTTAAGTCATTCAATATACAGTACTTGATTGGGTTAAGTCATTCAACATACAGTACTTGATAGGGTTAAGTCTTTCAACATACAATACTTAATAGGGTTAAGTCATTCAACAGACAGGGCTTGATAGGGTTAAGTGATTCAACAGACTGCTCGATAGGGTTCATTCATTCAACAGACATGACATTGCTTGATAGGGTTAAGTCATTTAACAGATAGTGCTTGATAGGGTTAAGTCATTCAACAGACAGCACTTGATGAAGTTAAGTAATTTAACAGGCATTGCTTGATAGGGATAAGTCATCCAACATACATTGCTTGATAGGGTTAAATCACTCAACAGACAGTACTCGATAGGGTTAAGTCATTCAGTTGACAGCACTTGATAGTTTTTTATTATTTTCTTGTAATGAATGGTTAGTGATACCTTTATTTGTTTAATATGTAATGCTTGAGATTGAAACGTTTGTAACCAGGCAGAAATGAGGCTATTGTAGTGGGTCATATGATAGCATCACTAAGTGAGAACTACCCCAGCAGGCAAAATGACGTTGAAAATACGTTGTTTCAACGTCAGGTACCACGTTGTAGCAATGTCGGAAACTAGTTGGATATGAAAGTTGTATCTACGTCGGGTTTCAACGATGTATCGACGTCGGATTTCCAAGTTATACCAATATTGAAAACTAGTTGGATTTGAAAGTTGCATTGACGTCGGGTTTCCACGTTGTATCAACGTCGGGTATCGACGTTGTAACAATGTTGAAAACTAGTTGGATTTGAAAGGTGTATCTACGTCAGTTTTCAACGATGTATCGACGTCGGGTTTCCACCTTGTACCAATGTTGAAAACTAGTTGGATTTGAAAGTTGCATTGATGTCGGGTTTCCACGTTGTATCGACGTCGGGTATCGACGTTGTAACAATGTTGAAAACTAGTTGGATTTGAAAGTTGTATCTACGTCAGTTTTCAACGATGTATCAACGTCGGGTTTCCACGTTGTACCAATGTTGAAAACTAGTTGGATTTGAAAGTTGTATCGACGTTGAGTTTCTACGGTGCATCGACATTGGGCTTCAATGTTGTTGCAATGTTGAAAAGTAGTTGGATTTGAAAGTTGGATCAACGTCAGGTTTCAACGTTGCAACAATGTAGCAAATTGATTGGATTTCAACGTTGTGTCAATATTAGATCATTACTGTTTTCTGATAACCAACTTAAATTGTTTACAGGGGTTACTATGAAAATTTTAGTTCCCCTTCGTCAATGCTATGTATGTCGGCGTGTACACGTGGATCTGTAGCATAAATCATGTACTAGAAGAGCTGGACTCACACTTTTTTCGTCGAAACAGTCAATTAACATGGTCATTAAATACGTTTTGAACAAAATAAAGACAGATATTCACCTTATTCCGATACATGATACATTTTATTTAACAATGTGTATATCAATTAACCCATGGAATACAATGTAGACCATTACATCAGTCTTGTTTGCCCAATTCATAGTATTCAATATCAAGCAGACATTAAAAAGAGCGCAAGGAGAGCATTAATCACCAAGTTGAAATTTTTTTCAAAACAGTCATTAAATATTATGTTATAAATATGGGGTCAATTCTATTTCGGAATGTATTTTCAAGAGCCAATCGGAATCAGAATCTTTTTTGGAATTGCTTCATTGAATGCAGGCTAGTCTATTAATTTCCGGTACAATCACTACAAATGTACAAACAAATCAGATTTGTTTGGTTCTATTTCAGTTGTTAGAATGTTACCCTACATCTGTCTGTTAACAACCAGGTAGTTGTAAAGAATGTACAGACAATGGCTAAACCATTATTGAAACAATGTGACAAGACCAGTAAGCTGACCAATTCATGGCTTCAGAAACACCAGCTCAATGAAACAATGCACAACAAGCAAATAAATACTCCTTTATGTTGTGTTTGGGGGATCTACTATGTATATGGCTTCCACATATTCTTAACACACACAAGAGGCACAATTATAAATATGTATTTAGAGCAGGAACTACAAATCGTTTTGATAACAAAGAAAGCTCACAACACCATATCATCCATTAAACTGCACCGACCTTAAAATCCGAAAAGTAATAATGGCAAGCTGACTTAAATTTCATTGGACCCCATGGCTGACAAAACATTTTCAAACACCTTACGATCTCATTTTTATTAAATCACACAATAATTATAGTTTCCTAACTAACACTAAACACTACCAACGAAAGCAAAAGTATGACTTCAGATTTATCACGAACGCTGTTAATCCATTCTGTCTAGTTGTTCCTCAGTCTTCACCACCACTTTGGTCGAGTGCGTACTTCGGTTACACTGAGAGCGCTGCATGCCACCTCTGCTTCAGTTCATGTCTGCTTCTTCAGGTCACTCACTTAAAAGGAATTAAATAAAGGTATTAACCGACACATCTATTTAAAGCCCCTGGTTCCTAAGAGATTACCGGTAGGTAAGATTCTGAAACATTTGGGGGTGTCCGTTTTGGGGGCGTAGCTCTTTTATTATTGGATTTGCGTTATTGCAAGTTATAATTATTTTAAAGGAAATAGAATGTTTTTAACATTGGGTGTAGATATGCTTTTGTATGAATAAAAAAGTTGTCCATATGTCAGTAGTCGCGCCAGTATCTCAGTATATCACTATAACATGTCATATTATGTGACATAACTGTTCTGTGCTTCATTTCCTACTGCTACAAGTTGTATATATTTGAAAGATAATTTAATTACCTACATATTGGTACCAACATTTTTATTATTTCTAATATATATGTTGCACATACTGGAGTACAACAGAAGCATACTTGACAAATCTACGAAGCAGAAATTATATGTGGGGCATATCACTGTATGGCGTATACCTTCAGTGAACATCATGTTGCACATGTTGCAGTGCTGCAATTTATATGATAGTAAATACAATTGAATAAACTATACATTGGCACAACAGATTCTCCACGTCCTTAAAACGTTGATGACCAGACGTTGCAAACACGTTAGGTTGCATTGTCGACATTATTTCAACATTGTGCCAACGTCACATATATCCAGGTCGTTATAACGTTGATGATCAGACATTGTAAAATGCCGTATTTATATGTATGTACCTAGTTGGTTGGGCTGTCGACGTGATTGCAACGTTGTATGGACGTAAATTTTTCACGACATTCTAAAGTTGATGACCAGACGTTGAAAAGACGTTGGGTTTGGATGTCAACTTGATTTCAACGTTGTGGCGACATCATATTTCCACGTCCTTGTGACATCAATGACCAGACGCTAAGAAAACGTTGCATTTATGTTGTTCGGCGTCGCAACGTATATACAACTAATAATCAACGTCATACCGACGTTGTTTGCCGGCTGGGACCTTTCTGTTGAGACGTAACAAGGGTTTGTCATGACTCTGACTGTGTGCTTGCAGCCAAGGAGTCGGTGATCACGGATTCTCAACTGCCGCCAGGCAGTGGCAGTGTACAACAGATTGAAGCGATGGAGGAAGCCGTCATCAGGTGACTAACTACCTCTCATGTCCTTGTCCAAACAGCCCTTTCCAGTGCTAATGCAGGAGTTTTTAGTGAGTTTTACAGATAGAGATCGCCAGCTCTCGATTTACCACCTGTGTGGGATTTTTTACTTCTCCTGACATAGACACCAGGTAGAATGGACGAGTAATTGATTTGATTTATAAGGGACCAGTAGTTATAATTGATTTGATTTTATGAATTCACTAAGCAAGAGGAATTGTAAATGTTGCCATGGCTTGACCAGGTGAATAAACAAACCAGCATAAAGATCTCACAAATAACTTTAGACAATAAAGAAATCATAAAACTTCGAAAGTGGCTCCTATGATAGTAATTATTTTTGGCTTAATAGTAATATTACATTCAAAATAAAATTGTAAAATTTATTAATATTCTGGCCGCACCAATTCGACCACTGTCCATATGTGTAGGGGAGCTGATCAGGCGCCGCGTCCAGAAGAGCTCGAGGAGCCATGTCCCCCAGTGTTTGATCTCATGCCAGAGCCTATCCAGGTCGAGGAGGGCGAACCTGCCAAGTTCATGGTGAAGGTCAATGGCCACCCCCGCCCCCGCCTCACCTGGTGGGTCAACGGGGCGATGGTCGTCAATGTGAGTATCATGTCATACCCTTGGTGGGGTGGGAAGTGAATAGGTCATAGGTCAGCGTAAGAGGGGTTGTGTAAACTCGTGTTACAGAGGTTTCTTAGCAAAGGATGGTTTTAAATATGATGGATTTAACATGATACTAACAGAGGGTGGTCATTATAGAAATACGATTGATGTCATAGCCGGTACCTGGCTGTGTTTTCAAGAAGAACATTTTGATGCTATTGACAGTCTTGTCTTGTTTAATAATAATAATTAACTTCTATGCAACAAAAACAGAACCAGTAAGCATAATTGTGAACAGGGACGCACAAAAGTCATCAGAATAAGCAACAACCAAAGAATATGGTGGAAATGCAATTTGGAATAAATATCAGCTCACTTTGGTTTCAAAGGCAGTGAAACCCACCATTATTGCCCACATTATGACTACTGATAATAAACATGTAATGTATGTGAAATTTCTATAACTTCATTATTTTATTACTCTTAAGCGAATCATATCACAGTGTTATCCGGCCAGTTGGTTCCCCAAAACAGTGTGCGGAAACGAAAACGTGAAAAAACGCTTAATAAAGCAACTTGCAGTGTATTGAGATTGTTCTTACACAAAAGATTGATTAAAAACCAAGTTATTGAAAAACGGATAAACGAGACATTGTTTCACCAACAAACTTGTATGGCATTCAGGGTCCACGGTTCATCCTGACCTTTGATGGCATGATCCACACTATGGAGATCCCCAAGGTACGAGAGTATGACAGTGGCAACATCAGGGTGGTCTGCAAGAACCCCATGGGAGAGGCAGAGTGCTCCACCACCCTCCTCGTGATACCCCAGGAAGACTGGCGGTCACGACTCAAGCAGGCACCGAAACGTAAGCCAAGTTTACCTTGTTCTATTGTTAGCCAGATGTTTGTTGCATACACCTGTAGTGATCCATCTTTCAAGACATCCTGTTATCCTGTGTGCAATAGCAGAGTCTTGGTAAATTGTTGTTTAGTTCAGATTATTAGTTTCTTGATTGATTTATCTCTTTTATTGGTTTCTGTGCCATACAAACACGAATGAACAGTGTACCATGCGAACACAAATTAAAAGTGCATAGCCATTAAGTATTGCTAACAGCAATTTAAAATATACAGATATCTGCTGTAAGAAGTCTGGTACACTGGCATGCAGACTGTGATTTGACACACAAAACATCTGCTGATATGCTGTTGGTTATCCTGCCTTTGAGAGTGAAGTTTAGAGCACTCCAAGTTCTTGCTAGGAAACACACGAGGAAGACTATTGTGACCAAATGCATGCAAGATAATTGTGTTTACTTATTCTAGTTATTGTTTGTTCATGGATCCCTTGCTATGAGTAGTTAATAACTACTTTAGGTGAGTCCACTGCTTTGTTAAAGTGCAGAATCCTTCTTAATTTTACCCCAAGCTGTCAGGGCGTCTTGCCTCGGTGGTGCTGGGAAATCTGACTGTAGCAACAAACCTTAGTCACTCGAGCTCGAGTAATTGTCTTGTTCCGTGGCCCCGCTTCCAAAAGCTCTGTCCCTGGATCCCTGGCTTCTTTAGCTGATATTCCTTAACTATTACTCTGTAAAAAATTTCCCTTGCCATTGTGACTCCGTGAACCATGTTCTATATGCTTCAGGCCAGGATGTGCTTTATAGTTAACATTTTTAGGCTGTATTAGGCAATGTTACATATTTGTTGTGGTATAGAATGTCTGTGTTAAAACGTAAAGCGCTTTGCTGCTAAATGTATTCACCATATCCTGTGTAGAGGCTAGTCTGTGGCGTATGTTCTCTGTGAATATCACACCTGGGGGGGCACTCAATGCGTGTTGCCAGTATACTATCCTTGTGACAAATTCCACGTTTTCCGTGTTTTATGTGCCAAAGCACGTTTATGGAAGCAACGCGTTTGGGTAATTAAGGGTATATATTTAGAACAAGAGAGGGGTTTTATTTTGACAGATGTCTAAAATGTGTTTGGGGACTTAGATAAATTCTCAAGGATGATATACTGACAACTTATTGAGTGACCAATCCCCCCCGCTGTCACATTACTTGGAGCCATCCACAGAAGGTTTGATGTGACTGATGTTGTGATGACGCCCTCAGTATGTGTGATAGCTTGTGCTTGCGTGTGCTTCTTCTAGCCGCTGTAGAGGTAGAGCTAGAGAGGCATCGTCACGTCAGTCTGCAGAGTATGGAACTGCAGCACGCCTTCATGAAACCAAAGACAACTGTGGTCGAGATCCGGGCAATGGAGAGAGGTATAACCCTGTGTAAATACGACCAGAAGCAGAGAGTACAGAGAATACAACTCAGTTGAATTTGGCTGATATTTCAGTGGATGGTGATGCAAAAATTGACAACATATTGGCTAATCACAGCATTGGTGGTCGTGGCTTGCAGTAGAGTAATTGTTCTGACCTGCAGTTTTCCAAATTTAAGCTGTCCCATGTGATACCGCTTGTTGTTGTTCTAACTGGTGCGTTCTCTTTAAGACAACATATGTGGAATATTGACAATGTTCATAACTAATTCGCTGATTCAACTCAAAGAAGACCAACTTCTGTCAACTGCGCAATGTTTATAATTATTATTTGCTTATAATTTATCAATGACATTATAAGCATAAGATTATAATCATAAGATTACTTACAGCCATTAATGTGCATATAACCATCAGTGTGCTTATAACTCTCGCATTGCTTATAGCCATATTGATCGAGTGCGTAAAATAAAATATTATCATTTAAACATATAAAAATATACTAATATTTACACATGCATATGTAGGTATTTATTTTTCATTTACAGTAACTATAATTTGGCGTTAGATAAAATAAAATCATTACATAGTATGCCTAAGTGTTTTCGACATCAATATTTTATCAACAGATAAAAACATTTAGGCACCATAAATATCTACTAACAATAAAATTCAATATGGAACAAACATACTTTTCATTTGTTTATCAAATGCTTTTCATTTTATAATATATGTGCTTGTAATACAAGCACATATATTATGTAGGTTATTTTGTACATCCCATGAATGCCAGAATAAGACTGTTCACACACATAAAAGGAAACTACCCATAAATTACTGAAGATACTCTAGTATGGCAACAGATGTCCGTAAACAAATTTCCTACAAGAATACAACGTGGTTTGCCAACAGCTGCCCAGGAGAAGGCACTTAGCTACAAGGATGAGGAGGTGACGAATGCGACACACATGATCAACCTGCAACACACACAGATGTCCCAAGTTGACGCATCGCGTGAACTACGCAAACACGACCCGACGGTGCGCACCGAGACAGATCAGCACAAGGAACGAGCACGTGCCATGTTGCGCATGGAGGCGTCCGAGACGAACGTTACCCATGTACAACGCACAAAGCGGAAATGTGCCGAACCTCCGACATTTGTTGAGCCACTGAAGAACGTGACAGTGAAGGAAGGATTTGCTGTGAAGTGAGTGAATTTGGACTTTTTGGGGGGTGTTGTGAAGTACTTCTCTGCTACGTTAAATGCATGTTATTAGTTTTATATGTTGGACTTGTTGTCTGTATGGTTCTACCCTCTCACTCTCCACTTCCTGTCTCTCTCTCGCTTGTGTTTCCCTCTCCCATCTCCCTCTTTCTCCATCTTTCCTCCTCTGACTCCCTCATCTGTTATGTCCCTGGCCTGTTCTCCCTCCTTCTCCTATGTCCACTCCCCTTTCCCTCTCTCCTCTCACTCCCTCACCATCCCTTTCCTCTCCCTAACTCCCCCTCTTTCCATCAATCTCTTCTCTCACTCCTTCACCATCTTTCTCTCCCTCCCTCCCTCTCTCTCCCTCCCTCCCTTTCTCTCTCTCCCTCTCTCTCCCTCCCTCCCTTTTCTCTCTCTCTCTCTCTCCCTCTCTCTCCCTCCCTCCCTCTCTCTCCCTCCCTCCCTTTCTCTCTCTCTCCCTCTCTCTCCCTCCCTCCCTTTCTCTCTCTCTCTCTCTCTCCCTCTCTCTCCCCTCTCTCTCCCTCTCTCTCCCTCCCTCTCTCCCTCTCTCTCTCCCTCTTCTTTCTCCTCAATGTTTGTACATCACAAACAATAACATGAAATAATCATATGCGCAAGTCATTTAGTACATGATATATGTATTGGGATCGCAGACTGGAAGTGAAATACACTGGGACACCGACCCCGGTAATCCAGTGGTTCCGAGAAGGGGTAGAGATTCAACCATCACGAGATTTCCAGATCTCTATTTTCATGAACAAGAGTTACCTGTTCATCCCAGAGGTGTTCCCCGAAGACGCAGGAACCTTCAGCGTTCAAGCAATCAATGAGTTTGGTCTCGTTGAGTGCCGCGCAGTCCTCATTGTAGAGGGTACGTACGCACTGTGTCTTGTGTCGGTGATGATGCTGCATTCGTAGCCCACACAAGGCAGAACAGAAAAGTCCTGATATTTGTTCATGGATCTAGGAATTGTTTCATGCATTCATCGTCCAGACAGGGCAGACAAATATTAGGAAAAAATAATGTTACAGCAATAGAGAAAAACCCTGATATTTGTTCATGGATGTAGGAATTGTTTCACTTAAATTCATGAAAAAGAATTTTTTTTATTTCTTCTTGACTTTTCTGAAAGTAAATGATTTAACAAGATTGCCATACACAGCAAAATACCCAAATGGCAAGTGGACAAGGAAGCCATTGACCATTCATTTATTGTTCTCTGTGAGAATGAGTACTTTCTGATATCCAATCTGCACTGATACTTCACTAATGTTACTCCGTGTCCTCTAATTTTGTCTTGGTACATGTTATAATACTTCGTTTGTTCATGTCCAACAGAAGACAAAGTGAAGGAACTGAAGGAGATGCATCCAGAGTTCCGTGTCCAAATGCATGACATCCGGATAAAGCTGGGAGAGCCAGCCACATTCGACTGCCAAGTCTGTGGACATCCTAAGGCAGAGATGTACTGGCTTAAGGTAAACACTATCATATTGGTGTCAGTGTGAAATTGTTTTTGGTGACATATTTTTATCCTGATGTGGGGAAATTGTAATTTTAGTGGTCTTGGATGGTTACAGTATGCAGTAGATAACGCATGCACAGTGGACATATATAAGGGATAATGATAATAATAATATATTTCGTAATTTGTCTGATGCTTCATTTGTTAAAAAAAAACTCTAAATTTATTTACACAAAATCTGTCAAATCTGTTAAGCCAGGAAAAGTTGCTTACAGGCAATGAAATTCATGTCATTTTAAAATAATAATAATGAAAACCTTTATAGTGCTTAATTCCTCAGGAACATGAGCTCAGAGGTGCAGCAAACTAGAATTGTTAAGCATAATGTCATGAACAGGGCAAAAGTAACCTGACTAATGTTCCGAGCATTCTGTGCCAAGTTAAGTGTGTTCTGTGTTACACAGAACGGCAAGCGCATGCCGGAGAGTAGTCGGTGGAAGTTCATCGTGGAGGAGGACCACTACACACTACTGATCTACGAGACCAGTGTGGAGGACGAGGGGCTCTACGAGTGCGTCGCCGTCAACAAAATGGGCAAGGCTACCTGCTGTGCAAGGCTTGTAGTACAAGGTGCTCTTGAATTATATCTAATTGATATTTGAGACAAAAATAGGCCTACCGGTACTGAAGTATTACATAATCCGTGGTGAAACTTGGCTAAGACTGGCTTGCATTTTATTCTTAAATTCGCGATGTTATTTTGTTATCAGATATTCCGTGAGTGACCCCCCAGGTGCAGTTTGTCACCACATTTACGGAAAACTTGAGTCTTGAATTCATGTTTAAAAAAAATAAGGGTCGAGGGTACTATGAGGGGACAGTCAGTGGCTAAACAGCTTTCACTACGTTGTCTTAGTGAATTTGATATGTTTTAGTGATAACTAATCATAACTGTATATGTCACAGTTGAAACTAATTGTTTTACGTGTGACAACAATGATGGGTCAGTCCTGTCTAGAAAATACTCTCACATAGAATGCACTTCATTGAAAAAAAAATCACTAGTTTTATGTTGATGCCCCGTGACAAAGGGTTAGAACTTGACCATGATATGACCTTTTGGTAAACATTTTTATCATAAAACTGTCACAAAACTTCATTGTTGCCTCTTTATCTACTTATGTTAATATAAGCCAAAAACTGTTGAGAGTTTAACAACATTTCAGAATGTATAACTGATTATTAAGTAGTTTTTTCACATGGTCATCAGTAGTTGGCATCAATGCTGCATATCTGCAGGTAAACCAATCAAAGGCCTGCCTCAGCAACAGATTGTGGGTGCATTCATGGCCCCACAGTTGGTTGAACCTCTGCGGGACCAGGAGGTGCGTGAGGGCGTGCCTGCCGTGTTTGAGTGCAAGATCTCAGCCACACCAGGTAAGTGGATATGGTGCAATCAGATAAAACATGAACATCTTGATTTACCAAGATTTAACAAGATTGCCATCCAGGGCAAAAGGCCTGGAGGGCAAGTGGACAAGAAAACCACTGGCTTCTTGAGAGTGTATCTGTAACCCGCCCTTTTGAGATATTTGTCAATTTTGTTTTTGAACATATTTTCACTGTTAGCATTTACACAATCTGTAGATAATCTGTTCCATTCATTTTTATTTCTTTTTGAGAATAAAAACTTTCTGATATCCAATCTACACTGATCCTTCACTAATGTTACCTCATGACCTCCATCCCCACTATCTTTCTTAAGTAAAAAAAAAATATTTATAAATATTTTCATACCCATTCAATATCCTAAAAATTTCAATTTGATCTTCTCTTAACCTCCTTGTCCCTAGGGTTGTTAAACCACATTCTTTAAGGCGTTCTTCAGATAAAACATTAAGGTTACGATATAAGTGCCTGGTTATTGGATTAATTATTGTCATGGTGATGGTACCAATAGTACCAATGTTTAAATACACTTCTCAGATTATTACAATCATTGTCAAATGTATAACAAAATTGAAACAGTTTGAAACTAGAAATTACACGATTGACAAGTTTTAAAACAATTCAAAGAATACAAGTTGTTATTCCTCGATACGTATTTGTAAACCTTTAACTGTGTACTGAACACCTTGAAGGTTTCCATGAGTGATGTTATATAAAGCTAATGTTTATGCAACTAGTGTTGCTATTGATTGTATTAGCGAACACATAAATGAATGTGAATTTAACTTTGTATTTGTACTTTGTATAGATCTAAAGATGGACAGAGCACATTTATAAGTGGCGTGTGTGTTGAATAAACTTTCATTTCACTGTTTGCCTCCTTGCCAGATCCTGTGGTGCAGTGGTACTACAACAATCAGATGGTCAAGCCATCCAAGTACTTCCAGATGCAGTCAAACCGGGGCGTGCACCGCCTCACCATCACAGGAGCGTTCCCGGAGGATGAGGGCACCTACAAGTGTATCGCGAGGAACCAGTCTGGCGAAGTCACCTGTATTGCACACCTCACTGTCATACGTAAGTCATTCCTGATGTTCGGTTGTTTGTGTAACTGTTGATGTTTTGTGGTTCTACCCATGTTTTTAATATTTTCTTGTCGATGCATTCCCATGTGTAGGGTGCTGTAATAATAATAATTGTATTTTGAATAATGAAGGGTATTTTGATTTTATAACCATAGAGGGGAGGGGATTGACTTACAATTATTCATATTTGTAACATAGCTGTAGCATAGATTTTATTACAATTTAGTAGTCCTGTAATAATTCATATAACAATCATGTATAATCATAATAATACTGCATCCATGTGCACTAGCCATTTTGACCACTCAGACCACATTAATAAACTACTCAATTTGACTGATGAAATGTGAATTCTCCCTTTAGCAAATTCTTGTTGATGAGATCTTGACTGGAAGGAAACATTGGAATCAATCTGTGTAATTTGTGACACATTAAAGTGACCCCTCAACTTTGACTTGTTGTAGCACTGGTCAGCCGGCCTCAGGTGTCGCCACAGCCTCTCAAGGTCATGGAACCACCAAGCTTCTCACAGCCAATCACAGGCATTGATGTTGCCGAGGGCAACCCGACTCAGTTTGAGGCTATTGTTGCCGGGCAACCACTGCCACAAGTGTCCTGGTTCCGCGAGGGCGTTCAAATTCCTCACAGTGATGAATTTCAGGTAGTTATTCATATGTCGTTAGATGAACAATAATGTAATAATAACAATAATCTAATAATAACAATAATGAACATTTTGAACTACAGACAACTATCACAATGAGCCACATATTCAAGCCATACAAATTAGCGTAAATTGTGTGACTTGTTGTTTTGTTCTATTTCAAGATATATTTCTCAGTATGTGTCTCAATATTATTATTACCTCATTAGATAAATTTGTATTTTTTACATTTAAATGATTTATCTTAATTTACAGATCATTCTGGAAGGCAACCGGTGTATTTTGCGCATCAAATCTGTCTTCCCAGAGGATGCTGGGATATTCACATGCCGAGCCACCAATCCTGCCGGCGTGGCTGAATCGTCTGCAGAGCTCTTTGTTGAAAGTAAGTGGAGCCATCTGGTGTGCAGCATGCAGCGTTGTGATTGGTTGTGCAAAATCACATTGGAGTTGTATAGGTTGAAACTGGATAATCCATATCCGCTTTTGAAATGTTTGTTAATAAATAATGTAGCTTCTATTACAGATAATGTACTACTGCATGAAGTGGAAAAGTGCATATTTTGCATTTGTTTGACATATTTGATATGCTGAGTATGTGGTTTCTTTTGCCTCTGTCTCTCTCCCTCTCTCTCTCTACACTATCCTCTTTGCAATCAACTTTGTGTGATGCTATGGGTGAAAGTGTGTACACGAAGGAGATGGCATGCCATATTGTGTTATAATACTAAACATTTTTAAACAACTGTAACTAAAATAATCAGTAAAATAATGACTGACAACAATTTTATTTAACTAAAATGACTTTTAAAAAATTTTATTTTACATTTATAACCCAGAAGTTGTTTTGGGATTGCACAATTAATATTAATTCACCTGGTTATGTAACTGACATGTTCGTTAGAAAACATATTTTATGGTTTATTAAATAACTAAATTGCAACCATGAATTTTAATCAACAGTCTCTCCAAAGATAACACTCTGATGTCTGTCAGAACAAGTAAAGTGCTCGAAATAAGGTGATCTGTGTTATAAAAATAAGACATGAGTTTACATCTGTGGATGTTTTCAACTACCACTCCAGCTACATATCTGCCTTGAAGGCATTCTGGGAGGGTGATAAGGCAGCCTCTAGGGAAATGAGTCCCATAATGGCACACACTATGACACAAATGGATAACAATAATACTTGGAGTTATAATTACCATATATTTGTAATATACACAATAAAAAGAACAAATTAATAAAACACGTATTCAACTTAGTCAATTAATAGGTAGATTTTCTAGACAGATGACAAAGATCTGGCAATTAGTAAGTTTTTGACTTGACTACTGGTCAAATGTTACTAATTGTAGATTGCTTGACAGACTAAATGTAAACACAATGAAACAGAACCAGTTCACTGTCACAAAGTCATGGTTTCCTGCAAGCATCTGCATGAAAGATCCAAGTGAAGCCTGCATGTTGGCCAGTAGCTTGAGGATGTGTTCATAGTAAGTTGGCGATCTCTCAGAATTTTTGCGGATTCCAACTACAATTCAAGGCTGTGTGTTCCATGCATGAATTAACATTCAGACAGGTAAGTCTTTGATGTTTACTAGTAATCATTTGTATGATAGTTCTGTTAAGTTAAAGCGAAACAAAAGTCATGCGTTTCAGCATATGCACCTATAACAGTTACTAAAACATAACCATTTGTAACTACAATTAAGAATATCATGCCAGTGGTTTACTAAAAAAACCTTGTTGAACACACAACATCTTAACTGTCAATACTGTTAGATAATACTATGTAACAAGTGCGGTATTCTGGCAATATTCACTCGCCAAATAAAAATATAGTCATATATATATATATATATATATATATATATATACATATACATATATATATACATATACATATATATATATGTATAAATATATACATATATATATATATATATATATATATATATATATATATATATATATATATATATATATATATATATATATATATATATATATATATGTATATATATATATATATATATATATATATATATATATATATATATATATATATATATATATATATATATATATATATATATATATATATATATATATATATATATATATATATATATATATATACATATATTCGTATACACCTATTCCAATTATGCAATAGGATATGGCCACGCTATTTGCGTCCAAACTCAACTCATGTAATATAATGTTGGCCTTTTTGGCATTTGTTTATTCAACTAATCTTCTTTCTGGCAAAATAATACGTTTGTTTGAGACTTTGCATTGGTTCTGTGTATCCCGGCCTCCCTTAATACGCCAGTTTAGTTTAGGTTACCCCGATTTAATCGAATGGCGCATTCACTAATCGGTTGTGCTGGTGAACATGTTATCCCTTGGTCAGTCGGAGATATGAACTTTTAGAACACATTAAACACAGTAAACCACTGGCGTGATATTCCTGATTTTAGTTTCCTGTGGTTAGTTTTTGTTATTTCTTTAGGTGCGTACCCCCAAAACCTTGCCTTTTCTTTCACTTTAAGGAATAAAATATGCATGTTTATTTAAGTGATGTACTACTGATGATGATAAAATATTTTATAACAACCTAGTTCCTGAGATAAGATTTTTATTCACTCTTTACTTTTGACTACTACTGTGGTAGATGAGACGTCACACAACGTACATATTCCTAGTACTACGTCTCTTGTAAACATTTTAACATTTCTTGTAAACATCTGGAGAAACATGTAGCGATTTGGTGTAAAATTGTGTTTTACTTCACAGTGAAGCAGCGCGTATCAAAGGGGTCAATTGAACTGGCTCAGCAGCCACAAATCATGAAGAAGGCACCACAAGTCCTCAAAGCTCCGTCTCCCGTCAGGGAGGTAGTGACTGGTAGCACCACCAAGTGAGTACAATGTGAACCAAAAACACTGGAATGGAAGTTTAAGTACACTTTATATAATATATAATACTAGTACACTATTGTATTTGCATAATGTAAAATTGTGTAGTAAAAACAGTCATTGTGGCAATTGCTTATGATATTTAACTGCCAGACTATCTTCATATACACGTTTAAACTGGTGCATTCGACTATTTTATTAATGTCCATGGTCCTGAATACATATACTGCATCTGAACCAAGATTTCACAGTTACCATTGATATTATTTTAAGTCAGTGTTTTCTTGTCAGCTTGTAATATATGGGTGACATGTTTCTATTGCTGACACATTTCCTTGCAAATACCCGAGTGGTAGTGGTTATTTTAGACTAATTTTGTATTGTCTGTTTTAAAATTACACCTTCACACTTTTTTTATATATCACTATATAGGTCCATTCCTAATTTTACTTATTCAGTTATATGAAAATGCTCTATTATTTGATTGTATTTAATCTTTTATGTTATATATTTTAAAATATGTACTTGCATGTGATATTCAATTTCTTTTGTTGCAAATCAGATAAACGTATTATTATTGGTACGTATAATACAAGATGTTACTGATGACACTTTAGTGAGGCTCAATGGCTCAGCGGTTGGAACGCAGGACTCTCAATCGAGAGAACCTGTGTTCACATCCTCATGCTGCCATTTTGAAAACTTTGGCAATTTCGTTCACCCCACGTTGCCACAGTTCACTCATTTCTATAAATGAGTACCAGCCTAAACATAGGTGGATATGTGAACGACTAGTCTTCTCTTCCCAGAGAAGTCAAGATGGCATTGGAATGAACAGGTCTGCCAGGGGGTGAAGTTTAAATCGCTTTGAGCAGGCCCAAAGGACTGACTACCGGGCTATATAAGAACGTTCCATTACCCTTTTCCTGTGTTTGCCCCACAGACTTGTGGTTCAGCTTGAGGCATACCCCCTCCCAAGGTTCAACTGGTATAGGAACGGCCGACAGATCAATCCGTCGCAACGCATCAAGATCTCGTATGAAAACGGGGTGATCACCCTGGTCATCTTCAACGTTCAGCCAGCCGACAGTGGCAAGTACGAGCTGAGGGCCACCAACGACATGGGAGAGATTGTCTGCACGACCACTCTTGATATCAAACGTAAGTAACATCAGCATACTTCATTTGTGTTTCTATCATGTAGAAATAATAATAATAAGGACATTTATTTAAAACTGTACATCTGGTCCATTCACACTTCACTGGCTTTTTAAAAACATGATACATGTGTATACATATTATATATATATATATATATATATATATATATATATATATATATATATATATATATATAAATAAAACACTACAATTAATTAGTTAACTGATATAAATAAATAATAATATATTAGTTAAAATATGATGCATATATAAATATTGTAAGTCTTTAAAAGTTGCTTAAAATTAGCTATGGTGACAGTAAGAGCTCTGTTTGTTGTTGTTCAATAAGTGAAACTTTTGTAAATTGTTTTAACTAGTTATGTGAAATATTGTTTCAGAACAATTCTTATGAGATCAAATGTCGGTGTGATATCTTAAATCAAATGAGTGTTTGCTTTAGTGACTAATGAGATTGGATGAAGACTTCCCTGAGTTAAATAGTTGACTTAAATTGCTTTTGTCTTACATAAGCATAAACCTTCCATACTTATCCAAGACACACCAACCAGTAAGACCTGTTATCTGTCTCCATAAGACATTTCCCCCAGTGCCGATGTTAATTCCGATGTGCAGGTTGTATGTTGCTTGATGTGAAGATATTAATAGTATGACAATGGTTCTGCAGCAAAACAGAAGGTCATGGAACTGCCATCGACAACCCACGAGGTCACTTTGACGTCGCAGAAGCCGATGACGCAGGCGAAACCTGAAGTAACTCCTGTGTTTGTACAGCCTCTAAAGCCTGAAGTGCGCATCCGCGAGAACACTACAGCCAGGTATGTAGAGGGGCCATCTCCACAGGAACATCCTTCTTACACATTCCCTTTACACATTACAGCCAGGTATTTAGAGCAGCCATCTCCACAGGAACATGCTTCTTACACATTCCCTTTACACCTATGAGCACACTACAGCCAGGTATTTAGAGGGGCTATCTCCACAAGAACATGCTTTTTGCACATTCCCTTTACACATATGAGCACACTACAGCCAGGTATGTAGAGGGGCTATCTCCACAGGAACATTCTTCTTACACATTCCCTTTACACCTGTGAGCACACTACAGCCAGGTATGTAGAGGGGCTATCTCCACAGCAGGAACATTCTTCTTACACATTCCCTTTACACCTGTGAGCACACTACAGCCAGGTATGTAGAGGGGCTATCTCCACAGGAACATGCTTCTTACACATTCCCTTTACACCCGTGAGCACACTACAGCCAGGTATGTAGAGGGGCTATCTCCACAGGAACATGCTTCTTACACATTCCCTTTACACCCGTGAGCACACTACAGCCAGGTGTGTAGAGGGGCTATCTCCACAGGAACATGCTTCTTACACATTCCCTTTACACCCGTGAGCACACTACAGCCATCCAATGATGGTGTATTTATGTAAATGGAAAGTTTTTGGGCAATAGTTGCAACATGGCCGAATATTTCCAGAGAATGTGAATTGGTGTTAGATTGAGTGGGTGAAGAATAAATAATTAGATCTGTGGACAACATAAGCAGTGTGTAAGAACTGTACCTTTATGTTGACAGACTCGAGTGCCAGGTGCAAGCGTTCCCAGTGCCCACAATCTCATGGCACATCAACGGCATTGAGATAAAGCCATCGCCCAAGTACACAGTGCGCCTGGAACGCAACAAGAGCGTCCTGCTCATCAACAACGTCCAAGTGGCCGACAGTGGCGTGTATACGTGTCGTGCAGTGTCGGAGGTGGGAGAGGCCATCAGCAGCACCACACTCTATGTGACAGGTGAGTGGAAGATGCTCGATAAAACAAAGACGACTCGATGAAACAAAGACAATGATGACTTGGTTTGAATTGCAAAGTACTGCGTAAAATGTCAGTACAACCAATGATCAAAAACAGCATCAATCTACAGGTGGCAGGTCAAAGTTTAGTTCCACGTTTGTTTCCCCACTATCCAACAGAGTGCACCACTGACATTCAAAGTGGGCGGGTGGCAAAAGCTGGGTTAGGATTTGTGGGTAAAGCCATTAACGGCCGACTCAGTATCTACAGAGTTAAATAGAACTAGTTTTTTGGTTCCAATGAAACATCACATTGCTGCACTTTGTACACTAACTACATAATATTTGTGAATTGTGAAACCTCTTAGCCTCGGTTTATAAACTTCACTCCCAGTATGTTACCAAAATACAGTGCACTTGTATTATGTGGGTGTTTGTTTTTTATCAACCTCTTCAGCAATGAAAAATGGGTGTGAGGTATGGGTTTACATATTATTGTAGTCGTTACAGCATTGTTATATTGTGTTTCAGTTGTTGAGCACGAGATGGAGCCACCAAAGTTCAGTCAGCCACTAGAACCAGTGACTGCGATCGATGGCACCGAGGTGACCTTGTCATGCAATGTCAGAGGTCGTCCTGTGCCAGACGTGTTCTGGTTCCACAACGACAAGAATATCGACGACAGTGACGATTTTGTCATCACATACAACCGGTCATCAGGTAAAACTGACCTGGTCATCGTTGACTGCCTGCCGGACGACCAGGGCATCTTCAAATGCGTAGCAAAGAACAATGCTGGTCAAGCCGTGACGCAGTGCAGATTGACTGTCACATCAGCCACGAAAGTGTCTGAGGTGAAAGGTGAGATCACTGTCACTGATGTGAGCACGTCCGAGGCGGAGGTGACCATTGTGAAACGCGTGGTCAAACGACAGAGTGGCCAGCCACCGCGGTTCGCCACGCCGATACAGCCACAGGTGGTGCGAGACAATGAGACGGTGCGCTTCAACGCTGTCGTGATGGGTGCACCGGTCCCCGATATCACCTGGCTCAAGGACAAGGTCGAGTTGAAGCCGAGTGATCGTCACCAGATGATCTTCGACAAGGACACGCTTTCTTGTTCGTTGATTATCACAAATGCCTCAACTGTTGATGTGGGCGTCTACTCCTGCCAGGCGAATAACCCTGCTGGCAAGGCGACCTGCACCGCAAATGTTGTCGTCGTCCGTAAGTAACTTCTGCCAGATATTTGTTAATCACATTCATTAATATACATTTATAGTGATTAAAACGTTACACCAAGATTACTGAATATCCACGATTTCCTGTTTCTGACGAAGCAAACAACTATTGTTTCATGTAAAATTAAATGCAGATGACAAAGTAGTCATATGTACATATTATGTTGAAATTGTCAGTCTTATATTGTCATCTATACATCAGATATCTGTGAAATAAGATTTACTACTGAACGTAACATATCGTTAAAGTTCTCATCTGTTCGTTTCTTTGACCTGCGCATGTTGACCTGCTTATGTTCTTTTGCAACTGTTGCAGCACTGTCCTGTTGATAACACAAACCTTTCACACATTACACCTAGATATCCTGTAATGCTGAACCATATCAGAAACCTAGATCTCTGAGATTTCTTTTATATCCCACATAATAACAGTAACGTCTTTCTGAATTTGTGCCGTTTCGCCTGTGCTGAAATGTTTGCTTGGTTCTTTTGGTTCATTCATTGCTTGGTTATCACCACCTTTGCCAGTGGAATCCACAGACCCATCAGTTAATAATATGTATAAAACCGCTGTTCACAAAATATACATTCAGTTCCATTTATTAGTAAGTTATCAGGGTGTGTGTTACTATGCTATATGTATTTTTGCGATGAACCGTTCCAGTATTGTTTTTCCAGTGGTAAAATTGTTGTGCATGTTAGGTATCTAACATAGTTTTATCAGTTAAACATCTGGTTATATTAAAAGTACTCAGATTGGTCTTGTTATGCTGTTCTCTCGATGTTGTTTTAGTGGTCTAGCTTACTTGTTTGTGATGTTGTTTCACTAGTTCAATTGTAGATGTCTTGCATTCTATGAATACTGCTGCTGTGTATGAAGTAGTGTCTCCTCTTTATCTGTTTCTCTTAATATTTCTTCTGTCATTGCCCTGGTTCTCGTATTGTTGTTGATGTTTTTGCTACCAATTTATGAGTAATTACCAGGTACCATCCCATGTTTTTTTATAAGTTTGTTTGCGAATTGAAAGGGACGATTACAAAAAACACTCTCACCAACTAATGTACACTTGGTGCTAACAGTCATTCACCAGCTTGAAAGTCAATACATGATGCAGTGGTCAGTGATGCACTTGGTGCTAATAGTCATTCACCAGCTTGAAAGTCAATACATGATGCAGTGGTCAGTGATGCACTTGGTGCTAATAGTCATTCACCAGCTTGAAAGTCAGTACATGATGCAGTGGTCAGTGATGCACCAGTTTGAAAACATCTTCTTGTTTTGATATTCAACTACTGCAATCATTCAATCACAAGCCCGCAAGAATCATTTCCCATTGATCAGTCATGCGCTAGTTTGGAAAGATCTACTTGTTTTCATATTAACCAGTGCAATCATTCATTCACCACCACGCAACAATCATTTCCTATTTATCAGTAATGCACCAGTTTTGAATAATCTATTTGATATGATGTTCAACAGCATGGAAACGTCTACGTGATGTTCATGAAATCAAGTCAGTTCATGAAATAATGTCTGTTATACTATTGTTAAAAAATTTTATCTGCACTGATTTTCACCATAGATTTTTTTCACCATTAATGTGCACATAGGTCAAGTAGGTAATTTATATGGATTATTAAATTGTAACTATTCACCTTTTAGAATGCCACAATATATGAGCAAATCATCTAGTAATATAGCTGTTATTTATTACGAGTAGTGGATGAGGCAATAGTGTTCATGTTTTTAAATGGATGACTGTATCAATAATATGAAACGTTAGTTTATTAGGGTAGGCAGTTATTAAGTAATATAGAACAAATAATGTCTTATTCAGTGGGCATATATCTTGCACCTATGTGACGTAGGAACTGTGTAATGTGCATGAGTGACCGATACCTGCTCCTGTGGATAAATCATCCCATTTTAACGAACCAGTCAACCATGACCAAGACCGGCCATGTGTGATGGAGAGAAGAGAACCTTCCCTTCTGTCATATGCCAGAGAATATGACATGCCAGACCTCAGCACAAAGAATGAAAAAGTTTCTGTAATTCATCATGAGATGTTGCCGATTTGACATGGCTGTCATCTGGATGTCTTCATGATTTGACATGGTCTCTAGTTGACTGAAGCCACCTTCAGCAGATGTTGTTACTCTGCCGCACTGTGCATGCACAAAAATGCTGCAAAATTACAACCGGAGTAATAGAAGAAAGACAAACTGACATTGTGACTTGAGACGTGTAACAGTTGTATTTCCACCCACGTCCTTTCCTTCTGTTGATTCCACAAGGGCAGAACTTAACACTTAGCAACTAGTTTGGCATGTACTCCTCCAGCAAACGTTCACACAATTATTGGCTACTATTATTAATTGTTTACTAATTTTTTTTATTTTATCAATTTCATTTTCATTTTTTATTGTTTCACAATTTTTTTTTATTTTTATTGTTTCACTAATTAATTTTTTTATTGTTTTACAATTTTTTCAATTGTTATTGTTTTACTAATTTTTCAATTTTTAGTTGAAAAAACTAAAACTGTGGACAAATTCTGTATCTGGCGTATATATTTGTTTCAAATTAAGTTTGCGGTTTAACTTTTGCACATTTTTAGTTTTCTAAAAATTTATATCCAGAACAACACATTTCAGGCATAAAATATTCTTTAAAATAAAAAATCTTCTGTTCTGGGATATTCTAATAGCATTTTAGAGTGAGTACATTTTGAGGAAAGCGATGGCCATAATTATGTGAATTTGTACTATAGTTGAACTATATCTCTACTCCTTCTTCTCACTCTGCTATAATCTCGTGTGGTGGATTGTGGTGCAATGACACAGAAGTGTGGCTAACTCCCAATGGATGACAGCGATGGTTTCTTCCACAGCGCCTGGTAGTGAGGTTACTACGGTGAAAGTGAGCGAGGAGGTGAGAGAATCCCCCTCCTTCGTTGAGCCTCTCAAACCTCTCACTGTCAATGATGGGGAGCAGGTGACTCTGACCTGTGTTGTGAAGGGCAGGCCATCGCCAACGATCACATGGTTCCGCAATGACACTGGAGTTGACAAGAATGACGACTACATCATCAAGTTTGACGACTCGACCGGTCGGTGTGAACTCATCATAGTGGAGTGCTTCACTGAAGACAGTGGCGTGTTCCGCTGCGTTGCCACCAATGGCCTTGGCGAGACGTCAACATGTGCAGAACTCATTGTCAATGCCGTGTCAGTGTCGGAGAGCCTCATATCTGAAGAGGACATGACATCGGAGACTCTGGACTTGGATGTGTCAACAGATGCAATCACCATGGAGCTTGACACTACAGATGATGTGACATCACATGAATTTGTCATGGCCCTGCCACAAGAGGGTGAATTGAAAATGGAGGAAACAACTTTGGTAATTGAGCCGACTGAGGAAACATTCACTATGGCCGTTGGTGAACCTCTGGAGGCGTCCGAGTTGACAATTTCGACAGATGTTGACACTGATTCAGCAATCACTGAGGAGTTTACTCTGGCAAGAACTGGAGAAGAACATACTGAAGAATTTACCTTCTCTGGAGAAACAACATCAGCCACTGAGGAGGTGCATATGGAACTGCCAGAGCAGGACTTCACTATGGTCACTGACACCACCGCTGGAGCAGAACTCACTGAAGAATTCACCTTCTCTGGATCCGAGGCAACATCCACAGAGTTTGCAATGGAAGTTGTGCAGGATGACACGGCTGCAGTGACGTACCTGGAGCCAATTAAACCCCAGGTGGTAGAGGAGGGTAAAGATGCCACATTTGTAGCTAAGGTGACAGGCAAGCCAGAGGAAGTGACATGGTACAAGGATCTGAACATGCTGGAAGCTACAGAGAGGTTACGCATGGACTTTGATGCCAACACTGGGGTGGTTAGTCTGACTATTGTCAAGGCAATACCTGAAGACTTTGGCAACTATAGCCTGGAGGCATCCAATAGTGCCGGCAAGGCTAGATGCACTGCTAATCTGGTTGTCGTGCGTAAGTACATGCCAACCTACTTGTTTCAGTCCCAAAGCAGTTCCTGAGAGTAATTTAGTAACTTTATAGACTTGTATGTTGGTTGAAGTTTTGAAAACACTTAAAGGCATCAAGTATATTTTGCCTCCATGTTAGCTGGTGAACTTAGTGCTAGCTGGATATTAGTTCAGTGTCTCAGCAGGAAAGCACAGTTTTTATTATTTTGTTGGACCTTTATAATGATCGAGGTGAGAGTTGTACATTGAGATCATGCCATATGTCATTGTTTCGTATTCAGCCCATGCTTCACCCAATAGTTCTGCCATTGGCATGTTCAGATAGGCTGTTTCTTAGACGTTCGAGCAGTAGCCCCTGTGTGTTTCTCCTAGTGTTTAGCCAGGCTTCCTGTGTATTGGCTGCCGATGTTCTCTCTCGTTGCTCTAGTGTATCTTGCTACTTCAATGTGCTGCAGATGTTCATTCGTGTGCTCTTAAGGCTTTATGTATCCTGTATCTGCGTATTCTCAATATGGCGTATATGGACAGAGTGTCCTGTTATAGTATGAATCAGCAACAATTTCTGAATTATGTTTTTTAAAGCTGTGTTGTGTTACTTTTTGTTCCTGGCAAAAACGTAATGTTTCACTGGAATTTGCATTGCGAAATTTCAACAAATAATAACATGAAGTTGTATATTTTTTACTTTACTATTTTCACACCCAAGCATGATGCCTGTACTGATTAGTCCTGTTTGCCTACAGCGCCAGATGCTGAGGTGACAATCACTGAGAAGACAGTATCCGTGAAGAAGGAAAAGATCACTGTGATCGGTCAGCAAGAGACACATGTCGTAGAGAACTCTCCGACATTCAGTCAGCCTCTGCTGCCCCACACAGAAGTCACTGAGGGGGAAAATGTGACGTACGTCAACCGTTTTCTTTTTTAATAATAATAATAATTATGATGTAATAATAGTAATAATTTGTTCCATTATCACAGCTAGTTTATTACTCTCTTAATCCTCTTCATGCCTACTGGTGCATAATGCATAAACAAGGTATCTCCACTGGTTTTTTTGGAAGCAGCTAATTCAGTGGCCATCCTGAACACAGTTGGTGCAATACATGTTAGAGTTTGAATCCACGACAGGTTATACATTAACCCTCTGTTTAGCAGACAGCAGGTAGAATGGACCAGCGACTTTTAGTGTCTCATCCGAAAGACAGGCAAAGTGGAATGAACAGAATTGCCCAATTTTTGAAACAAACTGTGTATGGCAATGTCAATACAAACCAACTATCAGAATGTAAAAGATTGTCACTAACTGAGAGACAGTACAGTCTTATGCATTTCTGGTACAGTGGCCATTCACTATACGGACTCCTGATGGAAAGAACAACCTCTTAAAAGGAAAAATTTTGAAGTCCCAGGTCTGTGTCAGAACCTCCGTCATACCCATCGATATAAGGAGCATCAGATATACATAACAATTTGGCCATGTATACCACTGTATAACATGATGTTTCTGCTGACATGAAACACCATTATTTAACATCTTTAGTGACCAGTATGTTGGCAAGGTCACATTCAAAATCATGCAAACACAGTATACTACTACTTGTAGAATTTTTATTTTAATAGTAATGTAAGTAATTGTAAACTATTGATACACAGACTCCAATGCCAGGCAGTGGCGGAACCAGAACCAACATTTACATGGTACCGGAGCGGGATGGATATTACTCCGACTAAGAGGACCCATGTGATCTCTGACAAGGGCACTTCGACCTTGACCATCGAGAATGTCACATTGGAGGATGCTGGCCAATATGTGTGCACATCAAGGAATGCCCTTGGTGAAAGTCACACAAAAACCATGCTTCATATCAAACGTAAGTACTCTTTTCTTTCTAAAATTGTAAAGTTAATAGTTTTATTATGTTTTTTTTACCAAGGAAATGAAATTATGTGGGTTTAGTTAATGAAAGAATAGTGAAGTCAATGCTTCAGAAATCCTTCAAGGTGCTTATCATTTTATAAAACAGTATTACACTATAAAATACATTTAATTTTCTCGTTGGACTGATTCTAATCAGTAGTATTTAGGTGATCAGTTATTCTTCTTCTGTATTTTTGCGCCATGGCGGAAACTATCGCATACCACCTTCCTTGTGTCTTGAACCTGTTTTTCAGGTGATTATGATAATTCCTTGCATCAAGACAGGAAATAACAAATGTTGACATAGGTGTGCCATGTAATTGGGAATCATGCCTTCTTCATTTGATGGACCTGCTTGCAGGAGTGACAAGGGACCAACAGGAAGAGACCGTCGACGTGGTCCTGGAACCAGTTGATTTGTCTGCACAACCAATGCAGTCCACACCAATCCAGCAGGCTCCTCCATCAGAGGAGCCTCAGCGACAACAACAGCCACCAAGTCAGCCTCCTGTGCAGACCACAAGCCGCTTCACTCATGAACAAACATTCCTCCAGCAGCAGGAGATGTACTATGCAGCACCACCACTAGAGGAGCCACCACAGTTCATGATGCCACTGAGAGATCAGTCGGTGAGCGATGGCGACGAGGTCGTTTTTCGCGTGCTGTTCCGTGGCTCGCCAGCACCGACCATCACGTGGTTCTTTAACAGCCAGCCAATCAAGAACAGTGCTGACTTCCAGTTGATGATTGACGCAGAGAAGGGCGAGAGCAAGCTGGTCATTGTTGAAGTGTTTCCGGATGACGAGGGCGAATATATGTGTCGGGCCGAGAACTCCATGGGCACAGCCGTTACTCACTGCCACCTCTTTGTGAAACGTGAGTCGATTTTGCAACACTGGTCATTGGCATGTATTTAAAGGTGCCTCCTTAATTAATTCCATCACGAATCACGTTTGTTGATGTTCATATATGTAATGTAATATGCACAGTCAGTTTAATAAAAGTGTATACTTTGTTAATATCATTAAACAAATTGACTTTCATTGTTAGATTAGCTAACTCATGAAAGTGAATAGCCTTGATAAGATCACAAAAAACATGCTGTCTCCATTTTCTGCAATGTTTCCGTTCAGTTGAACCTAATTTAATTTAATAGTTTGCCCGATGAATTCATCAAAACTAAATAACAAATTTGACCAAACAGATTAGCATGTCGTAGTTGATATTAGATAGGTTAAATTGTTCACGAATTGCGACAAGGAGGCAGGTTAAATGATGTGAGTTGAATACCGGTTGAATACCGGTTGAATACCGGTGCCATGCATACTCTCTAGATGGCATGTCAGTTTATTTTTAACTCTGTCATTTGAAACGTAAATTATGAGAAGTGTCTGAAGTTTGAATCCTTAATTATGTACCCAACCATATCTCTGTGATGTTATTAAAATATGTATAGTTTTATCACAATGAATCACCACTGATCAACTCTGACACGAAAAACTGGATTAAATTTGAAGGACATTAATGAATATTGTTTGATGGTTTCATCATATATAAACACAATTATGCAAATGTGTGTGAATAAAATTATAATAATTAATAAAAACAATATTTTCATTACAGTACCATCATCATCTGAGGAAGATGAAGCAGAGAAGATCGTGACGAAGACTACAGAAGTTGTGAAGGCACAGGAACCACTGACGATCAGAGAGATGCGACGATTCTCTGAGACAATTGAGATTGAGCCGAAGGAAAAACAACAGCCGATGGAATTGCAGTTTGGCATTCCAAAGCGGCCTTCATTGACCAGTGAACTGACCATAAAACAGCCATCAGTACCGTGGGGCATGCGCATGCATGTTGAGGTTCCAGCGCCAATGTACTCTGAGCGGCGCAGTCTGCAGCTGAAACAACGAGCAGAAGCGCTTGCAACGCAGCGCCAGGAACTGCAGATGGCCATTACAAAGCAACGCCGATTCTCCGAGACGATCGCCATTGACTTGGCAAAGAAGCCACGTGAGGTTCAACTACAATTCAAGCTGCCAGAGCGTTCTGCAGTCACCGTTCACCGGCGGTCCGCACCACGCGGTGTCAAAATGGAGGTCGATGTTCCGCGGCAGAGGACGTCTAGCATTGACCGCCCTCAGCGGGCCCAGGCGATTGAGACACAACGTCATGAGGTGACAATGTCACTCGAGGGCGGTGCACCGAAGTTCGTTGTCGAACTATTGCCGAAGAAAGTTATGGATGGCGAAGAAGTGAAACTTAATGGACGGGTGGTCGGAAACCCGATGCCTGAAGTTACGTGGTATCACAACGGCAAGGCAATTCTTGACAATCCAGACTTCCGCATGACATATGACCAGAGGACAGGAGAGGTGGAACTTCACATCATGGAGGTCTTCCCACAAGACACAGGAACTTATGAGTGCGTCGCCAGTAACAAGTATGGCCAAGCTGTTGTCAAGACAACTGTCATTGTGGAAGGTGAGTCAACCGTTTTATTTTATGTGTTTATATTAGTAGTATAATTATGTTGCCTAATTTGTGACGTCAACATTTCTGTTTTTTTTTTTTTTAAAACAATTAGTATGAATCTTTTATGAAAAAATCTTCTAAATAATAAATCTCAACAATAGCCATTCATTATTGCACACCTACATGCAATATTAGAATCTGCACTGTTGTCTTTTCAGTGTATGAATACGTGCCAGACAGTGAAGAGGCAACTGCATCACAGACCGAGTCCATGATATCAACATCATCGATGGACGAAGCTGAGTTCCAGCAGAAGACGCAGCGCTTCCTCGCCAATATGGAGATCCTGCGTAAGGAGATCCATGAGGATGTGATACCCGTGAGGGAGTTCAAGGAGGAAACCATCGATGAGTTGGAGATCGAAGAGCGAGGATATGAGGAGACAATCCAGATGGCTGATGTCAAGTGGCAGATACAGAAGCATAGTGACGAGGTGGAGGAACGAGTCAGCGAAGAGTCTCATGAGCCTGTCCCTGATGTCACGACAGAGCAACTACTGGAGGGTGGCATCCCAAGTGAGACAGTCCTGGCAGCTGTGGACATCGCTGAGAGCCATGTGCAGCCTCAAGAAGCAAAGGCAGATGAGGAGCTGACAACCGAGTTTGTAGCTGAGGGTACAGATGTGACTCAACATGAGGAAATCGAGGTTGAACTAGCGCATCATGTTGTGCAACTGCAGCCAGAGACGCGTGTTGAGACCATGAAGGAAGATCGTGCAGCGGAGTATGCTGAAAACATCACTGCTGAGGCATCAGAGACAACAAAGGAAGAGGAAACCTCAGTGGAGTTTGTCCAGTATTCTGTCAGTGACAAGCAGGAGACAATGACACAGCCTCAGGTTGACACAAGCTCTGAGGAAGTCACACTTGTAATGGAGGCAACTTCTGAGGAAATGACTACGGAGCAACAGATCACTATTGATCTGTCACAACCGATGGTCGAGGAGAAGGTGGAAAGTCAGGTGGATGTAGTAAAGGAAGACTTGCCAGACGAGGCTGTAATTGAGATTTCCTTGTCAGAAGGTGAGAACCTGCAGGAGGAGGAGATCACTGTTGACCTCACACAGCCCTCTGTTGAAGGCAAGCGTGAGTCGATGGTTGGTCTTCAGGAGGAGATAATGCCTGTTGAAAGCCTCTCTGAAATCACACTTCCTGCACAGGATGTCCCATCAGAGGAAGCCATCACGTATGATATGGCACAGCCATCTGTTGAACAGCGACATGAATCGAGAGTTGACGTTCTGGAAGAAAAGCTACCTGAGGAAGTTTTGGCTGATGTTGCAGCACCCTCTGAGGATGTTGCAGCAGAAGAAGAAATCACTGTTGAAGTTTCCTCACACACGGTTGAACTTCCGCAAGAGACGAGAGTTGACAAAGTTGAAGAATCATTGCCTGTTGAAGGCTCTGAAGAACTTCCTGTGCCATCAGAAGAAATAACTAAAGAGGAAGAAACTACTGTTGAAATGGCCCAGCCATCGCTGGATGAGCGTCGTGAATCAAGGGTGGACATTACTGCGCAAGCCTCTGTTGATGAAACAGCTTCGGACATCACTGAGACATCACAGCAGACAGTGATGGAGCAAGACATTGTGATGACATTGTCAGAGTCACAACTTGTTCCACAAGATGAATCTCGCACAGACTATGTGGAAGAGAAACAAGAAATGGAGGAAGAGGAGACGTTTGTTGATGTGCCTGAAGCTATGTCAGAAGGGGAGGAGATCTTCGTGGAGCTGGCTGCCATTGATGACAAAGAGCAGCAGGAATCGATGGTGCAGCCATCAGAAGAAATATTGCCAGAGGAAGGATCTGCAGATATCACTCAACCATCAGAAGAGATGACCAAGGAGGAGGAGACTATTGTTGAACTGGCTGTACCATCTGTTCAGCCTCAAGAGGAGAGTAGGGTGGAGATTGTGGTCGAGGCACCGCTGGAAGAACATTCTGCAGACATTAGTCTGCCCTCAGAGGAAATAGCTGCAGAAGAAGAAATCAAAGTTGATATTTCACAACCGCATGTTGAGGGTAAAGTTGAATCTAGAACGGAGGTTGTAGAAGACATCACAGTTGAAGAAAGCTCAATGGAGATAACTCTCACCTCTGAAGAGACAACAAAAGAAGTAGATATCACTGTGGAAATGGCCCAGCCATCTCAAGAGCCAAAACAGGAGACCATGGTTGAAACAATGGAGGAAATCATTGCCGAGGAAGGCACTGCAGAAATTTCTCTGACAACGGAGGAAACTGTGAGTGAAGAAGAAGTTACCCTTGACCTGGCCAAGTCATCTGTTGAAGGAAAGCCAGAGACCCAAGTTACCATTGTAGAAGAAATGCAGCCAGAAGAACTTGCTACTGAAGTATTGCCGACTGTGGAAGACCAACCATCAGAAAAGGCAGTCAGTGTAGAATTGGCTCAACCATCGGTTGAAGATAAGCCAGAGACCCAAGTTACCACAGTGGAGGAAATGCAACAGGAGGAACTTGCTACTGAGTTGATGCCGACTGTGGAAGACAAACCTTCAGAAGAGGCAGTCACTGTGGAATTGGCTCAACCATTGGTTGAAGATAAACCTGAAACCCAAGTTACCATTGTAGAAGAAATGCAGACAGAGGAACTTGCGACTGAAGTATTGCCAACTGTGGAAGACCAACCATCAGAAGAAGCAGTCAGTGTGAAAATGGCTCAGCCATCGGTTGAAGACAAGCAGGAGACCATGGTTGTTCCTGTTGATGAGCACCAGGCAATAGAGTCAGCGGCCGACATTGATGTCACTGCAGAAGAAACAACAAAACAGGAAGACACTGAAGTAGATCTAGCTCAGTCAACTGTTGAAGCTCCGCTGGAGAGCAGAACAGACATCCAGGATGAGACATTGGCTGAGGACGTGCTTGGAGAGGTCACTCTCCCTGCGGAAGAGGGAACCCAAGAAGAGGAAACATCTGTGGAATTGTCTCAGCTTTCTGAGATGGACATCAAAGAAAGCCATGTTGATGTTCAAGTTGAGAGCATAGCTGCAGAGGCTGCTGATGAGATCGTGGTGGAAGTGACAACAGAAATGGCCCAGAGTCAGGAGGTGTCGGTTGACATGGAACAGACAGAGGTGAAGCAGACTGCTGAAAGCATGGTGGAGATTCAGATGTCAACAGAGACTGCAGAGACCATGATTGAACTTGGTGAGCAGATCCCGTCATCAGAGACAGCTGGCAGCGCAGAAATCATAGTTGATCTCTCCGTGTCCAGTATTGAAATAGAGCAATCTCATGTTGATTTCACTGACGAGAGACACTCTGAAGAGCGAGAGGAGGACATCTTTGAAGATGTACCAGAAGCTCTTCCAGAGAGCAAGGAGATTGTGACTGATCTCACTGCCATTGAAGGAAGGCTGCAGCCAGAGGTACTGGTTGAGACTCAGGAAACTCGCACAGACTTAGAACTCACCCAGGACATACAGATTGAGACAACAGAACATGTGTCAGACGAGGAGGAGATCTTCTACGAGCTGGAACAAGCTGAAGAGGAGGTTCCTAGGCCTTCACAAGTTGACATTCAGGAAGCTGTCGCTGATGTGCAGTCTGCAGAAAAACTTGTCACCGAGGGAGAAGATGTGAGCGAAGAATCAAAGGTCGAAGTGTCCCTTGAGGTTGCTGAGATGGAGCCTGCAAAGCCATCACTTACACAGACCCAACAGACAGAGCTGGAAATACAGCTGACCGGAGACGATGTTGACAGCTATATGGAGGAGCGTACAGTGTCTGAGGACATCTCTGTTGAAATGTCATCTGTAGAGATGACAAAAAAGACAGAGATGTACACTGAGCAAGTGAAGGTGGGGGAGAAGACTGAAGAAATATCAGACCTTGTTTCTCATGAGGTTCTCCCTGCACAGCCAGAGCTGACTGCAGAGGTTGAGCTGATGGCTGCGGACATGGCCCAGCAAATTGTGCAGGCCTTACAGGAGGAGACCGAACAGACCATGTTGAGTACAGAAGTCATCACAGAGGATGTCTCGCAGCAGATCGCAACAACTGAAGTGACTGAGCAAACTGAACAGCTCACTGAACAAGTGACCGCCACCACCATGATGGCACCTGCGTTCAACATCCCACTGTCAGACGTCACTGTCATCGACGGTGAAAAGGCATTGCTTGAGTGTCATGTGTCGGGCATACCTCGCCCGGAGGTGACCTGGAGCGTGGACGGGCAGGACATAAAGCCATCTGCAGACTTCATAATCACATATGAAGCGAGCGTGTGCGTGCTGCAGATCCTTGACGTGTTGCCAGAAGACGAAGGCGAGTACTCGGTCACTGCGGTCAACGAGGCCGGGACATGTTCCTCCACAGCCTACCTCACTGTGCTCCGTAAGTATACCGACATCTTTACATTATGTTGAGTGACCTCAATTTGATTTTTTCATTCCGTGTATACTTTTTATTTAATTATTTAATCCCACGTATACATTTAATTGTATTGCCCTTAATTTAATTCATTACTTTAGCTATTTAATTTCATGTATACTTTTAGTTGTATTATTGTGTTTGTATATGTATATATAGTATAATAGTTAATACAATGCCTTAGAACACTAGGTGATTATGGTGTTATTGAAGTATCATATCTTATTATTTTATTAATGTTATCTTCCTTTTGATTTTGTTCATGTGCTTATTTTAGTAATCATTATTTTACCATCATAAAACAGCATGTGTTTTTAATATAATTTAATGCATAATACAAAATAGAACAGAGTGTTGTAACAAGAAAGCAGCCACTTTCTTGCCAATTTAATTTGTCCATGTGTATGTGTGCAAAGATTCATATGACCACAATCAACAGATGTATTTTCACACAAAAAGTTTTTAAACGTCAATGACCCAGATATCAGTGTGACTGTTACAAGGAGTTTACTGCAGTTTTTCACCTGTGCTCCAACTCCAATCTGTTTGATGCAGCATGATAGATTAGCACAAATTTTTATTTTATCGGCTGACTAACATTATACAAATGATGGTGATTGTACACATGAAGGGTTCAGAGCAAAATGCGATAAATCCATTTTTGTTGTTGAGAAAAACAGACTTTTGTGTTTCATCCTCAGAGTTTATATGGAAATTTGTACGTGATGTTGGAATATCTTAAGGATCCAACATCAAAGCAAATGATATTGGAATATCTTAACAATTCAACATCAAAGCAAATGGTAAATTTATTCCAGATTTAAATTATGAAGTTTCGCCCACTCAGAAATGTCACCCGAATTGGCATTAATCACGTTTTTGCCCTGAAACCCTTGTGTATTAATTATGGCTAATCTAACAAACCTACCTAAATTGCTGTCCAATTTGTTGTTATGACGATCAGCCACTGACTATGTCTACTGCTGCAGCACCATCTGGTCCGGAGTCTGAGGCGGACTCAGTGGAGAGGGAGAAGAGGACCATGGCCGAGACTATGGCTGAGCTGGAGACCGTCTCCATGGAGGAGATGACCTCCACCTCGACACAGCTTGATGTCACACTCGAGTCGACATCAGAATCATTTGTCACTGAAGGTAGATGAAATAGCTATTTGTCATTCCTTTATTTTATGCAATATTGTTGTCAAATTTAAAATATTTTCCTAAGATGCTCGATATTTTTTCTACATTTAAATTTTTCTTTGTCTCACCAATTTCTGTTCTTTCCAGTCAAAGTCCCAGAAGCACCAAGATTCACGCGAAAACTCGAGAACAAGGAAATATTTGAGACACTTCCAATTCAGTTGGAGTGTGATGTAATCGGCCATCCGGAACCCGAAGTGACGTGGTATCAGGTTTGTTCATGCACCAGTGCACTTTATATTTTGCCAATATGTCTTTATATGTCTATTACAAAAATAACAATAACGGCCACAGCATTAATTCACAGAATTCCTGAAATATCATCTTACATGATGTGTCATTGATGTCCATCTAGGATGGTAAGAAAATGACAAGCACAGATCACGCACTGATTGCATACACGGACGGCCTCTGCAGCCTGTCGATTGACAAGGTGACCTTGGAGGACGAGGCTGAGTACATGTGCGAGGCAAGGAACGAGGCCGGCGTTGCAACGACGTGGGCGGAACTGCTCGTCGAAAGTAAGCAATCCTTACATGTCAGCCTCATGTCTACCTGGCTGGAGCAGCATGTTACCAAGCTCCGACAAGCTTGCGCCATCGCTGCCTGATCGCACAGTCAATAGTCGATGTTGTCGTTCTGTTCATTTGGCTGTTCGTTGGTTGGTAGCGGCCACAACGGCATGGTGATAGATCTTGTTGCAGGAGATAGTATTCATACGAGACAGATGCAGTTGCAGTTGTCGTGCTTTCGTTGTTGTGTGCTTGTTTAGTTTTACATTAATTGAATTAATATTTTTTAAGTACATATGTATGATGCAGTAAGGTGTTCATTTTTATATCTATGTTTGGGTTTCATGTGTGATTTGAAGGAAATGGTAGCATAGAAATTGGAGTGCTCCCAGGATGCTGCTTGTTTCCTGCTGTTAACTTTCGATTTTACCTTAAAATCACCATGGAAATTCAAAATGAAGTAGTTATATATTTTGTCAGATTCCACTACTTTGTATTTTTTATACAATTTGCCAATTAGCTATGGTGAAGGTACACCCATCCATGCCTCAGTAGTAGATAGTTGTCATGGTTATGTGTGATAATGTAACATTGTAATTAAATAACCAGTTCTTTAGGCCACAATGGACCACATTAATGTAACATTGTCAACCATTAGTACAAATTTGTTAGTATGTGTTCATATGATCCTTTATGACCAATACTTAGCACATGCATTACTTTTATTACCATCTTTATTAAAGATTCAAGTACATTTGTAATCTAGAATACATTTGTAATCTAGAATACTTGGCACAAGCATTATTTTTAGTGACCAAAGCCGTACCATTTTTATTAATGATTCAAATATATATGTAATCTATAATCTTTGTTGCTACCCAAGACATAGCTGGTACTCTAGTTAAGACATAGTTGGTACTCAAGTTAAGACATAGCTGGTACTCTAGTTAAGACATAGCTGGTACTCTAGTTAAGACATAGCTGGTACTCTAGTTAAGACATAGCTGGTACTCTAGTTAAGACATAGCTGGCACTAACATTAAGACATAGCTGGTACTCTAGTTAAGACATAGCTGGTACTCAAGTTAAGACATAGCTGGTACTCAAGTTAAGACATAGCTGGTACTCTATTTAATACATAGCTGCTACTCTAGTTAGAAGTGATAGTAGCAACATTAGCAGTATTACTAGTGAATGTTTACAAAACGGTGAAAAGCATTGGTTCCTAGTATATTCTTGTCGTATAGGTTGTTTTCCTGTCAATTTTTATTAATTTCTTCCTGATATGTTATGCATTTCTTCGTTTCCTTGCTACCTCAGCATGAAATCTTCCTGATTATAATCCTTCTCAATATATTGTAAATGAATGTCTTTTGATGTTCTAGTGGTGCTGTTTTGGTTTCAATTTGTTTGAACATTTTGCGTTCACCTATGCTGAATGTAGCTGTGATATTTCTGGTGATTGCTAGATACTATTACCACTGCTGCTGCTCTTGTTTTGTGCAATTAGAAACACAAAACCCAAAGTCGTAAATTATACCAAAGTAGAACTCAATGATATATCTTTATTTTCTTTTCATTAGAATTGTCATTTTTGTATGTGGACATCTTGTGGGGTGCGTTTTGTGATGACATTACTTTCTGTGTACACAGAGCTGATCAGTGCAGTTGAGCAAGTCATTTTAGAAGAATATTACGAAATTGAGATTGAAATGCACTTCAAATGGAACCTACCCCCGGATCTACCCGAACTACCAGTATCAGAACCTGACCAGGACAGCATAGACACAGACGCAGCATAGCATTGTCCACTTTAACCATTTCAATGTTGGCATATTCTGTCCATATATGGCATTCAGTGGACCATCTTTACTATAAATTTAATTGTCTCGAATGAAAAACAAACAGACAATGTGAAATGGTTACGTTCTTGAGTCAAATGCAGATTTGCCGATGTACTGGTTCCGCAGGCAACTTGCTGTGTTGTTATTTATTTTAGATAAATGTTGTAGTCTTTTTATTATTTATTTCCACATTTTGTTTGTTATTTCTATTGTTAAATCATTTATTCAATTTCAATATACATACATTCTTCCATCTGTGATATTAAGTTTTTGCTGTAATTTTTTGGTGTCCGTAGCCGGTCTGGTTTTGCTATACCAGAGACTGCCCAGGTGGTTTGAGGTCGCTGAGACATCTAAGAATTATCAAAGTTTCGAAAATGCCACAAAAACCCTCAAAGCTGGCCCACGTTTCATGGCAAAGATGATTTTTTATATTTCTCGGTAGCCTTTAACTATCTGTGATATTTCTCTGCCCGGTTCAAAGTTTGTAAAGTTACTGTTGTCTGTATTGTTTGAGTGCTATTTCTTTAATGGTGCGTTGTATCTGGTCTGTGTGACACACATTTATGCACGTGATGAGATTGATTGTTGGATGTTTCCCACTGAAGAAGTGCCTATTCAAGCATTTCTTACAGTGCACCCTGTTTTTATTGGTGTGGCTGTATCACTAGGTGTACATGTTTTGATGCTTAAGTGTGGTAAAAGTACACGTGTACTGTAGCGGAACCAAATCTGCATTTGACTCATGGTGTTCCCTCTCAGCTGTAGTTCAGTTAGACGTAGCTGCAGTGGTAGTTGTATTTAGTCAATTGTTGAGCAAAGTCTCATGGGACGTTATGGCATACTACTCAGTGGTTCGTACTGAAATTCTCACAATTTTTTTGTGTTTGTTTTTTGGATTAATAGCTTGATAGCTAAACAGCTAAACATATTTATATTGTTTTGTGATTTGCTGTTTTATTTTGGTAATCGCAGTAATTTTGACGGACGATACAGCATTATGTCAGTCGCATGATGCGTTGTAGCTAAATATGTTGTTGAACGGAACTTTCATTGTAACCTGCGTCTGGCTTACTTTCACCAGCATAGTAGCATCATTGCATCATTGATGGTAGAATGCACACTCTAGATGTAGTGTCTGTTCTGCTTCTGTCTTGCTTCGTTATGCGTCCAATTGGCCAGTGTGCCGGCGTCTTTTGCCATGATGCTTTCTGTGCTGCTGGGAATGAACCAGACCAGGCTCGTCTTCGCCGAAGTCACACACCTTGCTCCTGAAGAGTACTCTTACAGTCTGCACGTCTCGGGGAGGATAGACGAGCCATTAGCCCACAAACATACTGATCTCAATCATGTGGTTTTATCCATTGGCAGCGTCCACTAAGACAATGTGTGTCCACCGTAGAGGCATGGATGGTCGTACTACGATCTAGTTTATTTATTTATTTATGCAATGATTCATAGAAACCTGCCGTGTTTTTGGGTTGTGTATTTCTGTAACCATATTTTTGTAACTGTCTTTACTCAAACAAATTTGAAATGTGGACAAACAGCAAAATACCGCTGCATTGTTTCTACCAAAAGAGCAAGAGGAAAAATAAATTCCTATGGGGTTTGTTGCAGTTCGTTTTTCACTATCGAGTTGTCTCTAAGAGAACGTTTGAGTAAAGGCAGCTAGCTACATGTGTACATAAAGTTGGCAGGAAGGCACACAGGCATATGTATTGGATTTCTGATTGGTCAATATAATAGTGGCTTAAATAAAACAAAAACAGGGTTTGTGTTGTTACAGGTATGAATGAATATGTACCCCAGATGGTTGCAGAGGGTTATTTAACTAATATTAAGGTGGTTGTGTGACTTCAGGCCATATCTGTATTCGGGGTGCAGCTTGTGTTAATAAAATGGAATGAATCTTATATATTCGTATTGTTACTCTTTTAGATGATCTGTTTAGTCCAAATTACATTGTTTATGAAGGCATGAAACACAGCAGCCACACGGTGAAACATTCTTATTGACTGGGAAGTGAACATATTTGATGTACACGTAACAACTACTTGGTCTCTTCTTTTCTAACTCGTTACTAAATATATGCCTGCTGTGTATTAAGGCTAGTTATTTCACTTACTAGTTCTCTTCAGCCTGCCAACTTTGATGTACTACCTTGTCAGCTACTATCATTAGACATACCAATTACGCATTATGGCAGCAATTGGTATATGCATGTTGTCGAACTCTTTGGGTAGATGTGAACGCCTCTGACTGAATTATGCTCTATTCTGCTTGTTTCCATGGAAACATGGATAAAGTGCAATGTTATAATTTTCTTAAATATGTAGGTTGCACAAATTTGTGTAATTTCTATGTGCAAATAATTTATTAGCATCATTTCATAGACTTATCATAGACTAGAATTACCCCGACCTTTACCCAAAGGGTTCCAGATTGTATTAATTGCATGTACTTTTGTATGTGTTGGAAGTTATTCTCGCATGTCTTCAAGCCCGTTTTTACATTTTGTATTTCTTGTTGTTTATTTTGCATTAATACATTCAGCAGCATTTTTGCAGAAACTACATCATGTGTAAAAATGGGCTGAAGATGAACAGTTATTTTTGTGCTTTTTTGTACTCTTTCTTATTATTTGTGAATTTATTATTTTGTATTGTTTGTAGCAGTAGCAAGTCGCATGGACGTGCTGCAAAGGAATTGTTTATTGAAGCACAGAGAATTGCTAATAAAATGCATGAGTTACCCTGCCCCGTGTGTGAATACCCCAGAATAACCCCAGAACCCCATTGTTCTTGTCTTCTTATTTGTTGTTTTGGTTGATATTATTACTTTGCACAATATTTTTTGTGACATTTTAAATTTCTAGTTCAATTTGTTTAACAATGTATTTTATTTTCCAATGCATTTTGTTTTTCAATGCATTTTGTTTTCCAATGCATTTTCATTGGTGAATGATACAGATGGTTTCACCACATAAAGATGCTTCCTTTTTGATACAGACATGTTGTGAATTTAATTTTTTTACGTATTTATTTGTTTAACATATATATATATATATATATATACATATATATATAATATATATATATATATATATATTTAACTTATGTATTTTTGAGCTTATTTGTATTTTTTTACGTATTTATTTTTCATGCATATTTATATGCATATGGGTTTTTACTTGAAATACAAATATTGATATGAAACACATTTTCTAGAGTTTCTATACAATTTTATGTAAATTTTGTCAGCTGTCCGAAAGTGAAAGACAGTGATTATGCTTTCCTTGAAATTTATTAATACTATTTATGAAATAATAAATTATAGCATGGCATGTCGTGTGAAAGCTTATGTCTGTGTGGTTATGCTCCGAATCTGTCTCCTGTCTGCCTTTCCTGTCACTTTCTTACTTAATGTACTACAAATATATTCTTGTCTCGTATTCAAGAAATTCTTAAAACTGACTACATTGCTAGATATTCACCACAATGTTGAGCTATTGCCGAATTTATTACAATTTACATGTGTATATATTTTTATAAATGAACATGCACTGGACTATCACTGTAAGGATTCCAGAATCAGTTTATTACTATTCGCAACACATATCACAAATATACAGCTTGGTATGTTGTATTGCAAAAAACACAGATATTCTTTAGCTGAATCTATCTAACAGAATATCAGCTCAAACTACCCCCGGTACATGATAGTCCTGCAGTAATGGGTACCTGGTCATACTAGAGAAATATTTATTACTGACACACTTTGATGTTGGACACATATACATCAGTGATTTATCATGCATTACACCAGAACAGACAAACAAAGATACTCGTGACAGCATTCCACTAGGAATACTTGTATTAACAGTACATTACTGTGGCATTGTGGGTCCTCATATTTTCTGCGGAGCTGTTCTAGAGGGATGTGTAACGTTTTCATTGGTTGTCTGATATGCAGCTATTCGGGTGTTTCGTATAACTAAAATGCCCAAATAGTATTATTTTTATCTCGATGTGTGTTTAAATTAAACACTGTTATGCTTCACATTTTAACCCTTATTGCTGCCACCTGAAAGGTAAAAATGGAATTGGACAGGCCAATATATTATCAAGTAAAAAACATTATATTTAACCTTCAAATATCATGATTTTATGGTCGGTCTTTAATGGCAGTGTTTTGATGTCCCATGAAACAGTGATTCAATTAGCCAATGAAAATTGTTGGACATTTCCTTTAAAATGGTGGTTTTAGAAGACACATTTTACACATATACTTGTGGGATCTTGTACAGTAAAACTTTGTTAATTCGAACTGTGATAACTTGAATATTCATCATGACAGAACCCATGAGCCCAGTCCAGCCAGGTGTATATACACACAACTTGAACACATGGATGATGTAAAGTGTTTCTTCAGTTCCTCAACTTCGAGTTGACAAAGTTGTACAGTATAAATTATTATAGAACAATAAACAGTTTGCCCTTGTCATTTATGATTAAATTTTTTAATTTATGTCCACTATGATAGGTGGGGATACATTGGATTTTAATTTAATTGTATGTTTTGAATTCCACTTCATTAACACGATATCAGATGATTATAACATTATATATATACATACATGTATACATATTGCCTCTGAGCTCAGGTTCCTAAGGATATTGGCACCATAGAAGTTGATTATATATATATATATATATATATATATCCATTTTCACACATTCATTTGCAAATCACTGCAGCCACATTTGGATGCTCAGACTTATATTACAGGTTGACATATGTAGGCCAACACAGTACTTGTATACTGACACAAATAAAAGAAGTGATAGTAGGCACAATTTTGCAGACATTCAAACCAAATGTGGCATGCTTGCTGTTTCCTCTGACAGAACCGAAGGAGGAGGAGGAGAGTAAAACTGAGGTAACTGTGAGGAAAGCTGTTGAGACGACGAGCATGGAGATACAGGTGACAAAGACAGAAGAGAAAGGTACGTCATCAACTGATTGTTCCACACCAAAACCAGTTTTCCTTTCAGGAACGTTAACACAATCTCGAGAGAATTTGTTTCAGCGTTTCACCTAATATTGTTAGCATTTTATCCATCTAGCTTTGACTGTCATCAAAAGGTGCATACGAGTTTACAGGTGATGCATGTGATTGAGAGCACCGCAAGGTATGCAATGTACGAGGTCATCTAAGCAAGGTTTCAGGAATTTACCGGAACTTCAAGTGGGTGAGTCATGGCATAATGAGTTCTTCTCTTGTGATGCTACATTTTTCCCGTCACTACAAGCTTTAGGAGTTGACAGCCGTGAGCTCGTCTGGTCTAGATGTCCGTGGTAGGAGAGGGTATTCTAGTAATGAGTGATGTGGATTGATGTATTCCCTATAACATATGCAGTATATGATATGTATGTATGTATGTATATGTTTATATATATATATATATATATATATATATTTATATATATATATTACTTGATAAACTGTTGGTTCTTCCTAGCATTAAGCTACTTCTTCTTACCCAAATGTCTACTCAACTAGTATTCCAACACAAACATACTTGAAAATGTTCCATAAAATAGTACCAAATTAATAAATACTCTTTAATGGTGTATGTGTTGTACCTGTTGTGTTGACTACCAATTATTCCACACCGTTAACACATTTGTTCACTGTCTTTCCACTCCTGCATTGTAATGTTGTTTCCATTTCTGCATTGTACTGTTGTTTCCATTCCTTCATCATAGTAATGTTTCCATTTCTACATTGAAATGTTGTTTCCATCCCTTCACCGTAATGTTGTTTCCATTCCTGCGTCGACATGTTGTTTTCACTGCTGCATTGTAATGTTGTTTCCACTACTACATTGTAACGTTGTTTCCACATCTGTGTTGTATCAACGTGTTTAAATTAGTGTACTGGGTGTTGTGACTTGCAGTAGAACCACAAACGGACCAAATTACAAGTCTTCAAGTCGACCTAACTCAGCAGAAAGTACAGCCAATCTTAACAGAAACTGTTGACATAGTTCACGACAGACATGACATCACAGAAGAAATGGCAGTAGAGTTACCTACTTCTGAGGAAATTGAAGCACAAGAAATTGTTGATGACATTTCCACTGCTGAGATCATGCAGACTACAACAGTAGCTGAGGAACAACAGGAAGAACTCTCACCTGAGGATGTCACCACTGAAATTCAGCGAGCTCCCACAGAGGAAATTGAAGCACAAGAAATTGTTTTTGACATTTCTGCCACTGAGATAATGAAGACTACAACAGCAGCTGAGGAACAACAGGAAGAAATCTCAGCTGAGGGTGTCACAACTGAAATTGCACCAGCTCCCAAAGAGGAAATTGTTGTTGACATTTCCACTGGTGACATCATGCAGACCACAGCAATAACTGAGGAACAACAAGAAAAAATCCTAGCTGATGATGTCAGCACTGAAATTGAGCTAGCTCCCATGGAGGAAATTGAAGCACAGGAAATTGTTGTTGACTTTTCCACCAGTGAGACCATGCAGACTACAACAGCAGCTCAGGAGCAACATGACGAAATCCCAGCAGAAGATTTTACCACTCAAATTGAGGTAGCTCCAATGGAGGAAATTGAAGCACAAGAAATTGTTGTTGACATTTCAATGGGTGAAATCATACAGACTACAACAGCAGCTGAGGAGCAACAGGAAGAAACTCCATCAGAGGATGTTACTACTGAAATTGAACTAGCTCCAAAAGAGGAAGTTGAAGCACAAGAAATTGTTGTTGACATTTCCACTGGTGAGATTATGCAGACTACAACAGCAGCTGAGGAACAACAGGAAGAACTCTCACCTGAGGATGTCACGACTGAAATTGAGCTAGCTCCCAAAGAGGAAATTGAAGCACAAGAAATTGTTGTTGACATTTCCACCGGTGAGATCATGCAGACTACAACAGTAGCTGAGGAACAACAGGAAGAACTCTCACCTGAGGATGTCACGACTGAAATTGAGCTAGCTCCCAAAGAGGAAATTGAAGCACAAGAAATTGTTGTCGACATTTCCACTGGTGAGATCATGCAGACAACAACAGCAGCTGAGGAGCAACAGGAAGAAACTCCATCAGAGGATGTTACTACTGAAATTGAGGTAGCGCCAATGGAGGAAATTGAAGCACAAGAAATTGTTGTTGACATTTCCACTGGTGAGATCATGCAGACTACAATGGTAACTGAGGAGCAACAGGAAGAAATCCTAGCTCAGGATGTCACGACACAAATTGAACTAGCTCCAAAAGAGGAAATTGAAGCACAAGAAATTGTTGTCGACATTTCCACTGGTGAGATCATGCAGACTCCAACTGCAGCTGAGGAACAACAGGAAGAATTTCCAGTTGAGGATATCACGGCTGAAATTGAGCTAGCTCCCAAAGAGGAAATTGAAGCACAAGAAATTGTTGTTGACATTTCCACTGGTGAGATCATGCAGACTACAACAGCAGCTGAGGAGCAACAGGAAGAAACTCCATCAGAGGATGTTACTACTGAAATTGAGGTAGCGCCAATGGAGGAAATTGAAGCACGAGCAATTGTTGTTGACATTTCCACAGGTGAGATCATGCAGACTGCAACTGCAGCTGAGGAACAACAGGAAGAATTTCCAGTTGAGGATGTCACGACTGAAATTGAGCTAGCTCCCAAAGAGGAAATTGAAGCAAAAGAAATTGTTGTTGACATTTCCACTAGTGAGATTATGCAGACTGCTACTGCAGCTGAAGAACAACAGGAAGAAATCCCAGTTGAGGATGTCACCACTGAAATTGACCTAGCTCCCAAAGAGGAAATTGAAGCACAAGAAATTGTTGTCGACATTTTCACCGGTGAGATCATGCAGACTACAACAGCAGCTGAGGAACAACAGGAAGACCTCTCACCTGAGGATGTCACGACTGAAATTGAGCTAGCTCCTAAAGAGGAAATTGAAGCACAAGAAATTGTTGTCGACATTTCCACCGGTGAGATTTTGCAGACTACAACAGCAGCTGAGGAGCAACAGGAAGAAATCCTAGCTCAGGATGTCACGACACAAATTGAACTAGCTCCAAAAGAGGAAATTGAAGCACAAGAAATTGTTATCGACATTTCCACTGGTGAGATGATGCAGATTGCAACAGTAACCGAACTACAACAGGAAGAAATCCAAGCTGAGGATGCTGCTCCTGAAATTGAACTAGCTCCCAAACTGGAAACTGTAGCGCAAGAAATTGAACAACCAACAGAAGAACTTGAGGTTGAAAGTCATGGGGAGGTATACAGTGCTGAAATGGTGATTGCTCCTAAGGAGGAGAGAGCAATGCAGGAAATTGTGATGGACATATCCAGTTCTCAAATTGAACAACCAACAGAAGAACTTAAGGTTGAAAGTCATGAGGAGGTATACACTGCTGAAATGGTGATTGCTCATAAGGAGGAGAGAACAATGCAGGAAATTGTGATGGACATATCCAGTTCTCAAATTGAACAACCAACAGAAGAACTTAAGGTTGAAAGTCATGAGGAGGTATACACTGCTGAAATGGTGGTTGCTCCTAAGGAGGAGAGAGAAGTGAAGGAAATTGTGATGGAAATATCCAGTTCTCAAATAGAACAACCAACAGAAGAACTTAAGGTTGAAAGTCATGAGGAGGTATACACTGCTGAAATGGTGGTTGCTCCTAAGGAGGAGAGAGAAGTGCAGGAAATTGTGATGGAAATATCCAGTTCTCAAATTGAACAACCAACAGAAGAACTTAAGGTTGAAAGTCATGAGGAGGTATACACTGCTGAAATGGTGGTTGCTCCTAAGGAGGAGAGAGAAGTGCAGGAAATTGGGATGGAATTATCCAGTTCTCAAATTGAACAACCAACAGAAGAACTTGAGGTTGAAAGTCATGAGGAAGTATACACTGCTGAAATGTTGGTTGCTCCTAAAGACAAGAGAGAATTGCAAGAAGTGGTGATGGAAATTACAACAGATAAACTGAAACGTGAAGAAACTGTTGTTGACATTTCCACTGGTGAGATCATACAGACTGCTACTGCAGCTGAGGAACAACTGGAAGAATTCCCAGTTGAGGATGTCACCACTGAAATTGAGGTAGCTCCGAAAGAGGAAATTGAAGCACAACAAATCGTTGTTGACATTTCCACTGGTGAGATCATGCAGACTACAACAGCAGCTGAGGAGCAACAGGAAGAGATCCCATCAGTGGATGCTACTACTGAAATTGAGGTAGCGCCAATGGAGGAAATTGAAGCACAAGAAATTGTTGTCGATATTTCCACTGGTGAGATCATGCAGACTACAACAGCAGCTGAGGAGCAACAGGAAGAAACTCCGTCAGAGGATGTTACTACTGAAATTGAGGTAGCGCCAATGGAGGAAATTGAAGCACAAGAAATTGTTGTTGACATTTCCACTGGTGAGATCATGCAGACTGCAACTGCAGCTGAGGAACAACAAGAAGAATTTCCAGTTGAGGATGTCACGACTGAAATTGAGCTAGCTCCCAAAGAGGAAATTGAAGCACAAGAAATTGTTGTCGATATTTCCACCGGTGAGATCATGCAGACTACAACAGCAGCTGAGGAGCAACAGGAAGAAACTGCGTCAGAGGATGTTACTACTGAAATTGAGGTAGTGCCAATGGAGGAAATTGAAGCACAAGAAATTGTTGTTGACATTTCCACTGGTGAGATCATGCAGACTACAACAGCAGCTGAGGAACAACAGCAAGACCTCTCACCTGAGGATGTCACGACTGAAATTGAGCTAGCTCCTAAAGAGGAAATTGAAGCACAAGAAATTGTTGTCGACATTTCCACTGGTGAGATTTTGCAGACTACAACACCAGCTGAGGAGCAACAGGAAGAAATCCTAGCTCAGGATGTCACGACACAAATTGAACTAGCTCCAAAAGAGGAAATTGAAGCACAAGAAATTATTGTCGACATTTCCACTGGTGAGATCATGCAGACTGCAACTGCAGCTGAGGAACAACAGGAAGAATTTCCAGTTGAGGATATCACGGCTGAAATTGAGCTAGCTCCCAAAGAGGAAATTGAAGCACAAGAAATTGTTGTTGACATTTCCACTGGTGAGATCATGCAGACTACAACAGCAGCTGAGGAGCAACAGGAAGAAACTCCATCAGAGGATGTTACTACTGAAATTGAGGTAGCGCCAATGGAGGAAATTGAAGCACGAGCAATTGTTGTTGACATTTCCACAGGTGAGATCATGCAGACTGCAACTGCAGCTGAGGAACAACAGGAAGAATTTCCAGTTGAGGATGTCACGACTGAAATTGAGCTAGCTCCCAAAGAGGAAATTGAAGCAAAAGAAATTGTTGTTGACATTTCCACTAGTGAGATTATGCATACTGCTACTGCAGCTGAAGAACAACAGGAAGAAATCCCAGTTGAGGATGTCACCACTGAAATTGACCTAGCTCCCAAAGAGGAAATTGAAGCACAAGAAATTGTTGTCGACATTTTCACCGGTGAGATCATGCAGACTACAACAGCAGCTGAGGAACAACAGGAAGACCTCTCACCTGAGGATGTCACGACTGAAATTGAGCTAGCTCCTAAAGAGGGAATTGAAGCACAAGAAATTGTTGTCGACATTTCCACCGGTGAGATTTTGCAGACTACAACAGCAGCTGAGGAGCAACAGGAAGAAATCCTAGCTCAGGATGTCACGACACAAATTGAACTAGCTCCAAAAGAGGAAATTGAAGCACAAGAAATTGTTATCGACATTTCCACTGGTGAGATCATGCAGACTGCAACTGCAGCTGAGGAACAACAGGAAGAATTTCCAGTTGAGGATATCACGGCTGAAATTGAGCTAGCTCCCAAAGAGGAAATTGAAGCACAAGAAATTGTTGTTGACATTTCCACCGGTGAGATCATGCAGACTACAACAGCAGCTGAGGAGCAACAGGAAGAAACTCCATCACAGGATATTACTACTGAAATTGAGGTAGCGCCAATGGAGGAAATTGAAGCACAAGAAATTGTTGTCGACATTTCCACTGGTGAGATCATGCAGACTACAACAGCAGCTGAGGAGCAACAGGAAGAAACTCCATCAGAGGATGTTACTACTGAAATTGAGGTAGCGCCAACGGAGGAAATTGAAGCACAAGAAATTGTTTTTGACATTTCCACTGGTGAGATCATGCAGATTGCAACTGCAGCTGAGGAACAACAGGAAGAATTTCCAGTTGAGGATGTCATTACTGAAATTGAGCTTGCTCCCAAAGAGGAAATTGAAGCACAAGAAATTGTTGTCGACATTTCCACCGGTGAGATCATGCAGACTACAACAGCAGCTGAGGAGCAACAGGAAGAAATTCCATCACAGGATGTTACTACTGAAATTGAGGTAGCGCCAATGGAGGAAATTGAAGCACAAGAAATTGTTGTTGATATTTCCACTGGTGAGATCATGCAGACTACAACAGCAGCTGAGGAGCAACAGGAAGAAACTCCATCAGAGGATGTTACTTCTGAAATTGAGGTAGCGCCAATGGTGGGAATTGAAGCACAAGAAATTGTTGTTGACATTTCCACTGGTGAGATCATGCAGACTACAACAGCAGCTGAGGAGCAACAGGAAGAAACTCCATCAGAGGATGTTACTACTGAAATTGAGGTAGCGCCAATGGAGGAAATTGAAGCACAAGAAATTGTTGTTGACATTTCCACTGGCGAGATCATGCAGACTACAACTGCAGCTGAGGAACAACAGGAAGAATTTCCAGTTGAGGATGTCACGACTGAAATTGAGCTAGCTCCCAAAGAGGAAATTGAAGCACAAGAAATTGTTGTTGACATTTCCACCGGTGAGATCATGCAGACTGCAACTGCAGCTGAGGAACAACAGGAAGAATTTCCAGTTGAGGATGTCACGACTGAAATTGAGCTAGCTCCCGAAGAGGAAATTGAAGCACAAGAAATTGTTGTCGACATTTCCACTGGTGAGATCATGCAGACTGCAACTGCAGCTGAGGAACAACAGGAAGAATTTCCAGTTGAGGATGTCATGACTGAAATTGAGCTAGCTCCCAAAAAGGAAATTGAAGCACAAGAAATTGTTGTCGACATTTCCACCGGTGAGATCATGCAGACTACAACAGCAGCTGAGGAGCAACAGGAAGAAATCCTAGCTCAGGATGTCACGACACAAATTGAACTAGCTCCAAAAGAGGAAATTGAAGCACAAGAAATTGTTATCGACATTTCCACTGGTGAGATCATGCAGACTGCAACTGCAGCTGAGGAACAACAGGAAGAATTTCCAGTTGAGGATATCACGGCTGAAATTGAGCTAGCTCCCAAAGAGGAAATTGAAGCACAAGAAATTGTTGTTGACATTTCCACCGGTGAGATCATGCAGACTACAACAGCAGCTGAGGAGCAACAGGAAGAAACTCCATCAGAGGATGTTACTACTGAAATTGAGGTAGCGCCAATGGAGGAAATTGAAGCACAAGAAATTGTTGTTGACATTTCCACTGGTGAGATCATGAAGACTGCAACTGCAGCTGAGGAACAACAGGAAGAACTCTCTCCTGAGGATGTCACGACTGAAATTGAACTAGCTCCCAAAGAGAAAATTGAAGCACAACAAATTGTTTCTGACATTTCCACCACTGAGATCATGCAGACTACAACAGTAGCTGAGGAGCAACAGGAAGAAATCCCAGCTCAGGATGTCACCACTGAAATTGCACCAGCTCCCAAAGAGGAAATTGAAGCACAAGGAATTGTTTTCGACATTTCCACTGGTGAGATGATGCAGATTGCAACAGTAACCGAACTACAACAGGAAGAAATCCAAGCTGAGGATGCTGCTCCTGAAATTGAACTAGCTCCCAAACTGGAAACTGTAGCGCAAGAAATTGAACAACCAACAGAAGAACTTGAGGTTGAAAGTCATGGGGAGGTATACAGTGCTGAAATGGTGATTGCTCCTAAGGAGGAGAGAGCAATGCAGGAAATTGTGATGGACATATCCAGTTCTCAAATTGAACAACCAACAGAAGAACTTAAGGTTGAAAGTCATGAGGAGGTATACACTGCTGAAATGGTGATTGCTCATAAGGAGGAGAGAACAATGCAGGAAATTGTGATGGACATATCCAGTTCTCAAATTGAACAACCAACAGAAGAACGTAAGGTTGAAAGTCATGAGGAGGTATACACTGCTGAAATGGTGGTTGCTCCTAAGGAGGAGAGAGAAGTGCAGGAAATTGTGATGGAAATATCCAGTTCTCAAATAGAACAACCAACAGAAGAACTTAAGGTTGAAAGTCATGAGGAGGTATACACTGCTGAAATGGTGGTTGCTCCTAAGGAGGAGAGAGAAGTGCAGGAAATTGTGATGGAAATATCCAGTTCTCAAATTGAACAACCAACAGAAGAACTTAAGGTTGAAAGTCATGAGGAGGTATACACTGCTGAAATGGTGGTTGCTCCTAAGGAGGAGAGAGAAATGCAGGAAATTGGGATGGAATTATCCAGTTCTCAAATTGAACAACCAACAGAAGAACTTGAGGTTGAAAGTCATGAGGAAGTATACACTGCTGAAATGTTGGTTGCTCCTAAAGACAAGAGAGAATTGCAAGAAGTGGTGATGGAAATTACAACAGATAAACTGAAATTGAAGAAACTGTTGTTGACATTTCCACTGGTGAGATCATACAGACTGCTACTGCAGCTGAGGAACAACTGGAAGAATTCCCAGTTGAGGATGTCACCACTGAAATTGAGGTAGCTCGAAAGAGGAAATTGAAGCACAACAAATCGTTGTTGACATTTCCACTGGTGAGATCATGCAGACTACAACAGCAGCTGAGGAGCAACAGGAAGAGATCCCATCAGTGGATGCTACTACTGAAATTGAGGTAGCGCCAATGGAGGAAATTGAAGCACAAGAAATTGTTGTCGATATTTCCACTGGTGAGATCATGCAGACTACAACAGCAGCTGAGGAGCAACAGGAAGAAACTCCGTCAGAGGATGTTACTACTGAAATTGAGGTAGAGCCAATGGAGGAAATTGAAGCACAAGAAATTGTTGTTGACATTTCCACTGGTGAGATCATGCAGACTGCAACTGCAGCTGAGGAACAACAGGAAGAATTTCCAGTTGAGGATGTCACGACTGAAATTGAGGTAGCTCCAATGGAGGAAATTGAAGCACAAGAAATTGTTGTCGATATTTCCACTGGTGAGATCATGCAGACTACAACAGCAGCTGAGGAGCAACAGGAAGAAACTCCGTCAGAGGATGTTACTACTGAAATTGAGGTAGTGCCAATGGAGGAAATTGAAGCACAAGAAATTGTTGTTGACATTTCCACTGGTGAGATCATGCAGACTACAACAGCAGCTGAGGAACAACAGCAAGACCTCCTCACCTGAGGATGTCACGACTGAAATTGAGCTAGCTCCTAAGAGGAAATTGAAGCACAAGAAATTGTTGTCGATATTTCCACTGGTGAGATTTGCAGACTACAACACCAGCTGAGGAGCAACAGGAAGAAATCCTAGCTCAGGATGTCACGACACAAATTGAACTAGCTCCAAAAGAGGAAATTGAAGCACAAGAAATTATTGTCGACATTTCCACTGGTGAGATCATGCAGACTGCAACTGCAGCTGAGGAACAACAGGAAGAATTTCCAGTTGAGGATATCACGGCTGAAATTGAGCTAGCTCCCAAAGAGGAAATTGAAGCACAAGAAATTGTTGTTGACATTTCCACTGGTGAGATCATGCAGACTACAACAGCAGCTGAGGAGCAACAGGAAGAAACTCCATCAGAGGATGTTACTACTGAAATTGAGGTAGCGCCAATGGAGGAAATTGAAGCACGAGCAATTGTTGTTGACATTTCCACAGGTGAGATCATGCAGACTGCAACTGCAGCTGAGGAACAACAGGAAGAATTTCCAGTTGAGGATGTCACGACTGAAATTCAGCTAGCTCCCAAAGAGGAAATTGAAGCAAAAGAAATTGTTGTTGACATTTCCACTAGTGAGATTATGCATACTGCTACTGCAGCTGAAGAACAACAGGAAGAAATCCCAGTTGAGGATGTCACCACTGAAATTGACCTAGCTCCCAAAGAGGAAATTGAAGCACAAGAAATTGTTGTCGACATTTTCACCGGTGAGATCATGCAGACTACAACAGCAGCTGAGGAACAACAGGAAGAACTCTCACCTGAGGATGTCACGACTGAAATTGAGCTAGCTGCCAAAGAGGGAATTGAAGCACAAGAAATTGTTGTTGACATTTCCACTGGTGAGATTTGCAGACTACAACAGCAGCTGAGGAGCAACAGGAAGAAATCCAGCTCAGGATGTCACGACACAAATTGAACTAGCGCCAAAAGAGGAAATTGAAGCACAAGAAATTGTTATCGACATTTCCACTGGTGAGATCATGCAGACTGCAACTGCAGCTGAGGAACAACAGGAAGAATTTCCAGTTGAGGATATCATGCTGAAATTGAGCTAGCTCCCAAAGAGGAAATTGAAGCACAAGAAATTGTTGTTGACATTTCCACCGGTGAGATCATGCAGACTACAACAGCAGCTGAGGAGCAACAGGAAGAAACTCCATCAGAGGATGTTACTACTGAAATTGAGGTAGCGCCAATGGAGGAAATTGAAGCACAAGAAATTGTTGTCGACATTTCCACTGGTGAGATCATGCAGACTACAACAGCAGCTGAGGAGCAACAGGAAGAAACTCCATCAGAGGATGTTACTACTGAAATTGAGGTAGCGCCAATGGAGGAAATTGAAGCACAAGAAATTGTTTTTGACATTTCCACTGGTGAGATCATGCAGATTGCAACTGCAGCTGAGGAACAACAGGAAGAATTTCCAGTTGAGGATGTCATGACTGAAATTGAGCTTGCTCCCAAAGAGGAAATTGAAGCACAAGAAATTGTTGTCGACATTTCCACCGGTGAGATCATGCAGACTACAACAGCAGCTGAGGAGCAACAGGAAGAAACTCCATCACAGGATATTACTACTGAAATTGAGGTAGCGCCAATGGAGGAAATTGAAGCACAAGAAATTGTTGTCGATATTTCCACTGGTGAGATCATGCAGACTACAACAGCAGCTGAGGAGCAACAGGAAGAAACTCCATCAGAGGATGTTACTACTGAAATTGAGGTAGCGCCAATGGTGGGAATTGAAGCGCAAGAAATTGTTGTTGACATTTCCACTGGTGAGATCATGCAGACTACAACAGCAGCTGAGGAGCAACAGGAAGAAACTCCATCAGAGGATGTTACTACTGAAATTGAGGTAGCGCCAATGGAGGAAATTGAAGCACAAGAAATTGTTGTTGACATTTCCACTGGCGAGATCATGCAGACTGCAACTGCAGCTGAGGAACAACAGGAAGAATTTCCAGTTGATGATGTCACGACTGAAATTGAGCTAGCTCCCAAAGAGGAAATTGAAGCACAAGAAATTGTTGTCGACATTTCCACCGGTGAGATCATGCAGACTGCAACTGCAGCTGAGGAACAACAGGAAGAATTTCCAGTTGAGGATGTCACGACTGAAATTGAGCTAGCTCCCGAAGAGGAAATTGAAGCACAAGAAATTGTTGTCGACATTTCCACTGGTGAGATCATGCAGACTGCAACTGCAGCTGAGGAACAACAGGAAGAATTTCCAGTTGAGGATGTCATGACTGAAATTGAGCTAGCTCCCAAAAAGGAAATTGAAGCACAAGAAATTGTTGTCGACATTTCCACCGGTGAGATCATGCAGACTACAACAGCAGCTGAGGAGCAACAGGAAGAAACTCCATCACAGGATATTACTACTGAAATTGAGGTAGCGCCAATGGAGGAAATTGAAGCACAAGAAATTGTTGTCGATATTTCCACTGGTGAGATCATGCAGACTACAACAGCAGCTGAGGAGCAACAGGAAGAAACTCCATCAGAGGATGTTACTACTGAAATTGAGGTAGCGCCAATGGTGGAAATTGAAGCACAAGAAATTGTTGTTGACATTTCCACTGGTGAGATCATGCAGACTACAACAGCAGCTGAGGAGCAACAGGAAGAAACTCCATCAGAGGATGTTACTACTGAAATTGAGGTAGCGCCAATGGAGGAAATTGAAGCACAAGAAATTGTTGTTGACATTTCCACTGGCGAGATCATGCAGACTGCAACTGCAGCTGAGGAACAACAGGAAGAATTTCCAGTTGAGGATGTCACGACTGAAATTGAGGTAGCGCCAATGGAGGAAATTGAAGCACAAGAAATTGTTGTCGATATTTCCACAGGTGAGATCATGCAGACTACAACAGCAGCTGAGGAGCAACAGGAAGAAACTCCATCAGAGGATGTTACTACTGAAATTGAGGTAGCGCCAATGGAGGAAATTGAAGCACAAGAAATTGTTGTCGATATTTCCACTGGTGAGATCATGCAGGCTACAACAGCAGCTGAGGAGCAACAGGAAGAAACTCCATCACAGGATATTACTACTGAAATTGAGGTAGCGCCAATGGAGGAAATTGAAGCACAAGAAATTGTTGTCGATATTTCCACTGGTGAGATCATGCAGACTACAACATCAGCTGAGGAGCAACAGGAAGAAACTCCATCAGAGGATGTTACTACTGAAATTGAGGTAGCGCCAATGGTGGAAATTGAAGCACAAGAAATTGTTGTTGACATTTCCACCGGTGAGATCATGCAGACTACAACAGCAGCTGAGGAACAACAGCAAGACCTCTCACCTGAGGATGTCACGACTGAAATTGAGCTAGCTCCTAAAGAGGAAATTGAAGCACAAGAAATTGATGTCGACATTTCCACTGGCGAGATCATGCAGACTGCAACTGCAGCTGAGGAACAACAGGAAGAATTTCCAGTTGAGGATGTCACGACTGAAATTGAGGTAGCGCCAATGGAGGAAATTGAAGCACAAGAAATTGTTGTCGATATTTCCACTGGTGAGATCATGCAGACTACAACAGCAGCTGAGGAGCAACAGGAAGAAACTCCATCAGAGGATGTTACTACTGAAATTAAGGTAGCGCCAATGGAGGAAATTGAAGCACAAGAAATTGTTGTCAATATTTCCACTGGTGAGATCATGCAGGCTACAACAGCAGCTGAGGAGCAACAGGAAGAAACTCCATCAGAGGATGTTACTACTGAAATTGAGGTAGCCCCAACAGAGGAAATTGAAGCACAAGAAATTGTTGTTGACATTTCCACTGGTGAGATCATGCAGACTGCAACTGCAGCTGAGGAACAACAGGAAGAATTTCCAGTTGAGGATATCACGACTGAAATTGAGCTAGCTCCCAAAGAGGAAATTGAAGCACAAGAAATTGTTGTCGACATTTCCACTGGTGAGATCATGCAGACTGCAACTGCAGCTGAGGAACAACAGGAAGAATTTCCAGTTGAGGATGTCATGACTGAAATTGAGCTAGCTCCCAAAGTGGAAATTGAAGCACAAGAAATTGTTGTTGACATTTCCACCAGTGAGATCATGCAGACTACAACAGCAGCTGAGGAGCAACAGGAAGAAACTCCATCAGAGGATGTTACTACTGAAATTGAGGTAGCGCCAATGGTGGAAATTGAAGCACAAGAAATTGTTGTTGACATTTCCACTGGTGAGATCATGCAGACTACAACAGCAGCTGAGGAGCAACAGGAAGAAACTCCATCAGAGGATGTTACTGCTGAAATTGAGGTAGCGCCAATGGAGGAAATTGAACCACAAGAAATTGTTGTTGACATTTCCACTGGCGAGATCATGCAGACTGCAACTGCAGCTGAGGAACAACAGGAAGAATTTCCAGTTGAGGATGTCACGACTGAAATTGAGGTAGCACCAATGGAGGAAATTGAAGCACAAGAAATTGTTGTCGATATTTCCACTGGTGAGATCATGCAGACTACAACAGCAGCTGAGGAGCAACAGGAAGAAACTCCATCAGAGGATGTTACTACTGAAATTGAGGTAGTGCCAATGGAGGAAATTGAAGCACAAGAAATTGTTGTTGACATTTCCACTGGTGAGATCATGCAGACTGCATCTGCAGCTGAGGAACAACAGGAAGAATTTCCAGTTGAGGATGTCACGACTGAAATTGAGGTAGCGCCAATGGAGGAAATTGAAGCACAAGAAATTGTTGTCGACATTTCCACTGGTGAGATCATGCAGACTACAGCAGCAGCTGAGGAACAACAGGAAGACCTCTCACCTGAGGATGTCACGACTGAAATTGAGCTAGCTCCTAAAGAGGAAATTGAAGCACAAGAAATTGTTGTTGACATTTCCACTGGTGACATCATGCAGACTGCAACTGCAGCTGAGGAACAACAGGAAGAATTTCCAGTTGAGGATGTCAAGACTGAAATTGAGCTAGCTCCCAAAGAGGAAATTGAAGCACAAGAAATTGTTGTCGACATTTCCACAGGTGAGATCATGCAGACTACAACAGCAGCTGAGGAGCAACAGGAAGAAACTCCATCAGAGGATGTTACTACTGAAATTGAGGTAGCGCCAATGGAGGAAATTGAAGCACAAGAAATTGTTGTTGATATTTCCACTGGTGAGATCATGCATACTACAACAGCAGCTGAGGAGCAACAGGAAGAAACTCCATCAGAGGATGTTACTACTGAAATTGAGGTAGTGCCAATGGAGGAAATTGAAGCACAAGAAATTGTTGTTGACATTTCCACTGGTGAGATCATGCAGACTACAACAGCAGCTGAGGAGCAACAGGAAGAAACTCCATCAGAGGATGTTACTACTGAAATTGAGGTAGCGCCAATGGAGGAAATTGAAGCACAAGAAATTGTTGTTGACATTTCCACTGGTGAGATCATGCAGACTGCAACTGCAGCTGAGGAACAACAGGAAGAATTTCCAGTTGAGGATGTCATGACTGAAATTGTGCTAGCTCCAAAAGAGGAAATTGAAGCACAAGAAATTGTTGTCGACATTTCCACTGGTGAGATCATGCAGACTACAACAGCAGCTGAGGAACAACAGGAAGACCTCTCACCTGAGGATGTGACGACTGAAATTGAGCTAGCTCCTAAAGAGGAAATTGAAGCACAAGAAATTGTTGTCGACATTTCCACCGGTGAGATTTTGCAGACTACAACAGCAGCTGAGGAGCAACAGGAAGAAATCCTAGCTCAGGATGTCACGACAGAAATTGAACAAGCTCCAAAAGAGGAAATTGAAGCACAAGAAATTGTTGTCGATATTTCCACTGGTGAGATCATGCAGACTACAACAGCAGCTGAGGAGCAGCAGGAAGAAACTCTATCAGAGGATGTTACTACTGAAATTGAGGTAGCTCCCAAAGAGGAAATTGAAGCACAAGAAATTGTTGTCGACATTTCCACTGGTGAGATCATGCAGACTCCAACAGCAGTTGAGGAGCAACAGGAAGAAACTCCATCAGAGGATGTTACTACTGAAATTGAAGTACCTCCAATGGAGCAAGTTGAAGCACACAAAATTGTTGTTGACATTTCCACTGGTGAGATCATGCAGACTACAGCAGCAGCTGAGGAACAACAGGAAGAAATTCCAGTTGAGGATGTCACCACTGAAATTGAGCTAGCTCCCAAACAGGAAATTGAAGCACAAGACATTGTTGTTGACATTTCCACCGGTGAGATCATGCAGACTACAACAGCAGCTGAGGAACAACAGGAAGAACTCTCACCTGAGGATGTCACGACTGAAATTGAGCTAGCTCCCAAAGAGGAAATTGAAGCACAAGAAATTGTTGTTGACATTTCCACTGGTGAGATCATGCAGACTACAACAGCAGCTGAGGAGCAACAGGAAGAAACTCCATCAGAGGATGTTACTACTGAAATTGAGGTAGCGCCAATGGAGGAAATTGAAGCACAAGAAATTGTTGTTGACATTTCCACTGGTGAGATCATGCAGACTACTACTGCAGCCGAAGAACAACAGGAAGATATCCCAGTTGAGGATGTCACCACTGAAATTGCAATAGCTCCCAAAGAGGTAATTGAAGCACAAGAAATTGTTGTCGACATTTCCACTGGTGAGATCATGCAGACTATAACAGTAGCTGAGGAACAACCTGAAGAAATCCCAGGCGAGGATGTTACCGCAGGAATTGAGTCAGCTCCCTCTGAAGAATTAGAACATGTGACTGGCACCGAAATGAAAGAAGTTTTTATGAAAACCTTGGACAAACCTGGAGGTATGCTAGCATCAATGCATGGCATCAAATTAGCATCCATCTTGTACAGGCTGCTCTGTATTGGTGCTTGGTTTGGCATTGCGATTGGTATATTTGGCTGAGTTTATTTGTTGAAAATATGCAACAGTTATCATTGGATTGGTTGCTGCAAACTTGATAAGCAACTAAGTGTGAATGAAACATGACATACACATTGCAATTGGAACTGACAATTGTTTTATTCATCACACAACAATATACCTGTTTAAATGGCCTTCATTTTTATGCGTATGTCTATTTTGAGCTTGTGCTTATGTCAGTTACCCCTTGACAAAGTCATATTTTCCTGATTATAATCATCTTTTTGTTGTGTTTACCATTCTTGTTCAGTTATGCCTTTCAAATGATCATTGCTTGACATTTTATTCATTACATGTGTTTCTTTGCTTGCTTTGGTGTTGATGCTGGTTTTGAAGGACCCACAAACTGATATTTTACATACGAAAAAAATACGTTTCTTTGATAAGCTATATATTGTCTTGTTTAACACATATCTTGTTCAAACGTGGCATCTTGTTGCTTTTTCAGAAGGTAATTTGCGGTTTCCATTAATAAAGGTTATCACATTGTGCGCATGTACATGTAACACAACAATATATATGAACATTTATCTGCCTACTGATCGCAAAATCATTTTCAGCGACAATAACATTGCTTATTTCTCAATGAATGTTTCAGCAAGTGGAATGTGTTGTGTATTCTACATTGGCTTGTTCTTTTTAACAGTTAATTGCTTGTGTTAACACATTGCCATTTGCTACCTCGGTAATTTTTTACATTTTGTAAACTATATTATTTTGTTCCAAAATTATTTTTTATTTTACATGAAACTCTTGACAGATATATATATATATATATATATATATATATATATATATATATATATATATATATATATATATAATTAATTTAACATGTTTAAAAATAGACCTTTACCCCAACCTTAGTCCCAGAATGTAATATCTTTCAATAATTTAATGATATGTCTAATGGCAATCTATTTTCAAGCATTCTATTAAGTCACATCTACCATTTCCTTGCATTATTTTGCACATTTATGCAATTAATATTTGTTCACCAATATTAATTAGCAAACCATTACTTCACTCTCTAGCACTTCAAATGTCTTTCATGCATAGTATTGTGTACCTTTTATTTGGCAAATTCCTTTGAACTGCTTATCTGGTTAATGCTTTCAATTTCAGAATATATTTCAGAGGTTTCCATGCAGCCCAGTGTTGAGCAACAAGTTGAGTTACCTGAAGAACATTTCAGTACTGAAATGGTGTTTGCCCCTAAAGAAGAAAGAGAATTGCAGGAAATATCCAGCGATGAAACTGAACAACCAACAGAACTTGAGGTTGAAAGTCACGAGGAAGTATACACTGCTGAAATGGTGGTTGCTCCTAAAGAGGAGAGAGAATTGCAAGAAATTGTGATGGAAATATCCAGTGCTGAAATTGAACAACCAACAGAAGAACTTGAGGTTGAAAGTCATGAGGAGGTATACACTGCTGAAATGGTGGTTGCTCCCAAAGAGGAGAGAGAATTGCAAGAAATTGTGATGGAAATATCCAGTGCTGAAATTGAACAACCAACAGAAGAACTTGAGGTTGAAAGTCACGAGGAGGTATACATTGCTGAAATGGTGGTTGCTCCCAAAGAGGAGAGAGAATTACAAGAAGTTGTGATGACAATTTCCAGTACTGAAATTGAACAACCAACAGATGAACTTGAGGTTGAAAGTCACGAGGAGGTATACATTGCTGAAATGGTGGTTGCTCCCAAAGAGGAGAGAGAATTACAAGAAGTTGTGATGACAATTTCCAGTACTGAAATTGAACAACCAACAGATGAACTTGAGGTTGAAAGTCATGAGGAGGTATACATTGCTGAAATGGTGGTTGCTCCTAAAGAGGAGAGAGAATTGCAAGAAATTGTGATGGAAATATCCAGTGCTGAAATTGAACAGCCAACAAAAGAACTTGAGGTTGAAAGTCACGAAGAGGTATACACTGCTGAAATGGTGGTTGCTCCTAAAGAGGAGAGAGAATTGCAAGAAATTGTGATGACAATTTCCAGTACTGAAATTGAACAACCAACAGATGAACTTGAGGTTGAAAGTCATGAGGAGGTATACACTGCTGAAATGGTGGTTGCTCCTAAAGAGGAGAGAGAATTGCAAGAAATTGTGATGGAAATATCCAGTGCTGAAATTGAACAGCCAACAAAAGAACTTGAGGTTGAAAGTCACGAGGAGGTATACACTGCTGAAATGGTGGTTGCTCCCAAAGAGGAGAGAGAATTACAAGAAGTTGTGATGACAATTTCCAGTACTGAAATTGAACAACCAACAGAAGAACTTGAGGTTGAAAGTCACGAGGAGGTATGCACTGTTGAAATGGTGGTTGCTCCTAAAGAGAAAAGTCATGAGGAGGTGGTGGTTACTCCCAAAGAGGAGAGAGAATTGCAAGAAGTGTTGATGGAAATTACAACACACGAACTGAAACCAGAAGATATCACTGTTGGCATTTCCACTGCTGAAGTTGAGCAGCCAACAGAAACAGTTACTGAAGAACAGGTGTTGGTTGCCGAGTTTGAGGTTGTCAGATCTGATATAGAGGTTACACCTTCTGAGGAACTGAAGCCAGTAGAAATCACAGTTGATATTTCCACTGGTTTTCTTGATCAGCCTATACAAAGTGTTACTCAGGAACAGGAATTGGCAGAGGAACATGAAGGAGTCAGCTCTTACATGGAGCTTACTCCTTCTGAAGAAGTCACACCACAAGACATAACTTTTCACATTTCTACAGCTGACGTTGAACAACCAACACCATCAGTTACTGAGGAACAAGAGGTAGAAGTGAAACACGAGGTTGTCAGCACTGAGGTAGAGATTACTCCCTCTGATGAAGTGAAACCAGAAGAAATCACATTTGACATTTCTACAGCTGATGTTGAACAACGAACACCTTCCGCTACTGAGGAACAAGAGGTGGAAGTGAAACAAGAAGTTGTCAGCACTGAGGTAGAGATTACTCCTTCTGAGGAAGTGAAACCAAAAGAAATCGTGGTTGATATTTCTACAGCTGGTGCTGAGCAACCAACACCTTCGGTTACTGAGGAACAAGAGGTGGAAGTGAAACAGGAGGTTATCACCACTGAGGTAGAGATGACTCCTGAAGAAGTGAAACCAGAAGAAATCAAGGTTGATATTTCTACAGCTGACGTTGAACAACCAACACCTTCCGTTACTGAGGAACAAGAGTTAGAAGTGAAACATGACGTTGTCAGCACTGAGGTAGAGATTACACCCTCTGAGGAAGTGAAACCACAAGAAATCACAGTTGATATTTCCACTGCTGGGGTTGAACAGCCAACACCTTCAGCTACTGAGGAACAAGAAGTGGAAGTAAAACCTGAGGTTGTCAGCACTGAGGTAGAAGTTACTCCCTCTGAGGAAGTGAAACCAGATGAAATCATGGTTGACATTTCTACAGCTGAGGTTGAACAGCCAACACCTTCCGTTACTGAGGAGCAAGAAGTGGAATTGAAACCTGAAGTTGTCACCACTGAGCTAGAGATTGCGCCTTCTGAGGAAATTAAGCCGGAAGAAATTTCGGTTGATATTTCTACAGCTGAGGTTGAACATCCAACACCTTCAGTTACTGAGGAACAAGTGGTGGAATTGAAAACCGAGGTTGTCAGTACTGAGGTAGAAGTTACTCCCTCTGAGGAAGTGAAACCAGAAGAAATCACAGTGGACATTTCCTCTGCTGAGGTTGAACAGCCAACACCTTCAGTTACTGAGGAACAAGAGGTGGAATTGAAACATGAGGTTGTCAGCACTGAGTTAGAAGTTACTCCCTCTGAAGAAGTGAAACCAGATGAAATCAGGGTTGACATTTCTACAGCTGAGGTTGAACAGCCAACACCTTCCGTTACTGAGGAACAAGAGTTAGAAGTGAAACATGACGTTGTCAGCTCTGAGATAGAGATTACTCCCTCTGAGGAAGTGAAACCAGAAGAAATCACAGTGGACATTTCCTCTGCTGAGGTTGAACAGCCAACACCTTCAGTTACTGAGGAACAAGAGGTGGAAGTGAAACATGAGGTTGTCAGCACTGAGTTAGAAGTTACTCCCTCTGAAGAAGTGAAACCAGATGAAATTAGGGTTGACATTTCTACAGCTGAGGTTGAACAGCCAACACCTTCCGTTACTGAGGAACAAGAGTTAGAAGTGAAACATGACGTTGTCATCTCTGAGGTAGAGATTACACCCTCTGAGGAAGTAAAACCACAAGATATCACAGTTGATATTTCCACTGCTGGGGTTGAACAGCCAACACCTTCAGCTACCGAGGAACAAGTGGTAGAAGTGAAACATGAGGTTGTCGGCACTGAGGTAGAGATTACTCCCTCTGAAGAAGTGAAACCAGAAGAAATTATGGTTGACATTTATACAGCTGACGTTGAACAACCAACACCCTCAGTTACTGAGGAACAAGAGGTGGAAGTGAAACCCGAGGTTGTCAGCACTGAGGTAGAAGTTACTCCCTCTGAGGAAGTTAGCCGACAAGAAATCACAGTTGACATTTCTGCAGCTGAGGTTGAACAGCCAACACCTTCTGTTACTGCGGAACAAGAGATCGAAGTGAGACACGAGGTTGTCAGCAGTAAGGTAGAAGTTACTCCCCCTGTGGACGTGAAACCAGAAGAAATCATGGTTGACATTTCTACAGCTATTGTTGAACAACCAACACCTTTAGTTACTGAGGAACAAGAGATGGAAGTGAAACATGAAGTTGTCAGCACTGAGGTACAGATTACTCCTTCTGAGGAATTGAAACCAGAAGAAATCATGGTTGAAATTTCTACAGCTGGTGCTGAGCAACCAATACCTACGGTTACTGAGGAACAAGAGGTGGAAGTGAAACCTGAAGTTGTCATCACTGATCTAGAAATCACACCTTCTGAAGAATTGAAACCAGAAGAAATCACTGTTGACATTTCTACAGCTGAGGTTGAACAGCCAACACCTTCAGTGACTGAAGAACAAGAAGTGGAAGTTAAACACGAGGTTGTCCGCACTGAAGTAGAGGCTACTCACTCTGAGGAAGTGAAACCACAAGAAATCACGATTGACATTTTTACAGCTGATGTTGAGCAACCAACTCCTTCAGGTACCGAGGAACAAGAGGTGGAATTGAAAACCGAGATTGTCGCTACTGAGGTAGAAGTTACTGATGTAGAGATAACACCTTCTGAGGAAGTGAAACCAGAAGAAATCACAGTTGACGTTTCCATTGCTGAGGTTGAACAGCCAACACCTTCAGTTGCTGAGGAACGGGAGATGGATGTGAAACCCGAGGTTGTCAGCACTGAGGTAGAGATTACACCCTCTGACGATGTGAAACCAGAAGAAATCATGGTTGACATTTGTATAGCTGATGTTGAGCAATTAACACCTTCACTTACTGAGGAACAAGAAGTAGAAGTGAAACATGAGGTTGTCAGCACTGAGGTAGAGATTAATCCTTCTGAGGAAGTGAAACCAGAAGAAATCATGGTTGAAATTTCTACAACTGGTGTTGAACAGCCAACACCTTCAGTTACTGAAGCGCAAGAGGTGGAAGTGAAACATGAGGTTGTCAGCACTGATGTAGAGATAACACCTTCTGAGGAAGAGAAACCAGAAGAAATCACAGTTGACGTTTCCACTGCTGAGGTTGAACAGCCAACACCTTCAGTTACTGAGGAACAAGAGGTCGAAGTGAGACATGAGGTTGTCAGCACTGAAGTAGAGGTTACTCACTCTGAGGAAGTCAAACCAGATGAGATTACAGTTGACATTTCTACTGTTGATGTTGAGCAACCAACACCTTCTGTTACTGCGGAACAAGATATCGAAGTGAGACACGAGGTTGTCAGCACTAATGTAGAAGTTACTCCCTCTGAGGAAGTCAAACCAGAAGAAATTACGGCTGACATTTCTACAGCTGATGTTGAACAACCAACACCTTCAGTTACTGAGGAACAACAGGTAGAGTTGAAGCACGAGGTTATCAGCACTGAGGTAGGGATTATTCCCTCCGAGGAAGTGAAACCAGATGAAATCATGGTTGAAATTTCCACAGCTGTGGTTGAACAGCCAACACTTTCCGTTACTGCAGAACAAGAAGTGGAAGTGCAACCTGAAGTTGTCGCCACTGAAGTAGAGATTACGCCTGCTGAGGAAGTTAAGCCGGAAGAAATGTTTGTTGATATTTCTACAGCTGAGGTTGAACAGCCAACGCTTTCAGTTACTGAAGAGCAAGAGGTGGAAGTGAAACATGAGGTTGTCAGCACTGATGTAGAGATAACATCTTCTGAGGAAGTGAAACCAGAAGAAATCACAGTTGACATTTCCACTGCTGAGGTTGAACAGCCAACACCTTCAGTTACTGAGGAACAAGAGGTCGAAGTGAGACATGAGGTTGTCAGCACTGAAGTAGAGGTTACTCCCTCTGAGGAAGTAAAACCAGATGAGATTATAGTTGACATTTCTACTGTTGATGTTGAGCAACCAACACCTTCAGTTACTGAGGAACAAGCAGTGGAAGTGAAACCTGAAGTTGTCATTACTGATCTAGAAATTACACCCTCTGAGGTGGTGAAACCAGAAGAAATCACTGTTGACATTTCTACAGCTGAGGTTGAACAACCAACACCGTCAGTTACTGAGGAACTAGAGGTGGAAGTAAAACATGAGGTTAGCACTGAGGTAGTGATTGAAACATCTGAGGAGGGAAAACCAGAAGAAACTGCAGTAGATATTCATATAGCTGAGGTTGAACAACCAGCAGAAATTGTTACTGAAGATCTGGATTTGGTAGTGGAGAATGAAGTTTCCATCTCTGAAGCAGAGTTTACTCGGTCTGAGGAATTGGAATCTGAAGAAGTTTCTGTTGACATTTCTACTGCTGAGGTTGAACAGGAGGTTGTCAGCTCTGAAGCAGAGTTCATTCCTTCTGAGGAATTGGAATCTGAAGAAGTCGCTGTTAACATTTCTGCTGCTGGTGTTGAACAGGAGGTTGTCAGCTCTGAAGCAGAGTTCATTCCTTCTGAAGCACTGGAATTTGAAGAAGTCTCTGTTCACATTTCTGGTGGTGATGTAGATAGACCAACAGAATCTTCTACTGAAGACATTACAATTGAATTCCCAGTGGACACCATTGTTTCGCAGGATGCAACTGCCACTTTGGAAGGAGGCTTTCGTCGTAAGAAGGTTTCGTTTGCCACAACGGATATAGAAATCACTGAAGATATTGCTGCGGTGTCTCGAGGTACATATGCCTGCCTCTTCATATTGCTCGCATGTGTCTTGCCGCAACAGCTGCATCTTCTGCCAATCAGCTTCACATACTAGTGTTATTATTCTTGCAATGTTTACACTTTCTGTTGTATATGTACACATATGTATACTCCTAATGATACACTGCTCGGTTTGTAATATGCATTTTTGGTAGCATTTTGCAAACATTTATTTGTGTATATGCTTATTGCCTGTATTTTGTTTCGCATATTTATCTCTATATTTTATTTACTCTTCTTTCAGCTTGGCGATATTATTTTGACAGTATAGGATACTGTTCTGCCAGCAAGTGCATGCTTTATGGATATTTACTTGAATGTTTAACGTGATTATTGACAACTTTTATCTATTTTTGCTTACTTTTTTGTTGATGTTTATTATCATTTGGCAATAACACAGCTGGGTATGTAATGTTTCACAGTATCCAGTTGTTTGCTTTGTAATTACAGGTTTTGTTGCTATTTTGTCTCCTGGCAAAACAAAAATTTATGATGATTAAGCATGAACTTGAGTACTCTTCTTATATAACATTTTGATGCATCAAATTAACACCTTCTGCTTTAGCTATGCAGAAGACATATTTTGCATCATATTGCAATGGTTGTGTCACTGTGCTGCATGGAGACCATCACTCCTAATATGTTGTGATTACGTTGCAGGAACAATGATTATGATGAGTAACTTTTTTGGCTTTTTAGTAATATCACATTATATGCACTGTACATTGTATTGTATATTATATTGTTACTTTTATTTTTGTGCCTTTTTATCAGGTAACAATTTCCAAAATACTTTTTCTGCAATTTGTTCCGATTTAAGTAAATTTCTCATTACTTTTGATGTCATTAACTTATTTCATTTCTCTCCTGAAGAACAACAATTGGAAGTCACTGAGGTAGAGATTACACCTTCTGAGGAAGTGAAACCAAAAGAAATCGTAGTTGACATTTCCACTGCTGAGGTTGAACAGCCAACATCTTCAGCTACTGAGGAACAAGAGGTGGAAGTGAAACATGAGATTGTCAGCACCAAGGTAGAGATTACACCTTCTGAGGAAGTAAAACCAGAAGAAATCACAGTTGAAATTTCCACTGCTGAGGTTGAACAGCCAACACCTTCAGCTACTGAGGAACAAGACATGGAAGTGAAATCTGAAGTTGTCACCACTGAGGTAGAGATTGCACCCTCCGAGGAAATTAAGCCGGAAGAAATTTTGGTTGATATTTCTACAGCTGAGGTTCAACAGTACACACCTTCAGTTACTGAGGAGCAAGAGGTGGATGTGAAACACGAGGTTGTCAGCACCACGGTAGACGTTTCTCCCTCAGAGGAAGTGAAACCAGAAGAAATCACAGTTGATATTTCTACTGTTGTTATTGATCAACAAATACCTACGGTTACTGAGGAACTAGAGGTGGAAGTCAAACCTGAAGTTGTCATCATTGATCTAGAAATTACACCTTCTGAGGAAGTGAAACCAGAAGAAATCACTGTTAACATTTCTACAAGTGAGGTTGAACAGCCAAGACCTTCAGTTACTGAGGAACAGGAGGTGGAAGTGAAACATGAGGTTGTCAGCACTGAGGTAGAGATTACACCTTCTGAGGAAGTAACACCAGAAGAAATTACAGTTGAAATTTCCACTGCTGAGGTTGAACAGCCAATACCTTCAGTTACTGAGGAACAAGATGTGGAAGTGAAACTAGAGGTTGTCAGCACTGATGTAGAAGTTACTCCCTCTGAGGAAGTGAAACCAGAAGAAATCATGATTGACATTTCTACAGCTGAGGTTGAACAACCAACACCATCAGTTACTGAGGAACAAGAGGTGGAGTTAAAAACCGAGGTTGTCAGTACCGAGGTAGAAGTTACTCCCTCTGAGGAAGTGAAACCAAAAGAAATCACAGTAGACATTTCCACTGCTGGGGTTGAACAGCCAACACCTTCAGCTACCGAGGAACAAGAAGTGGAAGTAAAACCTGAGGTTGTCAGCACTGATGTAGAAGTTACTCCCTCTGAGGAAGTGAAACCAGATGAAATCATGGTTGACATTTCTAAAGCTGAGGTTGAACAGCCAACACCTTCCGTTACTGAGGAACAAGAAGTGGAATTGAAACCTGAAGTTGTCACCACTCAGGTAGAACTGAGGAACAGGAGGTGGAAGTGAAACATGAGGTTGTCAGCACTGAGGTAGAGATTACACCTTCTGAGGAAGTAACACCAGAAGAAATTACAGTTGAAATTTCCACTGCTGAGGTTGAACAGCCAATACCTTCAGTTACTGAGGAACAAGATGTGGAAGTGAAACTAGAGGTTGTCAGCACTGATGTAGAAGTTACTCCCTCTGAGGAAGTGAAACCAGAAGAAATCATGATTGACATTTCTACAGCTGAGGTTGAACAACCAACACCATCAGTTACTGAGGAACAAGAGGTGGAGTTAAAAACCGAGGTTGTCAGTACCGAGGTAGAAGTTACTCCCTCTGAGGAAGTGAAACCAAAAGAAATCACAGTAGACATTTCCACTGCTGGGGTTGAACAGCCAACACCTTCAGCTACCGAGGAACAAGAAGTGGAAGTAAAACCTGAGGTTGTCAGCACTGATGTAGAAGTTACTCCCTCTGAGGAAGTGAAACCAGATGAAATCATGGTTGATATTTCTAAAGCTGAGGTTGAACAGCCAACACCTTCCGTTACTGAGGAACAAGAAGTGGAATTGAAACCTGAAGTTGTCACCACTCAGGTAGAGATTGCGCCCTCTGAGGAAATTAAGCCGGAAGAAATTTCGGTTGATATTTCTACAGCTGAGGTTGAACAGCCAACACCTTCAGTTACTGAGGAACAAGAGGTGGAATTGAAAACCGAGGTTGTCAGTACTGAGGTAGAAGTTACTCCCTCTGAGGAAGTGAAACCAGAAGAAATCCCAGTGGACATTTCCACTGCTGAGGTTGAAAAGCCAACACCTTCAGTTACTGAGGAACAAGAGGTGGAAGTGAAACCTGAGGTTGTCAGCACTGAGGTAGAAGTTACTCCCTCTGAAGAAGTGAAACCAGATGAAATCAGGGTTGACATTTCTACAGCTGAGGTTGAACAGCCAACACCTTCCGTTACTGAGGAACAAGAGTTAGAAGTGAAACATGACGTTGTCAGCACTGAGGTAGAGATTACACCCTCTGAGGAAGTGAAACCACAAGAAATCACAGTTGATATTTCCACTGCTGGGGTTGAACAGCCAACACCTTCAGCTACTGAGGAACAAGAAGTGGAAGTAAAACCTGAGGTTGTCAGCACTGAGGTAGAAGTTACTCCCTCTGAGGAAGTGAAACCAGATGAAATCATGGTTGACATTTCTACAGCTGAGGTTGAACAGCCAACACCTTCCGTTACTGAGGAGCAAGAAGTGGAATTGAAACCTGAAGTTGTCACCACTGAGCTAGAGATTGCGCCTTCTGAGGAAATTAAGCCGGAAGAAATTTCGGTTGATATTTCTACAGCTGAGGTTGAACATCCAACACCTTCAGTTACTGAGGAACAAGTGGTGGAATTGAAAACCGAGGTTGTCAGTACTGAGGTAGAAGTTGCTCCCTCTGAGGAAGTGAAACCAGAAGAAATCACAGTGGACATTTCCTCTGCTGAGGTTGAACAGCCAACACCTTCAGTTACTGAGGAACAAGAGGTGGAAGTGAAACATGAGGTTGTCAGCACTGAGTTAGAAGTTACTCCCTCTGAAGAAGTGAAACCAGATGAAATCAGGGTTGACATTTCTACAGCTGAGGTTGAACAGCCAACACCTTCCGTTACTGAGGAACAAGAGTTAGAAGTGAAACATGACGTTGTCAGCTCTGAGGTAGAGATTACTCCCTCTGAGGAAGTGAAACCAGAAGAAATCACAGTGGACATTTCCTCTGCTGAGGTTGAACAGCCAACACCTTCAGTTACTGAGGAACAAGAGGTGGAAGTGAAACCTGAGGTTGTCAGCACTGAGTTAGAAGTTACTCCCTCTGAAGAAGTGAAACCAGATGAAATTAGGGTTGACATTTCTACAGCTGAGGTTGAACAGCCAACACCTTCCGTTACTGAGGAACAAGAGTTAGAAGTGAAACATGACGTTGTCATCTCTGAGGTAGAGATTACACCCTCTGAGGAAGTAAAACCACAAGATATCACAGTTGATATTTCCACTGCTGGGGTTGAACAGCCAACACCTTCAGCTACCGAGGAACAAGAAGTGGAAGTAAAACCTGAGGTTGTCAGCACTGAGGTAGAAGTTACTCACTCTGAGGAAGTGAAACCAGATGAAATCACGGTTGACATTTCTACAGCTGAAGTTGAACAGCCAACACCTTCCGTTACTGAGGAACAAGAAGTGGAATTGAAGCCTGAAGTTGTCACCACTGAGGTAGAGATTGCGCCCTCTGAGGAAATTAAGCCGGAAGAAATTTTGGTTGATATTTCTACAGCCGAGGTTGAACAGCCAACACCTTCAGTTACTGAGGAGCAAGAGGTGGACGTGAAACACGAGGTTGTCAGCACCGCGGTAGACGTTACTCCCTCAGAGGAAGTGAAACCAGAAGAAATCACAGTTGATATTTCTACTGCTGTTATTGATCAACCAATACCTACGGTTACTGAGGAACAAGAGGTGGAAGTGAAACCTGAAGTTGTCATCACTGATCTAGAAATTACACCTTCTGAAGAAGTGAAACCAGAAGAAATCACTGTTGACATTTCTACAGCTGAGGTTGAACAGCCAACACCTTCAGTTACTGAGGAACAGGAGGTGGAAGTGAAACATGAGGTTGTTAGCACTGAGGTAGTGATTACTCCCTCTGAGGAATTGACACCAGAAGAAATCACAGTCGACATTTCTACTGCTGAGGTTGAACTACCAACACCTTCAGTTATTGAGGAACAAGAGGTAGAAGCGAAACACGAGATTGTTAGTGCTGAGGTAGAAAGTACACCCTCTGAGGAAGTGAAACCAGAAGAAATCTCAGTTGACGTTTCTACAGCTGAGGTTGAACAGCCAAAAGAAGCTCTTAGTGGGGAACAGGACCTAGAAATAGAACACGAGGTTACTTCTCCTAAGTATGAGGATGTCTCATTAGAAGAGCTGCAACCAGTGGACATCACTGTGGATATGTCTACAGCTGAGGCACATGTGGAAACTGCAGTGGAGACACAAATAGATGTGCAAGAGACAGAAGCAAAGGCTGATTCTGTGGATGAAGCCATCAAGAGTGAAACTATTGAGGTTCTTACATCATTAGAAATTCAGCCAGAAACTGCTGATACAGGGATTGTATTATCCAGCGATGTCGATGTGCAGCTGGAATCGATGCCAGTTGAAGAGAAACCTAAAGAAGTAGAAAGTGAAGTTGAACTGACTGTGTCAAAGGAGACAGACATTAATGTGGCTGACACACAGCCAGAGACTGAATCCACTAGCATGGATATCACATTTGAGCAAGATATTTCTAAGACGGAGGATGCTTCAGCGACAGCCTCCATTGACCAAGAAGAAGGTATTGATGTCATCAGTTGTTTGCTTTTTTGTATCACTAAGTTGTAAATCAACATCTTTTTTACTGCTTGACGTGTTATCCAGTAAAAAAGTCAGCTTTCTTATCTTGATATAACTAAAGGATTCTTACTGTTTACATGTTTTCCTTCCAAGACACAGTTACATTGTTTCTGTGTGCACACATTTCATTATGCCATGCAGGATACATCAACCTTACCATTGCATGGGCGTGAAATGTTTTCAGTCATGACTTGCACGTGCAAGAAAGAAATGCATTGACAAAAATGTGTGTATGTGTGATTATAATTTGTATAATGTACACTTTCTATTTTTACTCAGCGCTTTGTTTTGGGTTTACACAATATTTTAATTTTTGATTTGTTTGTTTGTTCTCTGATTGTGTGCACGCTTCTCTATTACAGAAGATCATGCCTTCTATTTGCTTATGTTTATGTGTCTGATTTGAAGCAAGCTGCATGATCATTACATGTCATTTGATGTTGCTAATACAGTGATCATAATTAATTGCTTTGCGTCACAGGAACAGCATGTCCTGCAACTGTCTGCATTGCTGGGCGCAAGAATGACGAGCAATCAGATTATTGTTGTGCTGCATATTTAACGATGTCTTGATTTTGTCACTATGTGTATATTATTTGTCATTACTAATTACTGAAAATGATATGAATTATATTTATATAATTGCCTGTTGTGAATTGCATTTTGATGTTATGTTGCATGTGGAAGCTTTTATTTTTAACTTTACCTTTAGTTATATTTAACATTGCATTGAATTGTTATATTGAAGTGTTATGATATCTTTAAAGAAAATCTATTTAACAAATTTTTAAATGTCATATTTAAAAAGAAAATGCAGTTGAAGTAATGTCAACAGTAGATGAATAGGGTTTATATCTTACTTATTGATTGATATCTAATAAATGTCATTATATATTCCTTTCTATCCCCACACCATTCAAACCTTTTCCAATAGTCAAATCCTCCATCATAACTATAAAATGTCATTTTGATCCTTTGCCCCCACCATTTCCAGCTCTGTATAGATCTATATATTTAGTAACTTTCCTAAAGTTTTAACATTTTCCAGCCTTACATGCATTTTAAAGTTACGTCCTAGAAAGACAGGCTTCACTAACTGCTATGAAGTGTTGTATTAACAGACTAATGAGTGAAGGCATCCTTGAACATTTGACTGTTATACTAACTGTTGAAAATACTAATAGCAAGTCTGATTGGTTGGAGTATCTAATCACTTGATTGCTAACATCCAGTTTTACTGACCATCACACCACACGACCATCTCTCACCTCACCTTTCAATTCTTCATAACGTAACAATATAAATAAATATTTTGTTTGATTTTATTCATCATTTGTACTTACACCATTTTTGTTTCTTTTCTTTTCCACAATCAGTTGTACCTCAGGCGGCCGAGGCAACACTGGAGTAAGTCATCATGTGTTGTTGTTGCTGTTGTTGTTGTTGGTCTTTATTTTACATCACCTATAGCAACAAATGTGCAAGCACCATACAAATCCTACACTGTAGCAGTAGGGAATACCCTTTATTTGTTAATACAATCAACGTGGATGGAAACTCCAGCATAAGTGTATATCTACATACACTATATGTGCCCAAATTGTTGTACAGTTAAGTGATTGCATTTCTTTTAAATAAACATTGATTGATATACTTTACCATTTCTACCACATCTGTTAGTGTGTGTAATCATGCCACTCGATTCCCAGTCATGTTAGCATATGTGATAAACATTTATTTGTCCAAGCTGTTTGTAAATAATAATAACTGGTTTAACTGTCCTCTCATTATTATTGCTAGAGGAATTAGTCTTGATCAACTTTCAAGTTAAGATATGTTTTTCACTGGGTCTTGTAGAATGTTTGCAATCTGTTCGAAGGCCCAATCAAATTGTATTCATTTCATATATCTTGTTGTAAGCAAGCACATAGCTGAATTACAGTGTACTTGAGTTTCAACTGGATTTTAATACAAAAGTAGTTTAAAGAACAAGCAGATGTGGCTATCATAAATTACAACATGACAACTGGCTGTTCCACAGAATTTCCACAATGCCTGTTTCTACTGAGGACAGTGTGGACTTTGCCATGGGCCTCAAGACCACTGAAACTGAGACGGCTGAGACTACTTTGCAAGGTATGTGTATTGCAGTTGCTGTATTGATGCCCACTGAATCAGGGTAGAACACAATGTATGCTGGTTGAATTCAAGCATCTTTTTGTTTACCAGTATACCCTGGAATCTACACAACAAAATACATGAAGTTGTAACTTTTTTCAGAAACTTCATTGCTAATAAAATTTACAAGAAGAGTCTGGTTTTTTAAACACGTTCAGTATGACTGTGGTAACCATGACTAAGCTCTACCAGTGTACAAAGTATTGTAGGTTACCCAGAATTTTCAGTAATTGAAATAAACTGTAGCTTGTATACCAGTACTGGTGCAAAACATGTCAAGGTGGGTGTGTGTGCTTTCCTGTGTTTTGGTGTGTCATATAGATAATAAACAAGCATGTGATACCTCCCCATTTTTATATATTTATTTTAGTTTAAATATGCTTTGTATATCAGCAATCTTTCAGAGCATGTAATTTTTTTTAAGTTTATTTCATAAATGTTTGATCTTTTTATTCATGAATACTAATCATAGCATGGTTTTCAAGTACTTTTGAACATTTTAAATTAACTGCTTGAAACAACTGGAGAACAGGCAAATTTGTAATGCGAAGCACACAAGATGAAACATTATGCATTGTTATTGATTTTGCTTTTACTTCCTGCATGGTATTGGCATGGCCCCTGAATATTCTTTCAGGTGCATCTGTTGCAAATGCAGCATTAACCATCCAGAAACCACAGCCGTGTGAGACAGAGATCCTAACAGCCTATACAAGCATTGTTAGGAAGATGACTGTAATTGACCAGCCGTCAGACCTGATTAGTCAAACTATAGAGTCCTCCCCTCCTCCTCCTGATGCCAGCTCTGCTGAATCACAGCCTGACGACTGGGCCATGGACGTCACAACTGTGAAACCAGAGCTTCTGCCTGTAGAACTGAAGGCAGACTTGATGGCTCTACAGCAGGAGGTGGACAAGACTGTGAAAACCCATGAGTATGAGACAACGGACGAAGTGACGGTACAGACCAGTGTGACACAAGTGAAGACCATTAAGATGGAGATCAGTGAGTGGGGCGGTGTCTCACTGCTGGAGACAACAGAGACAAAGACAGACACTGACATGAGCGAGATGCGAAAGACGAAGGAGAAGGACGAGACATTGATGACACACAAAGTGACAGACAAACGAGTGCCAGAGATTCCTGCAGAATCGACACTGCCACGATCACCCATACCACTGATGTCGCCATTGTGTCTGAAGGCAGAGAGCGAACGGGAAAGCGACCATGAAGCACCAAGCATGGTATCTGAACCAATACCAGTGGAGGAGATCTCGTCCATTTATGTGGCCATCAGTGCCTATGAGCCGGAGTCTGACGAGGTGTTATCTCTGCATGAGGGGGAGAAGGTGGAAGTGTTGGACGACACACAGGACGACTGGTGGCTCGTACGGAAGACCTTCGACAACAGGGAGGGCTGGGCTCCAGGGCAGTACCTCAAGGAACGGGATGAGTACATGCATATGATTGAACAGAATCTGGCAAAGGCCATTGAGAAACTCCCTTCAGAATCACGTAAGATATCAGTGCTATACGACAGATGTGATAATGTAATCCATTTTAAAATTATGGTTTTCCACACCTTTACTGCTTAAGTTACTATACATGACAAACTCAAAGGCAGATAATATACTGCTTTATTTCCACATATACATCAAAACATTTGATGATGTTAATATACACAGTATCTGCATTTATTATCTTATTATAATCTAGGTTGTTACAACAAAACCTGTCTACAATGCTGCATGAAGTTTACTAACTTTCTAGTTGCTTCTTAATCACAAAGTCACAATTACACTTCGGTGATATCTAGATAGCACTTGCCTACTATTGTGGATTTGAGCCTCGTGTGTTTTTGCCACCAAATACCACACTAATAGCTCCCATTTCACAACAGGTGAAGACTTGATTGGTGCACCCTCTTCCCCTGTGTTTGTGCGCCCGCTAGCAGACATGCACGTGCCAGACGGAAGCCCTGCATGTTTTGAGTGTGTGGTCAAGGGCAATCCAAAGCCTAACATCACATGGTTCCGAGAAAGCTTCCTCATTGAGCCGTCAGGCGAATTTGTGCAGTTCTATGATGAAAACAATGTGTGCTCGCTTCACGTTAAGGAGGTGTTTCCTGAGGATACAGGCACTTACACTGTTGTAGCTAAGAACACACAGGGCACCTCAATAAGTGCAGCAGAACTAGTTGTGGAGGAAGGTGAGATTGTCAGTCAACAGTGCTCTTAGACAATCACCTATATGCAATCACAAGGCAATTACATGCTGCATGCACGCACATACACATGGACACATTCTGTTTAATGCTTTGTTATTATTCTATTTCAATTGATTCCATGTCAACATTTTAATGCACACACACACACGTACACGCACACGCACATGCACACATCCACACACACATGCACACACATGCACACACACACACACACGTTACACCCACGCATGCACGCACACACTATTGATGTGCTATGTTATGTTTTTTTATATATTCCTATCTTTTTACAAGAAAAGAAAGTTGATATGAGTTCAGTTCTGACATTGAGTGTCTTCTCTTTAGATGGCCTAAGGGCACATCATGTATCTGTAACATTTTTGTTACAGCTACCAAATGGAGACTTGAACAATGCTAAAACATTATTTTGCAATAACAATTTATATATATATATATATATATATATATATATATATTGTATTCCAGAAATGATTATTGATTATGTGTTAAATTGGTGCATATTTGTAAAATTTCAGCCACCTAGTGTACAATGTGGTGGAACTTTTTGCTTCATTGCCCCAATATATGCAAGAATTACCCACTCTCCTCGCAGTGGCACCAGAACAGGAGGAGAAAGAACAAGAAGGACTAGCACCCTCCATTGTCAGCAAGCCAAAGGCACAAGTGGCAGAAGAAGGTGAAACCATCCACTTTGAGTGCAGTGTCGTGGCAAGTCCTGCTCCAGAGGTAAATTGTTTACCATTTTATTCATAAGCCTTGCTGCTTTGCTGTTTTAGTGGCCTTATTTATGTAATTTTTACTTTACTTCACCTACCTGATTCTTGCATAACGACCAATAAGGCTGCACTGCACTTTCTCTATATCTCCATGTCTTTGGCCACCTGTTTTCTTTTCCCACAGTTTTTTGCCAGGTTGTCTTTGACTGATCCACTTTCCATTTGTCTTCAGGCATCCAAGTTAAAGCTGTCAGGCAGTGGTTGTCTTCATCTGTATAACTGTTTTGTACCATTAAATATTTATTTGATATATGTTCAATAACAACTCTCCTATATGTTCAGTGAGAAATAAACAATTGTAACTTCAGATTATCTGGAGCAAGAATGATATGACGATTGAGAACGAAGGACGCTTTGAGGTGACAACAAAACAGGACGTGAATATGTACAGTACGACTTTGACTGTGCACAAGGTGACCTTGGAGGATGCCGGCCAATACTCCGTGTTAATAAGGAACGACTTCGGTGAAATACACATCACTGTCTCAATGATTGTAAATGGTAGGTGTAATGTGTAATGTTGCTTCAAATAATTTGACATGTCTTGTGTTTATGCAGACATTACTAGAAATGAAAAGGGTGTTGCTACATTTGTATCATTATGGCAGTTACTGGTGTGAAAATTATAATGTTTTGCAGGTATTTCTGCTAGCACAAAATTGTGACAAAATGTGAAACATATTTGTAAGGTGAATGTTTCATTTATTTGGTTCCTGTTGTGTAGCCTATGTGTTGATTCTATTGAAACAAACTGTCAATTATACAGTGGTATATAATGTTTATATTGTTACACCAATTCTGTTTTCAGAAGTGAGAGAAACAACAGAGTTGACCACACAGCTAACTGCAACAAAAGAGTAAGTTATACAGACACTGTTATTACTGTGGTAGCTGTTATTACTGTGGTAGCTGTTATTACTGTGGTAGCTGTTATTGTTGCAATGCATTGACTGAGGCAATTTGTAGAAGCATTGAGAACTTCTAGATTTGGTTTTGAAATTCTTTTTATGTTAAATGTGGGATTTTGTTGAACAATTTATATGTGCCACTTCAGAAAAACCCCTACAAGGGTGGGGGTAAAGTACAAGTTAGAGCAAAAGGATTTCCGAGGTTTGCTTCGAAAGACATCAAAGTCATCACCGTAAGATTTGTTAAATGTTCTTGGTGGCGGCTCTACCTAATCCCATAGTGTTGTAGACGTAGTGGTGGCTGTAGATGATTAATTAAGTTCTGTCTTTCAGTGTTTCCATGCTATCTAAATGTGTTTATGTAATAATAATAATCCATTTATTTCCAACATTCATATATTCAGTGTATATAAATGCATAGGCTTATGTGAGAATTTGATGACCAACCTCTTTATTTTGTAGCTGTGCACGTGTTTTAATTCATATATACTGGTTCATGGTTTGTTGGATTTTTGTACACAAAACATTTGAAAATTGAACAGTATTCAAATGAATCATCCCTATTGTTCTTCTTGTGTTTACCAGTAGAAAAGGACACACATATATATATATATATATATATATATATATATATATATATATATATATATATATATATATATATATATATATATATATATATATATATATATATATATATATATATATATATGTGTGTGTATATATGTGTGTATATATGTGTACATATATGTGTGTACATATATATATATATATATATATATATATATATATATATATATATATATATATATATATATATATATATATATATATATGTGTTATATATATATATATATATATATATATATATATATATATATATATATATATATATATATATATATATATATATATATATACATATATATATATATATATATATATATACATATATATATATATATATATATATATATATATATATATATATATATATATATATATGTATATATATATATATATATATATATGCACATTACCCTTTGTAATGACAACATAATATACTTTTCTTACGCTGTGCAATGTATGCTTGATAATTTATACTTTTAAACAGCTTTTAGCATAATGCTGGTAACAATATTGACATTATCAATGTTCTTATCTGCTGCTGAAAAAACACAAATCGTTTAGTGCTGTACAAAGTACATTTCATCACATGCATACACACGTACATATACTGGTACTCATACAAACATAGACGCTTACCAGTACTCATACAAACATAGACATATACCAGTACTCATACACTTTTGATTCTGTTAATATTCTTGTAGTGATGTGTACTCTTATCTTCTCTCTACTATGTTCCACTTCTATTTCTACTGCGCATTTAGACTTGCTGGACAGTGCAATTGTTGATAATTTACTGTACATATGTAGTAGATTGATTGATTGTCAACTTATTTGTGTTTAGCATATATACATGGTAGGTTGATCATATGTGCTGTATTATTATTATTGTTTTTCTCTTGTTTAACATTTTAAACATTAAGATTAATTTGCTTGATTGTGTTGTTTTACACACTATAAAAGTTTGTTCATTATTAACATATGTGACAAAGAAGGCCAAGACAAGAAACATTTTGGATTATTTTATGCAATAACTGAAATGTATGTTAGCTTCTAGGTCAACACAGTAATATAGAAAAATAATATAGGCTCTCCAAGTTACCCATAAACTTCTACATGTTGGCAAAATTCTATCATGTTGTTTCCTGAATTCTGAATTAATTTATTTCAGTGACATTCAGTAATAAAATAAAAGTATCACAGAAACGGATGATTAGAACACTTGATTTTTAGTAATGAAAGGTTCCACAGTGTAGCTAAATACTTTACTTCTGGGCTCCAGTTTACTTGCTTTAATATTAACATCGAGAATTGTGAAGAAATTCTGGAACAGTTACATGATTTTTGAATAACTGATTAAATGTGATTGTGTGGCATACAGGGAGACGACAGAAGTTCAAACGACCGAAACAGAAGTAAGCAAGGATCCTCATAAGCATGCGCAACCTTGTGTGAAACTTTACAAACAGTCTTCATTAGACAACGAAGTTACTGTGCAAATTCCATCCAAACATGAACAAATTAAAGAAACCTCTCCAGATGTTGACATATTAAAGCAAGCATCATCTGAAGATAACACTACTGAACAAACCCCTCGGCAAGACACTTGTAAGCCAATATCACCTGAGCATGACAGTTCTAAGCCTGCATTACCTGACCATGACATTCCTCAGCCAACATCACCTGAACATGACACTTCTGCACAAATATCACCAGAGCTTCAGACTACTCAGCATGATACACCTGAACTAGCGCACATATCACCTGAGCATGACAGGAATAAACATGACACTCCTGAACGAGCTTCACCTGAGCATGACACTCCTACACAAACATCACCTGAGCATGACACTGATAAACATGACATTCCTGAGCGAACTTCTCTTGAGTGTGACACTGATATGCATGACATCCCTGAACAAACCTCATCGAAGCATGAAATCCTTGAACAGAAAACACCTGAACATGTGTCCCACTGTGACGTCATTGAGCAGAGCAAATCTGAGTTTGATAAGGAATCTGAGCAAGCCAAAATGGAGAAGAATGCAGCTGTGTTTGTTGAGAAAGCTTTATCGGGAATTGGGCAGATCTCGATAGAGCTTCGACAGGAAACTCCCTCTTTGAAATCTGAACAAGAAGAAGACAAGATGTCTGATACTATTCCGACCCAGAAAACAACATCATTGTCCTTGCATGACCTTCCCAATACCCCAGAGCAGACAGATTCAGAAGCTGAGCATCCTGCACCAAAGCATCAGTTCCGAGCTTTCCACTCCAAGTCTGAGGTTTGCATGCAACGTACTAATTTTATGTAGTTGGTTGGTTTTACTAACGCTGCTTGTGTTTGTTTAATGAGCAGGTGAGATATAAGTATGAAGACTAACACTGGTGAGCTTATGATTAATTGACTTAAACTGTATTGACTAACTAGCATTAGCAAGGAATGAATGAGTATAGCGAGCCATTTGTGCACACAACGATAACTCATTTTGACAAATATTTTATTCGTAGCCATGTAATTTTACAATAACATTATTATATAACTTTCCAATCAATCATTTGTAGACTAGTCACCAAATAGTCACTGACACCAAATACTCATTATATATGTAACATAATTCGATGAATAATGCATATTTGTTGTTGAGCATTTGTTTTGAAACTTATCACATTTAATGGCCAACATCCGGTGCTAGTTTCACTTGTGACATATCTGCAAGTACGTTTTGTTATCTGTGTCGCAGCTATCTCTACACCTGGTAGAGCAGCCTTTGGACTTGACAGTGAAGGAAGGTGAGAGTGCATGTTTCACCTGCCGTGTGAGTCCCTTCAGCATGTCTGCACCCCCAACCATCAGCTGGTTCTTTATGGGCAAACCCATCACAACCGACAATATCTACACTGTGGAACAGTCCGAGGATGGTCGTTGTCGCCTCTTCCTGCCCGAGGCATTCCCTGAGGATGCAGGCATCTATACTGTGAGGGCAGCTGCTGCCTCGGGCATGGTTGAGGCGTCGGCCATTCTCACTGTTGAGGGTGAGTTCTTGTGTTTGCTTGGACGCCAGGTTGGGATTCAGTTAAAACTTATGAGTAACACTGTGACATGGCTATCATGAATAGACATTTGTGTGTCTTTTTGGATTAAATTGAGTTTATTTAATTTATTATGATTCAGAAAGTAAATTGTTTTATGAATCATTAATAATATTAGACATTTGTCATATAACATGGCACCTATATGATGTTCAATGATCAGTAAAGGAACAATTTGAATGTGTAACAGTCCCAACCTGGAAACCACGAATGTTGACTGACAGATGCATGTGTTTTGTAGGTATAATGTTTTTTGGTTTTAAAGATATACTGGCCACAAATATGTATAACATTCATAAACCTGCAAGTAATTAACTAGGTAACCTATATATTACTTACCTGTGAAAACCAAAACTTGTAAAAGAATGTTTTACTTACAACAGTAACTGATATGAAACAGTTACACAAGTTGTAAACAAGTAATGCATTGCAAAATTGGGGATTGTTGACATACCATTTGTTTCTATTGTAAAATATCTTGTCTCCCTTTTTAAATTCCCCTCTTGTTGTCTGGTTGGAGAAATTCATTGTGTTCTATTGAATTCTTACTAATTTTTTGAAAATCCCAAACATGAAATGTCAACTTTTAATTATAGACCTTCCATCATGAAATCTTCTTCTTAGCAGGCAACCAGTGCAAAACTATTGCCCACAATCAATTACATATTTATTATGTTGAGTTTCCATAGTTTGTGTTTAATCAACTTTGTGACCGGTATAACTTTAAAATACATTAGTGTCATATACTAACATTGATGAGTCAGATATATGATTTATAGTTAGTAGTATAGTAAATTGATGTAATTGTTTATTAATGGTTTTACAGTGTGTGATCAGTATTCATGCCCATTGAATTGGTAACCTGACTGAACACAATTTCTGTTATTTGCATGTTTTGTTATATTTACCTAGAAGTGGTAGTTTTATATAGCATGGTGTTCTGCTTTAATACACAGTGTGTATTTTTGCATCTGTGTTTGCACTGATTATGGCATGAACACCAGTGTTGCAGCAAACTTTTAATTATCTAAGATTGGAATCCTGTTATTAAACACAGAGATATGCAACAAAGCTTCAAACATGTTTTCTTTAATTATGGTATTTACAAAGTTTGTAACATAATTTATATTTTAGTGTCACTTGAAATTGTGAAAATGGTTAACTAAATATGTAGTAATGTATGCTAAACAGTGAGCAAATAATTAAATCTATATTTTGAGTGTTTGTGGCATTTTCCCTACACGTCCTGAAATGTTGGCTTTTGATTTGAATGCATTCTCAAAAGTATAACTGCATTGTTAATTTCAAATGGTGACCCTTATAGCAGGCCGGAATTGTTTGAACACATCCTTGTGTGTCCAAAATTTAACTAAAATGTAGTGTTTTGATTGGCTTCTGAGATTAAACAGAGCCACCAGTGTCAAATGTTTCCTGTTGACAGTAATGTATATTGGTGGAATTATTAATTTGTTTCCTTCAATTTGGACACATCAGTGAGACTGTCAAAAATAAAGTTGATCTGAATTCATGTAATGAACCAAAGACTAATACAGAGCACAACATTGTGTACAGTTAGATTAGGCAATCTTGTTAAATCTTGTTAAGTTTTAAATCCGTAGTGTCAGATATACATGTGAAGATATTTCCATTGTCCAGCTAATGTTGGTGCATGCAGTGAAGTTGTAAGTCATGTTATAGAACTTTTTGAGGAGGAATTCAGATATACATGTGAAGATAATTCCATTGTCCAGCTAATGTTGGTGCATGCAGTGAAGTTGTAAGTCGTGTTATAGAACTTTTCGAGGAGGAATTCACAGCTGAAACGACTGTGAAGTCTGAGGAAAGTGAACACTCGGAGTTCACCATTGACATGGCTAAGCCCGCTGAGGAGACAACTGAGGAGATGTCCATCACCTTGGACCAGCAGGTAGACAACGTAGACATGTAGACAACGGTCAGACGCAGTCACTCAGAAAGAGACACACATTGCTGTATCAACTTGTTTACAGATTGAACCAATTCTAAACTAATAGTCTGTGCAATTCTGTCCAACACATGCTGCTGAGAATTCATGTTTGTTTAGCTTGGAGTAATACATAATATTGTTTTTATGGTGTATATGGTGCTATAAAAGATTCTGTATATTTGATTATATATTTATATATATATATATATATATATATATATATATATATATATATATATATATATATATATATATATATATATATATATATATATATATATATATATATACACATACACACATATAGGTAGATATTTGATTAATATTATTAGCTAAACAATTTGTTTATTTCTACATATCCATTGTTTCTTCATGCATTTGGGTGCTTCATGTAACTATTCTAATGTTTTGTAGCTATTTCCAGAGTGAAATGTTTTTTTTTGTAATGAAAATTTAATTGAATATGTATTGTTACAAAAATCGAGGATACAACTTTACTATAAATCGTTGTGTCTGCAGGCAATATTCATTGCCTACATACTTGCATGCATACAAACACACACACTCACACTCTCTTCCACGTGTACATTTTCACAGGGATGATTAGGCATGCATGCACATGAATATTAGGATGACCGTGTATCAGCTTGTGTTATACTACCTATGTGCAAGAAGGTTATTCATTTATTTATTGTTAAAATGTTATTTTAGGTTGGCACTGCCCCATCGTTTGTGAATTCCTTGTATGACATCACCGTTGTCGTGGACGATACCCTGACCCTGCAGTGTCAGGTGCAGGGTGTTCCCACACCAACAGTACAGTGGCTCAGGAATGGAGAAGAACTGGTTGGAGAACGATACAAGTAAGTTGACCAAACATCACTACAGACGCAATGTTTAATGGGCCATGTGGCCGCACGAATACGTGGCTATTTTTGTAAATTTTGATGGGCATCACACATGGGGGCATTTTAAAAGAGCTGGATGTATGTGATTTTTTTACAAAACTTGGCCAGCATGTCAATGAGATGATGGCAGTTGCTGTGAATTTTTAGTCGTCACATTTTCTTGTAATCAGAAAAAACGTGGCCACCAATGCAATTTTGCACTGTGGTCTGACCTCTAGAATGATAGTTTGTAACAGCTAATTTATTTCCAAGCACCTATGCATGATCTTGTCGAGATTTGTAGGCTACATTGTAACGTACAATGCTCATGTGCTCGGTTTTAGTGTCAAATACACGGAAGAGCTGATTATCACATTGACGATTGAGAACTGCACGAAGGATGACTTGGGCGAATACACGATCTGCATCACAAACGATTCTGGCTCTGCTACGAGTTCAGCTTTTGTGACCATCGAATTTGAGATGCCAGCCTTCAACAAGCCGTTGTCAGACATCAATGTGCAGCTGTCCGAGACTGCCATGCTCGAGTGCACAGTTACTGGGCTTCCACTGCCACAGACGCAATGGTTTGTATCTGGAATCGAGCTCCACGAATCTGACCGCTACCACATTGAACAGAAAGACGACACAGCCATCTTGCAAATCTTGAACGTTATAATGGATGACACAGAGATGTCGTACACATGCAAGGCATTCAACATTGTTGGAGAGGCAACATCTTCAGCGAGGCTGATACCGCAAGGTTTGTGTGTGTTTCTGTGTTGTTGTTTCGCTGTTGCTGTGTGTTTAGCTAGAACGTTGTGTGTGCTAAACCGGATGGCCTTCACTGCAACAAGCCTATGTTATTAGTGGATGGCAGGTCGTATTCACATAAAACGAATCCTGCAAATGTTTTTCACCCTTTCTTTTAAATTGTAATTATTCATGAAGTATCTTCATTGAACAGCCAATGGTTCGAAAATGGTTCGAAAGAATGCTGGCCAATGATTAAGAGCTTTATGTTGAGCAATGAGCATATCAGTTGTGGATGGCTCACAGTGGTGCTACTCTGCAACGCTGTAAGCAGTATTCAATGTTCTCCTCATCTTACTATTTGCTCCATGATTGGTACAGTCATAGAACAAATGATATCTGTACACCTCTACCAGCACTGAATTAGATCATAGTGCATTTTCCACCACATTCCATAAAGTCTATATGAAACTGAAACTATGTGAAACTGAAACTAGAAACATTCCATTGTAGCAAAAGCCAGTCATTGTGTATATGGTGTGCTAACAGCACGTTGGATGTGCATGTGTTTCATTTCCATTGATATTGTGTATATTTGGTTTGCTGTATGTCAAACTATGTGCTACGCAGTTTAATGTCGATAGACAAAGCAATGTACAGTAACTGGAAGAAACATGTTTATAAAAGAAACACGTTTGCTTCTGCTGCCATTGCACTTTTGAGCTTGGGCTTGCAATGGTGTGATTTAATGCAGTTAATACAACCTTTGTGCCTTTCCAATATATCACCTGCAAATTTACACATATAACATATTTAGTTACTTCAAAAGATATTATTCCACGTTTAAGAATAGGAAGGCTCAACATTTAAATATCCATACAGTTTTGGTTTAAAAAAATTAAACCTGTGTTGTTTTTAACACCAAACATGGATTAATGCATAAATAACCTGCGAGTTAATATCTAACTCTGACATCGCTGCTCGTGTAGTTTGAATGATTTGTGCACCGTTTATATACTTGACTACCTCGTTTCCATTGCACGGTACTCATCTCTAGCTACTTACTGTATTCGTTTGCTCATCCCTATAGATGTGTGTGCATCCCTGTACAAGCTGTATGGTCAGACTGCTGGATCTGACAGACCAGTGTTGTGAAAACGTTGACGGAATTATTAAAAAGTTTTATAGATTTATATAATCTTTACGGGCAGTGCCATGCATTATTTTTTAATCAACAAAACTGACCATGCAGCTTTTCCTCAGTAGTAGCTTGCTCAGATGAACATAACCACTCACCACTAGACAGCCACTCTTCTTTATAAAATTAATATATACATTTGTCTTGTCATGACATTGTCACACAAAATAGCTGTCAAACAGTAAGTGATTATGTGCTTTGTTTACCTGTAGTTTCCCGCAGTCGTAGATTCCTGTAGTCTGTGTGTAAAGATGTGGCTCACAATGCATAAATAGGTATTTTACTAGTGTACGTCATAATAATATGCAGATATAATTGTATGTGTTTCTTTAATTTGTATAAACAATGTATGGTTGTAATTGTAGTGTAGCAGAACTTTTTCAGCTTTTTGAACAGGCAAGCTATTTTAGCTGGTGTTTAGAAATATTTAGATGTTTAAATCATTATTTATTATGAAATGTATAGTAATATGTAAGAAAACAATATTATGTAGATTATATATAGATTATTTTGTGGCATATTAGTAGTATGTGAGCATTATCGAGATAGATAGTTTTAAGAAGTTTGATATCATTATGCAGATTCTACCAGATGGAAAAACTGCATTTAATTTTTCATATCTGCTTTTAAAAGTTGCTTGTACAAGAGTTTAGCTTACAATCTTTGGATGTGAATTGAAATCTTTGTAACTGTTAATTGTACACTGATTATGAATTAAGCATGCCTGTAGTTTTTGTGTAGCCGTGTGATCCTGGTGCATATTAATGCTTGGTGTTATGGTGCAATAATGTACTAATGTGTGTGTTAACTGTCTAACAATTATAATAAAGATGGTGTGGTATGCAAACCATGTTTGCTTTTTGTGGTGATTTTCATGAGGTACACATTTGACATGATGGGAATCTTCTTTGTAAATATTTGTCTGTTGTTTCATGGCAGAAAAAATAAGAATGTTATCATGACGTTCCTGGGTACACCATATGCTAACAGCAAACATTTGGCCATACTATTTCTGTCAGACTTTGTCCACTAAAACATTTGCTTCAAAACTGATTAATGCCATTCCTTTCAAACCCAAGTAATGGGTGCATTGCACTGTCTAAATATAATGTGATGACACCAAGGTAATAAGATTTTAAAGCCAGTTTATAACCTGTAATTTTAATGTTGAAACACCCCAAAAAATTACACTCCCACCCTTTTAGTGAAACCATGAACGTTGTTTCACAGTAAGCTGCGGTGGACAATGCTACGTAAACGATGCTAGAAACGCAACACAAAATACATCGTACAAGATTCCCACGTGTCACCAGACTGTTTGCTAGATGTAGCTGCTTTCTGACTCCCCGTGCCTAGGAAACCTCTGCTTGTTGCAAGGCAACGTGCGCCAACTGAAAGTAGATTCTATATTTATAGTGTGCGCGTGCGTCTGCATGTGCACGTGTGTGCGTGCATGTCTTCCGTGTATGTTTGGTTAATGAATGTCACAACAAATTACTTAATTTTCTCACACAATTGCAACAAGGTTTCATAAAAGATTATGTACCATCATCATCCAGACCCAATATAATCATACGTTCTTTCAAGCCTAATGCAAGTAGGCTTTCTAAATAGATTGTGAACCATCTGACAAGATAACGAAGAGATCGGGTAGCACTGCATTGAGGACAAGCAAGATCTGTACAACGGGATGTATGCAGAACAAACGTCATGTGCAAGCCACCTCTATGATCATCCTCAGCAGTTCCTCCCTACAATGTCCTCTTCTGTGAGCCTTGCTCCACCAACACCACCATCGTTATCTTTTTGTCACCCCCGTTCCATGTGTTAGTTAATTACCATACACCCTATATTCGTCTATTGCCACATGTACGTTATTCCGAACTCGTTTTTATATATAATCCACAACTACTCAATCGATCACATTCACACTCTCTGTTCTGATCACGTTCACATTCTTCATGTCCACATCTACAACCAACCCCTTTCACCACCACTATTACCTTCACCGCCTCTCAATCCCAAGTCACCCACTCTCCTTTCGTCGTTCATAGTCTATTCCTTTCACTTCTTATATGTCCTTGCCTACAACGTATGTAATTATTCATTATTGATGTCCTCATTCCCAGCTACTTCCTTTCTCATTATATGTTTCTCCAGACCTTGCACTTCATTGTTCACTATCCCGATTCTCACCCACAAAACTTCATCTGTGACCAGTTCATTGCTCGTTCTTTCCATCCTAACCTACAGCCAATTCCTAGTTAATCATCGCTACTTCATACACAACCAGTTCTTCTCAATCACAACCAGTTCTTCGATCCTTCTCTCTGGCTTCATCTTTTAGGCCTTCTCCCACAACCAGTTCCATACACATATTCTAAGCATTCTTCCACAACCAGTTCCATACACACATTCTAAGCATTCTTCCACAACCAGTTCTTTACACGTTATATACGCATTTTTCCACAACCAGTTCCATACGCATTCTCTAAGCATTCTTCCATAACAAGTTCCTTGCATATATGCTCTAAGATTTCTTCATCAACTAATTCCTCGCACATTCTCTAGACAGTCTTCAACAACCCTTTCCAAACCCATCGTATAAGGCGTCTACCACAACCATTAATTGCACATTCTCTAAGCATTCTTCCACAACCAGTTCCAAACCCATCATCTAAGCCTTGTACCACATCATGTTCCTTTCTCTTTGTTTTCATCCATAACTAGTTCGTTGTTCATTTTCTCTGTATACGTTCATGGCTCATTCTCTGTTTGTTCACCTATAACAAGTTCCTTGCTCATTCTTTCTATTCTTGCCCACGACCCCTTCCTTCGTATTACTGATGTCCTTAACCCGATGTTATCTCTGCATTCATTCATTCATTCATTCATTCCATCCAGTGTATTATTCGTATTCTCGATCCTCTCTTATAATAGGTTATCATTGTCTTGTTCGATATATAGAACCAGTTCCTTGCTCATTATCCTCGAATTAACTCGCAACTAATTCATTGCTCATTCTCTTCAACCACATCCAATTTACTGTTCATTCCCTCTGACGTCACACAGATGTTGAAGCTAATTCATTGCTCATTCTCTTCAACCACATCCAATTTACTGTTCGTTCCCTCTGACATCACACAGAACTGTTCATTCCCTCTGACGTCACACAGATGTTGAAGCTAATTCATTGCTCATTCTCTTCAACCACATCCAATTTACTGTTCGTTCCCTCTGACATCACACAGATGTTGAAGCATTGTAGTAGTGTTGTGGTTATAATGTCGGACCCTCAATCGAGAGAACCGAGTGTTAAATCGTCTTGCTACTGTTTAAAGCCTGATCAGGCAATTTCGTACACCCCACGTCGTGATCCAAATGTAAGGTGAACTCAGCGGTCCCAAGGACTGGTTACAGCGCTATATAATGTGTTCATCCACAACCCGTTCGCTGCACATTTTTGCCATTCTCAGTTCCTTTGTTACTCACGTACACTAAATTCTGTGCAATTCTTCATGCCACATTCTCTTCCTGCCTTCACGGTCCGACATCCAGAACCGTGCTCATTCTCTTTGTGTTTACCTTTGTGGGGCGCAGTGACGTAGTGGCTAGAACACCGGGCCCTCCAGTGACGTAGTGCTAGAACACCGGGCCCTCAATTGAAAGAACCCGGGTTCGAATCATGTTGCTGCCGTTTAAAAACTGGGGGGTCGTTCACTACACGTTGCTTCAGTTCAGCTGTATAAATCAGCACCTGATTATAAACAGTGGCGGGTAATGTGAACGAACAGTCGTCGCGCAGTAATTGCTGCGTGCTTGAATTCTTACCAGACATATTGAGTTGGCGTTGCAACGAACAGGTCTGCCAGGGGGTGTAGAGCGCTTTGAACAGTCGCAGGGAGGGGTACCGCACTATATAAGAACGTCCCTTTACCTTCTGACAACCAGTCCCTGTTCGTTTTCTCTGATTTCATAGCACGACAACCAAGTCCCTGTCCTTTTCTCTGTCTTCATGACACGACAACCATGTATGTATGTGCGTACGTGTGTGTGCGTGCGTGCGTGCGTGCGTGCGTGCGTGCGTGCGTGCGTGCGTGCGTGCGTGCGTACGTACGTACATATCGTCCGACAACCACTTCCTTGCGCATTCTGTTTTCATCTTCTGACAAATAGTTTCCGGCATATTAATATTTTTCATGTTGGTGTTATCTGCCTTCACACACAACCCAATTTGCGTTCATTCTTATTTATTAATTTTTCTGCTCTGTTTAAACCAATCGTTGGGGCTTTCGTCTATTTCACTATTTCGTTTTGAGGCACAATCTCCATATTGTCTAACCGATTGACATTTTCGTGGTAGATATCGTCCATAGCTACCAGCCCGCAGAAATTCCCCGCCTTTGTTTCAAACGAACATTGACGTTTCAATCAGCCTAAGTGTTCTAAACCTGTTTTCCCGCAGCATATTCTTTACGTCAGTAATCTGGGATGTTAAGCCGCCTCTGAAAACATGTTAATCAACGATATCAATGCCAGCACAGCTAAGCTAAACCTAAGGCACATTTTCTAGGACGAATCAATCAGCATTCTCAAGGTAGTGCTATCCAACTAGATAGGAGCAACATGTTGGTGCTGACATCTAGTGGTTAAAATGGATAGTTTTATAATTAATTATGTGTTTACTAGAGGGCGAAACTGTTTGGCGGGTTGTGAGTCGAGGTCGACGCGTCTTTTGACAAATATTTTTTTATCATTGCGTTAATTGACTCTTTACTGCAACTAAGCTATATGCACTCAGTACATATTGTAATTAGTTATGAGATGACGCTTAAAAAATTACTTATTTCGTGTTGCAAAGTCGAATTTCAAAATGTTATGAAATGTTGACGTGACATGACAAATCAAATCACGACACGAGTGTCAAATAAAATAATACTAAATACTAATAGAATAGTGGCAGTAAGTTAACGCTTGATCATTCCATCTTTTTGGCCTTTGTTTTATTTTCTGACTCTTTCGTCTCAGCAAGTTTTACGTATAATACCCTTTTGCAGAAAATGTCGGATAAAAATGCTTCAGTGATCGTGCTCGATTAATCATGAACTATTGAATAGTGGCCATGAGTGCAGTCACTGTGTCTGTGGGTTATTGGACGTGATATCGACTCGCCAACAGTATTGTACTTGTAGTGCGATACACCTTATTCAGCGTGTGTTCTGGGTAGTAGACTCATTTATTATAAATGGGTCTGTGTCTAATACGTAAGTCATATATTAAATATATGTAACCAAATGTTATATTATCTGCTTCCATTAACTATTATATATATATATATATATATATATATATATATATATATATATATATATATATATATATATATATATATATATATATATATATATATATATATATATATATATATATATATATATATATATATATATATATATATATATATATATATATATATATATATATATATACATATACATATACATATATATATATATATATATATATATATATATATATAAACATACTACTAGTTACTGGAACAGTTTGTAAGAGTGCAGTATTTTTTTCTTTGACATATGGTCGGGATACTGGGAAACCATTGAACATTAATAAATATCCCTATTATTATATTATTATACTAAAACAATTTGATCAGCAAAAAAATCACAATTGATCATGCCTTAGTCACGTTTTAAAATAAAAGACTAAGTTAATATTCTGAATGTAACAGTGTTTGCAACTAGTAAAGTATTTCATGTAGCTTGTTTTGACTCTGCCTCTGCTCTTTGCTATACACAGTGACATCAGTGCTATTGTTGCACAGCCATATGGCGATTAACTTAACTTAATTGTTAACTTGCAAAAGTTAAGTAATATTAACACGTTATTTTTTTAAATACAAGTTAACTTAACTTAGTTAAAAAATTCAACATTAACGTAACTAGTTGGTCTAGTAGACTGATTGCCTCATGCTTGGTAAATATAGAATGTTGACATCATTACCATTGCAAGACTGCACTGCTTTACACTCACCTGGCATATGTAGACAGGTAGAGGGATGTTTGGGCACAAGGAAAATACATCATAGAAAATTTGAAAACATTCTTGGATTTATTAAAAAAAATTTGGAACAGCTAAAATTTTAATTGTCAGCTTAACAAATTACTAAAAAATAGTTAACTTCCAAAATACAACTTAAGTTATGTTATAAAAAATACAAAAACTCAACATAACTAGTTAATCTAGTAGATTAATTACCCCACGTCTGATGTTCCATATTATGCTTTGATGCAGTGCCTCCCAAAGTGGTGAGTGGTCCTGATGACATTACTGTGCCAGAAGGCACTGACGTAGAGATAACCTGCATGACCATGGGCACCCCCAACCAACGTCAACATGGTACAGGGCTGGCACTGCCATAGAGATGGGCAAGACATTCCAGATTGACACAACTACAGACTCATCAACTTTGCTGATCAAGGAAGTACAGCTGGACCATTCAGACACATACACTCTGAAGTTGGAGAACCCGGCTGGAGAGGACAGCTACACTGTCAATGTCACTGTCACTGGTATGTCACTCATGGATTTGTATAAGCAATGCAATTGACACATTGGACATTTGCATGAGTTTTATTTTGCATACTGAATATTGTTACACTGTTGGCTATGGTCTTTGTCAACTTCTGGGAATAAAAATGCATATATTAAATACAAACAAATAACAATGATCAGTTGTGTTACTATTAATTACTTTTTTAATATAATACAGTCACACAGAATGTAATGGCAACACATAATTAATAAAGACATTCTGTTCAATTACTACATTATTGCATATTGCTCTGTTGCAAGTGTCATAATGAATGCATAATTCTAATCAAATTAACTGTATTTCTTGGAATAGTTCAGCTTTCAGTAGCATGATAATATTTTCTGACATATTTGTTATTATAGCATTTTAATGCTTAAATATTATTATCAAAATCAATGATATTTAAAATATAAGCACTTACATTTTATGTTGCATTATTTTTTACTGTAAATACTTTGCTGTCATGGTCATAGTTTACTGCCTATGTTTACTTTTATCCCCATTTAATTTCAGAAGTACCAAAGGATATGCCTCCAAAATTCACAGAAGTGTTCGAGGACACAGTAAGTATTTTGTATTTGGCAAATGAATGTATTATACAACAAATGACACTCATTCCATATGATGATTTGATTCCTATAGGAGTAAAAGAGAATTTCACTATTGTTGCACTCATGTACATTACTCTGGCTAAATGGTATTAATTACAATTCATACTAGCAAAAGAAAGCAATCTGTTCATAATGTGCAAACCACCCGATGTTATTTGTTGCTGTTTGTAGTGCTAATGCCCCTGCTACATCTGCTGTTCCTGCTGCTACATCAGCTGATGTTTTATCTTTTAGACTATCCTTGTGAAGAAGAACTTGGTCTTGAAAGCAGCAGTTGTAGCGCGACCTGAAGCAGAAATCAAGTGGTTCAGGTAAAGTGATCTGTGTGGATAAGTGTCACCATTTGATGGCAGCCTGGAGGATGTAATAATTGCTGTTGTTTTGTATTATATTATATTACATATTTTTCAATTACAGTTGCTTGGCACAGAATAGAAACAAATGTTGATGACATTGAAATAATTATCTTGGTATGTGGCTAAAGCATAACATGTAATTTATGAAAGTCACTATTGTGAATAGTCTAATATAATTTGTGAATTTAGTATGTTATCCTATATTTTTACATTGTTATTATGTGTTGTAGTTATGCATTTATATGTACTAAGACGTGTTCCTGAAAAACACTTATTTTAACAAATGTAATGTTTCACCAAGAGTCAAGCTTGATACAAGTTTTTCTCTCTTAGTTTTTAACATTTGAAAGCATTTTTGATATGATGTTTTTGCCAGGGATGACAAGGAACTGAAGCCGACCTTCAAGATCAAGATGTCTCGGGATGGAGATGTCTGTACACTCCAGATGTCTGGTGTTACACTGAAGATGTCAGGAGTGTACAAATGTGTCGCTGTCAATCCTGTTGGAGAAGCTGTGTGTGCTGCCAACGTATCTGTTGTAGGTGAGTCTGGGGGCGATTAACATCCGAGGTTGGCACATGCAAAAATGCTTATTTTCAATCCAGGCAAACACATTTTTAGTATAACTTGTGCAGTAATGAACAGATCTTGAGATGGTTTAGCTCTTACGCTATCACTATATTCTACTGTCAATATATTCAAGGTAATGTAATTACCAAATTAATTGCAGGGAAGATAATTTGTATATTGGCATATATGTCAAGTAGTATGCAATCTAAACATTATTGCATTGTAATAGTTTCTGTTATCTCTATGGTGGGATAATTATGTGCGTTACAGAGAAAATGGAGCCACCTATGTTTACCCAGAAGCCCAAGAACAAGGACGTAAAAGAAGGTGCAAAGGCCAAATTTGAGGCCAAGGTGAAAGGCAAGCCACTTCCAGAGATAACGTGGTAAGTACAGTTTGTAACCATAACAAAGTTTATAATACAGCCTAATACGGTAGCTAATGTTAGAACAAGTAAATATATAATGACTCACATCCTTCATATCTTTTATTGTAGATTTCCATTAATCGCCAATAATATCTGCAAAGTTTAATTTCTTCCCCAAGATACCTAGTGTTGCAAAAGTAACCCTGATTCATTATAATATTAACCAATCAATTGAACACAGCTATTGGACCTAGCTAATTGGTTGAGGACATGTTCCATACAGTAATGTATAAGAACCAGTGTCTCCAAATATACGATGTTGGCATTGCAGAGTGCTAGTAACTACATAACTGAATGTATACTCGACTAAATGTGATACTAACTTAAGCACAGAGGTTTACTCTGATTTGTTTAAGTGTTTCCAATGTTTAATTTACCATGGAAATGTAATCACTACACATAATGAGAATGTGATGTGTGATAGGTTCCGTGCTGAAGAAAAGGTTGCGGCAACAGAGAATGTGAAGCTGACGACCAGCGAAGTCCAGGGACAGATTGTTACAAGTGTTGTCTTTGACAAATGCTCACTGGAGGACGCAGCGGACATTAAAGTGGTGGCGACAAACCCAGCAGGAGAAGACAGCTGTGTAGCGTCACTGACCGTGCAGAGTGAGTGTGAATATCTAAGTGCAAACTATCATACTTTCTACTCGTGTTTGAAATGAAATGAAATGAAATTTATTAGACCAATAATTACAAGTACATATTATAATTTAGTATATACAATAGGTCAGGAGATTCCCTGTTAAGGCATTTAAATGCCGCTACCACGAGAGCCACCTTAAATAATAATTGCAGTATAATAATAGTAATAATACATTTACAGAGTAATTTAGCTAATAATACAATCAAAAGTTCATGGACTATGTTATACGAACGTATCATTTTATTTATTTAAATATAAATATGTATTGTCAACCTAAGTAATATACCTAACTCGAAGTGCATTATGTCCACTGAAGGTTTTATTTATTGACTTACTGTTACTGTTTGTTGTGATTATATGAAATAGAAACCTAATTATTATTACATGCAACACACACACACACACACACACACACACACACACACACACACACACACACACACACACACACACACACACACGTTGTATATTCGTACATTCGTATTTTCAACCATGTTGTTGCAGTCAAGAAAGAGAAACCAGCATTCTTGAAGAAGCCTGAAGACACTGAAGTAGTGGAACAGGAGGATGCCAGATTTGAGACGACAGTCACAGCCAAGCCTGAGCCAACCATTGAATGGTAAATACAAATTAATCATATCGAAACGTATTTAATTATATGTTATCATGAACAGTATGGTGCAAAGAACTATTCAAAATAATAACACGTCTTCATTGTTGTAATATTGTTTATGTAATCTGCGTGGTTTAATGTTGCGTTTCTGATTTCTCAGGTTCAAGGGTGACAACTTGTTGAAACCCTCTGAGCATATCTTGTATGAGAAAGAGGGTGATAACTACGCCCTGATCATCAAGGGGGTGGACTTGAAGGAAGCTGGCAAGTACTCAGTGACAGCCACCAACGACGTTGGCAGTCTGAGTGCGAAGGCCAACCTCAAAGTCAAAGGTAAATACTAACCCATTATAATTATTGTACATAGAACATGGTACATTCTGGTAGGATGAGTTTGGCTTGGCCTATATGCAAAATGACATTATAAACATGAAACAAGTAATGTTATAAAAAATAGTACCTATATATTTCATATTGCATTCATGCCACAAATGTGTACAGGTGTATTGTCGGTTTGAACTGTACATAAATGATTTTGTGGTTTGATAACAACAATTTTATTACATGTGTTTATTTTCATATTATTTTGGTTTACCTTGTGTGGTACCAGATGCAAAGTTGTCCTTACCAGAACTTAGAGGAAGCACACTTCAGTGTTCACTATTTACCTTATTTACTCACACAACTGAGTAGAGTTGCAAAAAACTTTGTCATAATTTTGTTCACTTCAGAGTTGCCAAAGCAAGTAGAGGAGCCAGAAGTAGTCGAGTCTGAGGTCACGATAGAGATAACCGGACCAGAAGAGCCTGAACCTGTGCCGCCTGAGTGGGTCCAGGTCTATGATGATCTTGTGAGTGAATTTCTTGTGTACAGACCCCACCAGAAAGAACAAAGAAATAACTCATCCTTAGATGATGGTGTTTAGTATGTATATAATTTGTATAGATATAATTTCTAATGTGGCTTTGTTTATGGTGTTGCTAGGCGGTTCCTTATAGGCAATATATCACCATTGTCCATTACATTACAACTATATTTTGGGCGCAACAGTATAACAGGTCTGAGCTTGTATGAACTAGTATTCACCTAACACATGTGTTTAACATATCTTTTCGATTTACGGCCTCAATGTTACAAACTGGTGTCAGATGCTTTAATACACTACAGTAGGATGACAACCATCATTACATGTGCTGAACCAGTTTACATTCGAATTATAGAAAATAGGTTAATTCTCAAGGTGGATGCAAGTTCATGTAAACAAGATAATTATATCCCTATGGAACCACGTGGAAGTAGTTACTTTGGAATTACCTATGTTTTTCAGACCCTCGAGGAGCGCGGTTCTGTTGAGCTGGTGGTGAAGGTGACAGGTCAACCAGAGCCTCAAGTCAAGTGGTACCACAAAGATGTGGAGCTGCAACCAACTGTGAAAGTGCACATGGTTGATGAAGACGACGGCGTTCACAGACTGACCATTACCAGCATCACAATGGCCATGGCTGGAGAGTATAAGGCTGTGGCTACCAATGTAGCTGGTCAGGTCGAACATGTTGCCACTGTTACCATCACTGGTAGGTTTATGTCTTGTCACGGTAGTGTTAATATTATGTTCTACAACAAGCATGGTAGATTAGAACAATGTATACATAATTGTATTTGTGTATATAATTATTACTACAGAAGCAGACGCATTTATAATTTCCATATCTACTTGCATATATTTTCTCTCAGACATGTAATTATTCTAAATACTCACTTGACAGACACAAATATGCTCTGTTTTACCTGCGAGTTGATATTGAAATCAATAATGCATGTCTATGCTAATTTAGTAGTAATCATAATATTTCACTAACATTCGTTGCTACTACTTTACAGCATGATGTAGTTGTTTATTTTCAAGTTTGTTTTATTATTATTGCTATTATTATTATTTCACAATAACTATTTAACATATATTTTGGTTTTTATCATTTACATTGTCTAACCACATTTCGTTCTTACTAATTATTCTTACTATTGCTTTATTATGTTCTGTTGGTATTATTTATTTTAAATAATTGTGTAACAGCAAGAAAGGGTATTGGCATAACAACATTGATAATATTTTGAAACAAGAAATAAAACAGACTGCAGCAGCTGTGTACGAAAGGACTGCCATTATTTTACAGTTCTGATTCTTTGTAATGGTTGTGATACATGCTATACAAAATCAACAGAAAATATTAATAGAACAATGCTATTTATGTCCAGACCCTTTCCAGCTATTATCACTTTTGTCTATGCTCTAACTAATTCACTGTCACAGTATGTGTTTGTATACTTTTGTTTCTTATTGCTAACCTTGACTGCATCCGACTGCCTTTATCTCTAGCTCGGGCTGCTATGCGAACTAGTTTTGAACATCTGCTTAGAAGAGGTAGGTACATCACATAATGAATGTTCACTGTGTTTTATTGACGTGATTTTCTCCATCGGTTTCATCCAGTTTCAGAGTAATATTCTACTTTGAACATCACTGCAATAACGTGTATGCTATTTATATACTTACTTTCGTTATCCCTTTTGTACCATAATTGTTGCATAAAATCATTCAGTAACGTCTGCCTTTCCGTTTGGTCTCCAGCTGTGTTCTCTGTCATCCTCCATCCAACTTAGTTCCTCACAGCTTAAACAGTCCTTCTCCATGTTGGGTTTGCTCATCCTCTTTTCCTTTTACCTCCAGGGGCCTAGGCTAATGCCATTTTATGTTGTTTTCATCTCTCTTATGTGTGTGGTCGATCATGTCCATTGTCTCATTTTCATTCTAATATGGTGGTGGTAAACAAGTACACTAGTATAGTTCTTCATTTGACACTTTCGTTGGCCAGTGTATCTTTGGTGTTTGACCAAGGAATGTTCTTTGAAAAATGCATGTGAACGTGAACAAAATATTTTACGTGTTCCACTAGAATAGCCACCAGAGTAATTTAGCAGATGTGTGATGGAGCCTTTCCGTCCGACAAGAATATTGTTCTAGGAATAATTATATTCAGAACATGATAAATACTTCCAAATTATTTTTATGTGAAGACTTTTAATTTTACATGCCAATATTCACTCGTGGTGTGTCTAACTTTCTTTCTTACACAACATTGTTTGCATTGTTAGTGTAATAAAATAAACCAATGACTAAACCAAGTACCATTTAGATTAATTGTTTCAATATTGTGGCAATATTATGTAGCTACGTTTTTCTAAAATGAAATATTTTGATATTATCATGTGAAATGTTTGTTTGATGTGCATTAAATTTAGAATACAAACAACTGGTCCGTGGGTGTATTGAACATGTGGTGGTGTGCATGCATACGCACAAGTGTGCACATATGTATGTGTGTGCCCAGTAGATAATAAGTATGACATGTAATTCAAACATGGCTTCCGTTACACAGTAGAGTTTACTCTGCTGCATGAAACGAAACAAGAGTAGCAGGAACTATTTGACAGAATGCTTATTCTAACTGTTGATCGACTAAAAAACATAACTCCCACCTGCCTTATACAGCTGCTATAACTAGTAATGCAATAGTTTTAATATTTTGTCTTTTTTGTGTATCTTTACTCCTTCGTCAGCACAGCTATGGTACTTAGCATGTGATTGTGTGTTTATTGAGTGAAGAATACATTCTTTTTTCTGTGGAATAGTTCGTTTTCTGACCAGTTAGTTCATTTGTAGAATCGCGTGCAGAGGAGCCCGCAAACACACCACCTGAGTTCACAGTTTGTATCCAGAACTGTGAAGTGAAAGAGGGTAAAGTAGCCAGCTTCAGCTGCAGGGTGATTGGGGAACCAACCCCAGAGTTGACCTGGCAGTTGAATGGTGAACCACTGACGATTGAAGGTCGCTACACAGTTGTAGAGAGAGATGGACTACAGGTACTTCAAGTACATAATGTTGTCCCTGGGGACACTGGCGAGTACAAAGTGGTAGCAAGAAACTGTGCAGGCGAAGCCAGCTGCTCTGCTAACATGACTGTAGAAGGTAAGAACTTGTGTTTTACTATGACTAAGACAACACGAACATTTGGCTTTCCATTTGACTGTATGTTTTATGTAGTTATGCCAGTATTAACAATAATTACATATCTGTTTTAGAACCACCAAAAGAGATTGCACCAGAGTTTGTAGAAACTTTCCAAGATACCGTAAGTAAAAGCTAGAATGCTGATTACTTGTAATAGTATTGTTTTTTCTATTGAACTATTGTCAATCTATTAGTATTACTGGTATGTTATTTTATTTATGTATGGTAGTGTTTAAATGCGTCAACCCTTTCTGTAATAGCTGAATGCATGACATGTCAAATAGACATTTTACGATATTGATAACTAGGAAGGTAGTAAAATAAGAGGACAACGCAGCATTAGTAATTTAACACATCTAATGTGGGTATCAGAAAGCAGTGATTCTCACAGAGGATGATAACTGAATGAAATAAAAGATCTATATATTGATTGTGTAAATCCTAGAAATGTGTGAAAAAAATCTTAGTGACTGTGTTTAAAAACAAAGTCTATATGCGTATCATAAGGTTATGTTACGCAGATATGTATAATGGTTGGGCTCGCAATAAGCCAATGGTGTCCTTGTCCACTTGTTAGCTGGATGATTTTCATTTGAATGACAATCAATTAAGTATTGTTAGAAAAGTGTTAATCATATTCCTCTGTAACATTCATGTGAGAAGAATCAAACATAATCCAATCCATAAATTGTATTAACACTTATGATGATGACGATGACGATAATGATGATGATAATGATATTATGTTTAAGGCTACTAAAGAGAAGGGCAGTTTGACGTTGACGTGCAAGGTCATTGGTCTCCCAGTACCAGAGGTCAAGTGGTTCAGGTCAGTTTTAGCAAGTTCCCTTTCCATGACTGCCATAAACTGTTCAGAACTTGCAGAACTATATCGTTTGTACTATAACAACATATCCGATTTATGTAGTAGTCTGTTATAAGATGTTTATATCAGGTATTAGCCTATAGTTCCTACTTGCACAATTTACGTGCCAGAAGTAGTAACAGTTATAATATATATATTATAAAAGTTCCCTGGATATGTACTAGTCATTTGATTGTCAGTCAACAAATGCTGCATGTGAAGTATAAAAACTGGGTATTGATGTCGTTCACAACAACCCATGTGAATTTTGAGGCGATAAACTAAAAGTCACACATATGGATAATAAAAATGCCTTCTTAATAATCTTAAGTTAGGCTTCTTTGAAATGGTGTCAACATTTGTTTCCTTCAACAGAGATGATGCTGAATTGACTAAGACCTTCAAGATCAAGATGTCACGGGATGGAGAAGTATGCACCCTTCAGATGTCTGGGGTCACTCAGAAGATGTCCGGAGAGTACAAATGTGTCGCAGTTAATTCAGTGGGAGAGGCTGTCTGTGCTGCCAAAGTCACCATCATGGGTGAGTAAATGGACATAATTTAACTTTTTTAGCTTTTGACAATGCCCCAAACTGTTTTTTTTATTTGTATAAATATGAATTTATAATAATAACTGTGATTTTAAATGTCCTGTATATTTGGAATAAAAGTTGTGTTCAGAGCAGCATCATTGATACCATGTAACTAATATAATAAAACGCATACATCTATGCAATAATCATGATTACCAAGTAAACACATTTGGTAAAACTATATTCATTAATTATATTAAAGCTAATACACTATTTTATAGCGTGTGACGCATTAGCAAAGTGATTTATTTATTATATTTTTTACAAATAGATAAAATGGAGCCACCGGTGTTCACCAAGAAACCAACAAACACAGACATAAAGGAAGGTGCTTCAGCCACATTTGAGGCGACTGTGAAAGGCAAACCTCTGCCTGAAGTGACATGGTTCAAGGCTGAAGAGAAGATTGAGACAAGTGAGCGTGTCACTGTCATGTGTGAGGAGGTCAAAGGACAGCTGGTGCTCAATGTCACCTTCAACGAATGTGTTGTGGATGATGCTGGAGACATTCGTGTGAGCGCAGTCAACCCAGCTGGTGAAGACAGCTGTGTAGCCAAGCTTAAGGTCAAGAGTAAGTGTTATGGTCTGTGGTCACTACCATAAAAGTCATTGTGTTATTTCATACTAACTCTTTGTTGTTATTAAAGCTAACATAATGACCAGTCATCAAACGTAGCATAAACTGTAGAATAAATTGTATTTTATTCCATTTAAAAGTGCTCCAGTTGCATATCAAGCAAGATTATGTATCAGCGAACAAGGGTGATGCACATTGTTCAACTGATATATTGTTGCTCTCCTCTTTATCCCAGAAGTCCGGGGTGAAGCTGGCACGAATACCTATCGTCGATTTTTTTCTCCCTTCTTCTTCGTCTCTGATGCAGTTTCACTGCTGTCTCCTACAACCATCTCCACTCTTCCTTATCCCTCATTCTCCATCCCATCACACTCTTCCCCAAATCTCTCTTCATGCAGTCCTCTCATCTCAGTCTCTGTCTTCTTCTTCTCCTTCTACCCTCCACTCTAAGCGCATCAGTTGTCTTTGTCAACCATTCCCCTTCCATTTGTTCCACATGTCCAGCCCACTTTAATCGGCTCCTCACCACCTTCCAGGTGAGACTCTCTTTCACACCAACTTCTTCCCACAGCTCCTCCATTGTTCGCTTGTCTATTCTTTTCACTCACATAATTCTTCTCACCCAATCATTCTCACAAACTTGCATATGTTGCAGTGAAAAAGGAGAAGGCGCACTTTGTGAAGCCGATCCATGATGTTGAAGTGATGGAACAGGAGGACGCCAGATTCGAGACGACCGTCACAGCCAAACCTGAGCCTACCATTGAATGGTTAGTACAATTTGGTTGAGTAATATTATAACTACTATTGCAGCATATCAACATTACCATTGTTGTTGTAACTATTTTTGTTTAATGTTCTGTATGCAGATTTCCACACATATTCGCCTAAATGATCTAAGTGATCAATCGTAAATAAGTTGCTTTGCGGGTAAATCACATTTAATGTCATGATTTTTACCAGGTACAAGGGTGATACAAAGCTGGAACCTTCTGATCACATTATCTATGAGAAGGAGGGTAACAACTACGCCCTGGCATTGAAGGGTGTCAACCCTAAAGAGGCTGGAACTTACACTGTGAAGGTGTTCGCCGACCTTGGCACAATCTCCGCTGATGCGACGCTCACAGTCAAAGGTGTGGTTCAACGTTAGCATAATGACCATTCAAATTATTTCACATAATACCATTGTATATGTTTTATTATGGGTAAGCGTCGCGTTGATATGTTAAGTTGCATAACAGTGAAGATAATATACATGAAACAAACTCATTGTTGTACATTGCTGTTTTATATATAAGTGCGTGCATGCTTGTGTGCGTGCGTGCATGCGTGCATATGTGTGCTTGTTAATTGACGATTCGTTAATTCACTGCATGTATGTGATGCAGAGAAACTGAAACTAAAGATAGACAAGCCGACTGAGAAGGTAGAGGCGAGCATTGAGCTGGAGGCTGAGACTGTGTCAACAGAGGAGGAAGTACAACTCACACTAACAGAGACAATTGCTCCACAGTTTGTTGAAGTCTACGATGAAATGGTGGGTTTTCAGAAGTGGCATCTAGATAATATGGGATGCACTGCTGGAGTTATTACTGCAATCATTGTGGTCAGCAAACAACATTGTCACTTATTATATCATTGAAAGTGTATTATAAAAATGTATCAAGATAATCAACTCGTTAACAGTACTGATATTTCTTTGTTTCTTGTGGAATATCACTGATTTTGATAACGATAACTATATTTGATGAGTGAATTAAAAGCAGGTGATACGTTTTTATTGTGACACATGTTTATCTTTGTCTAGTCAATAATGGGTCAAGTTTTCCTGTGTAAATCCATTCTGTTGGACATTTAGTTTGAATCTGACAAATTCAGAGTTCACAAAACTACTTCATAATACTTACTGTAACCTGATTTACTGTTTGTGTGAGGCCATTCATGTATAAGATACCACTGGTCTATTTGACTTTACACAAATATACGTTTTATCAGCATACGAGTTAAATACCTCAATTGTTTAAACATTTCTACAGTTTCTTCACTACTCAAATAGTATTAAACACAGCTTTTTTATTGCCCTCTATGGCCGGCTATTTTACTCTGCTGTTCACGTTGATTTAGTTTGGTAATAGTGATGACAGAAATGCATTGTTATATGCCCACAGACAATTGAAGAAAAGAGCCCAGTTGAGCTGCGTGTGACAGTGACTGGTTCACCTGAACCTCAGGTGACGTGGTACTGCAACGACAAACAGCTGTTTGAGACCCTCAAGGTGAAGTTACTCAGCGAATCTGATGGAGTTCACATCCTACACATGGAGAGGACGACCCAACAGATGTCTGGTCTCTACAAAGTGACAGCGGTCAATGCTGCAGGACAGGCAGAACATGCTGCCACGGTCACCATCACAGGTTTGAATTAACTTTGTAATTGCCATCCATGTGTGAATATGATTTCATGAGCTTCAATCATATGCATGATATTATATTATGTATAGATAATGTATATAAGGGAACTTAGATTTTGATGTATCATTTTGTGTCAGTTGCAATCGCTTAAAAGTAATTCCTTTTCGGCATAGTCGGATGAATATGAATACTTTTCTCAAAATTGCACTTCCCCCCTACATCCTCAGTGGTCCTTACTTGGCTCTGATGATAACTTTTGCTGATTTTGATTTGTTGTGCCTCTGAGGTCGCATCATGAAGATTTAGGCGCTATATTATTATTTGTGAAATTAATAAGTTAACTGCTGTTGGAATTCTTGCAATGTATTAACTTTGTATTCAACTCACCCTGATATGTCCTGTGTAGCATATCACATGTATAGGAGCTATCTAGTGTAGAATAGTTAAAAGCAATCAGATTGTCAATACCTACACGGATGAACAAGCTATTACAAATGTAGATATTTATATGTATTTGTATACTATGTTTACAGAGGTGGTGAAAGTGGTGCAGGAAACTACAGTTGAGGAAGTGGCAATGGAAGAAGTGGTCGAAGAAGTCCAAGAAGAACTTCCAGTCGAACTGGAACCTGCGACCGTTGCGCCACAATTCATTCAAGTCTTTGATGATGTTGTATGTAGCACATTTATGTTCAATTAATGTTTAGTTTATATTAGCAATCTATACGCTGTTATTCTTGTGGCCAACTCTGGATAGATTTTCAGTGTTATGATTCCAACGTTTCTTGCTCTCTCATCAGTCAATGATATTCCATTGTAGGTCACAACTTGTAATGTTTTGCTATCAGTCCCTCTATATTGAGTATGGGTAGTGTCATAGTCATACAACGTTGTATGTGGTTCACTGCCAGACATGAATATTCATTTCAGTCATATGAACAGACCCACTTCCCCATTTACATATTGCTGTACTACTACTGACTTCCGTATGTGGATAGTTCAGGCAACAATTATGAATATGATTGTAATACTATTGAAGCATGTGTAATTATTGGAAAGACAAACTAAAAGTACCAATTGAACTCATAATCAGTTGCTTGTCGTCGAAATAATATGTTAATATGATTTGACATGTTTTACCTGTCTTAATGTTATCCCACTTATAACTTCTTTCAGACCATTGAACAAGGCAAACCACTTGAACTGAGAGTGAAGGTGACAGGCCAACCACGACCAGAAGTCAAGATTTACCGCGACGATGTTGAACTAGACTTTGTCATGGAGGAAGACGACGTTTACGTGGTGAAGACAGCTGATGTGAGTGTGGCGCTGGGTGGTCACTACAGAGTGGCCGCGGTCAACTGTGCTGGACAGGTCGAACATGTCGCTCTTGTCACAGTCACTGGTAAGACATCTATGTTGCTCTTCCGCACACTTATTCTCCATTGTTAGTTTTGACAAAAGCTAATATTAGTTTCTTGATTCTGATTTAGTATAAAATAAAAATGAAGTAATGGTAATAATTTGAATGACTGTTTTGCAGAGATAATGAAGATGATATATGTTAGATCAATTTAAATAAATGTGACACGATTGAATCACGTTAATATGACACACAACAAATACACACACACACACACACACATATATATATATATATATATATATATATATATATATACACACACACACATATATATATAAACATATTTGTAAATGTAAAATGTAAGTAACACTTTGCTAATATATATATATATATATATATATATATATATATATATATATATATTAAGCAAAGTGTTACTTACATTTTACATTTACAAATATGTTTTGTTTTATCCACAGCATAACATACATCATTACATGCAGTTTGTGTGGTAGAATAAATTAGGCCTACCTGACCACAACACGTATTTATTTATGCTGCAAATGACACACTGAATAACACACACGTTTGTCTGTTAAATAGAACCACCAATCCAGGAACCACTGGGCACTGCACCTGAGTTTGTCATCACTCTGCAACCCTGTCACTTGACGGAGGGGGAGAATGCAGAACTCAGTTGCCAGGTGACAGGGGAACCAACCCCTGAGTTGACCTGGCAGTTGAATGGTGAACCAGTGACGATTGAAGGTCGCTACACAATCACAGACAGGGACGAACTACATCTACTTCAAGTACACGATGTTGTCCCTGGTGACACTGGCGTGTACAAAGTGACAGCCACAAACAGCCTGGGTGAAGCCAGCTGCTCTGCTGATATGACTGTACAAGGTATGTGGAGAAAAAGTATGCACTTTTTTCTACACTTTTGTGTCATTGAATTACCAGTTATTCACATTGCCCCGTTTGTAGAGATGTTGAATTTAAGAAGCTTTGTTTATATTATTAATATTATTGTTGTGTGTTGGTGAATGTATTTGAGTGATGAGAATAGACAAGTTGTGCCATTTTATTAATCATGTTGGTTTGAGCACAAACATCAATTGGTATCAGAGCAAGTTCACACATGTACCAACTTTGTGTGTTTTTCTACTACTCTAGCGTCTAGTTGTCCATATGTTGCTTTGGTGCATTTTTCGTAACTGCATATGTAGTTATAACACATAAGAATACTATTCTTCTAACTTCATAATAATATATTGTTACAACAGTGATCCATACTATTTATTTGCCATGTCAATGTTTTTTGCCATGTCAATGTTTCAGACAGTTTAGTATTATATCACCTTCATTTTGTTATTTCCTTTCTACCATTCTCTCTCCAGTTTCAACATTGTGAATGTAAACAAGCATAGTTAGTTATTATGTGTTCCTTTCTTTTTTTCAGAGCTGCTGCTCGCCCCTGAGTTCACTGAGGTTCTCAAAGACTCTGTAAGTACACCAGGTGCAACATGTTTTGTGAGAGCTTGTAAGGGTAAACATGCATAGAATTATGATGATGATGTTTTGCTATAACATTCTTGATTGGCTAGAGACTCTCATGGGAATAAATCAAGCTGGGTGTTTCTGTGAACAATATATAATATGGTCTGCATTTGCACTTTGTTCAGTAGATTTCCTTAATCTTCTGATAAATGTCACTTGACAATGATAAATTGATGTTCAAATGTATATTTTTTATTGATTACTTGATGATTTCCTCTTGTTTTCAGACTGTTCTAGTGAAACAGAGTGTTACCTTGGAGGCAAAGGTAACTGGTAAGCCAGAGCCAGATATCAAATGGTTCAGGTAAGACATACGCTGTTAACTAATATATAGACGATTTGAACAATGCAGGACTGTGCCTAACCGGTGTTGTGTTATTTTCCTCATAAGATCATGTAGTTAGAATAGTGAGAATACCCGTGCCATTTGCTATTGTAATTGCAAAGCCAGAAATATATGCTTTTAGCTGACTAATACATAAACCATTTTAATTACCATATGCCAAACTATGTTAACTCCTTTTATATTATTTGCATCATCAGATTGGAGTGGTGATGGATTCGATAGTGTGGTTTGATGCGAAGCCAGATAGTGTATGCTTTTAGCTGATGAGTATTTTATAGAGGACATGGTTTGATGAACTTGATTAAATCATAATATGATCAGGAGGAAGTCACATGTTATGTGTTGTTGCTGAATCTACAATGTGGCGAACAGTTATGATATATTGCTAGAAATGCTATGCTGTATGCAACTAGGCAATAATGTAGGTGATGAAGTCACATAAGGCGTGCATGTACACAACAGTTGTATTATTTATCATTTGTTAATTTCATGTTCTGTTGTCATTTACCCGGTATTCTGCATGACCTAATGCAAAACCTGGATGACTTCAGGGATGACAAGGAGTTGCAGCCGACCTTCAAGATCAAGATGTCTCGGGATGGAGACGTCTGCACACTCCAGATGTCTGGTGTCACACTGAAGATGTCGGGAGAGTACAAATGTGTCGCTGTTAATTCTGCCGGAGAAGCTGTGTGTGCTGCCAAACTTTCTGTAGTAGGTGCGTATTCACATATGGTATGACACGCTTGGTTGCACCAAGAAGCTGCAAGTGGCACCAACAATAACAATGATAATAGTTAAGTTTAAAATCATAGCTTTAGTAGTATAGCTGTGAACAAGGTAAATTACTATGCATGTTAAATAACATTGTTGTAGTCATTGTTGTTTAAAAAAAAACTTGCATTGCCTGTGCAGAGAAAATGGAGCCACCAGTGTTCACACAGAAACCCAAGAACAAAGACATCAAAGAAGGTGCAAAGGCCAAATTTGAAGCCAAGGTGCAAGGCAAACCACTGCCACAGATTACTTGGTAGGTGAACATTCTCAGTGGTATATCCGTTGACAATTTGTTCTATTTCAGCAGCCGTGATTAAATTTCAATTCTGCTTAAAATTTATTCCGTTAAGTCAATAACATCTGAGATGTTTGTTTTGTTTTCATGTGAATATTCCAAGCAAATAATTCAAGTTGTGTATAAAAGTCTACTTGTTTATTCCCTATTCATTGTTCTACTATAGACCCCCTGTAGGGAGTCAGCTATGGCATTACTGTCGTACACACTGTATGATCAGCACCTAAAACACACTCAACCGGGAAGTAGCTCAGGCCGCTACCCTATCATTAGAGGGATGAAACAATTGAATCCCTCTTATCATGTAGCATTCTACACATTATTTACTAGACAGTTATCATGTTTAATAGTCGAGGTGTAATATGCTGTGTGCTCGTGAAGGTTCAAGAACGACACGATAATCGAGGAGACCGACAAAGTGAAACTGACTTGTGAGGAGCGGCAGACGGAGGTTGTTGCTAGCCTCGTCTTTGAGAATTCTGTCATTGAGGATGGAGGAGAAATACAAGTGAAGGCTACCAACCCTGCTGGTGAAGTCACCTGCATCGTCACTCTCACAGTTCAGAGTATGTATACTACCCTTACAACAAGGTGTCGTTTGGACATACTAGCGCCAACACATGTCGTGATCTTTATGATGATTTTTCGGTTAGAAAGTTCAGTGTCATGCTAGAAAATTAACACCATCTTTTACTATTTATTTTGTCGAACCAAACATATTTTTCTTCCCCCCAAAGGTACATTTTATTGATAAGCTATTTATTTCAGCTACTGTAATATGTGTTTTCAACAGATTCTGCAAACTCACAGCCACGTTAAACAATTTCACAAGGAGAATACTGAATATGCAAAGTTTGTAAAAGAATCTGCCATTGCTGCTTTTCTAACAAACTGGCTCGATGTTGACATAATTAGGATATAATTTATGTACACTCATATTTGTGCATGCCAGTGCAGTATTTCATTATAATTATGTGCATAACTTTGCTAAACAGTTAACATCAAGGTACAGAATATAAATAATTTATGGTTATTATCGATGAGCATAATTATCTAATGGCAAGTAAAGTCTTCAGGAAAAGTTTGCATTATACTTGCAGTAAAGAAAGAGAAACCAGCATTCTTGAAGAAGCCTGAAGACACTGAAGTAGTGGAACAGGAGGATGCCAGATTTGAGACGACAGTCACAGCCAAACCTGAGCCAAACATTGAATGGTATGTTTGGAATATATAAATGTTTCTTTTATTAGTTTACATATATCGGTACGATTTAGTTAAATAGTTAGCACAGTTTTGTATATTTAATCAACTTGGAAATGTTAGGGGAAATGTCATCAAGTAAACAGTAAGGCGAGGGAACAATTAAATGATTAAAATGTTTGCGTTTGTTGCTTTCCAGGTTCAGGGGTGAAAAGCTGTTGGGGCCCTCTGAGCATATCTTATATGAGAAAGAGGGTGATAACTACGCCCTGATCATCAAGGGGGTGGACTTGAAGGAAGCTGGCAAGTACTCAGTGAAAGCCACCAATGAAGTTGGTAGCCTGGATGCTATGGCCAAGCTCAAAGTCACAGGTATGACCATTAATAAAAATATAATACAATAATATGTTTAATACCTCATAGTTTGTAGTGTTCTAAAGATTATTAATATTTTGTTATGTTTGATGTGTTTGAATCTAAATTTTTCACCTACGTCTGGCCCACCCACTGCAAAATGTAGCCCTCTGCTTCACCATCGTTGTTTGCACATTTCCTTTTTCTGGGTTCTCATTCAGCGGCTCTGATGATCCACCTTGTATTCTCACTTTGTGACCTCTCCATCTCCACTTGTTTTGTTCAACTTAAATGCTGTTAATTTACAGAATTGCCCAAAGAGCCTGAAGTAGTAGAAGTTGAGGTTGAAGAAGTAGAAACGCCCATTGAACCTGAACCTGTTGCCCCAGAGTGGGTACAAGTCTATGAAGATAGTGTAAGTACTATGTCGGTTTACTTTATACGTACGTGATTGTTTCACCAAAAGTACTCTTATTCATGTTAACTCTAATGTTAGTTTTTTTATGGTATTTTTGCATGAACCATACTGAAAATAATTTCATAAGACATACTACAAACAATGGTGTCAAATATAAAGATGTCTTGCTTCGGTGTTTTGTCTAACTTGTGATGCTTCTTTGTAATTTAGACATAAGTAATGGAATATACTATTTGTAATACACCTGCAAACTAGATTGTGACATGAGCTATTTTTTATTTGTTTTTCAGACCCTCGAGGAGCGCGGTTCTGTTGAGCTGGTGGTGAAGGTGACAGGTCAACCAGAGCCTCAAGTCAAGTGGTACCACAATGATGTGGAGCTGCAACCAACAGTGAAAGTGCACATGGTTGATGAAGACGACGGCGTTCACAGACTGACCATTGCCAGCGTCACAATGGCCATGGCTGGAGAGTATAAAGCTGTGGCTACCAATGTAGCTGGTCAGGTCGAACATGTTGCCACGGTTACCATCACGGGTAGGTCATGAAGACATACATTTATTATGATACAGCAAAGATTATTAACGTCTCGGTTGTTTGTGCCATCTTGTCGACATAGCCCTTAATGGCCACTGCATTAGCCATGGTAGAAATGAGGAGTGAGTTATGCACTAATCAAAATAATACTTACATGATGACATACGCTGTTTCGAACACTTTGTATATCATTGTTATTGCTTTGCTATTAATCAACAATACACCTGTTTTTATTTTAACAATACGTAGTATCATGTTCATGCACACCTTTTATTCTTGTTTTATTGTCACGTATGCTAATGTCAATTATGTTCTTTTGCATGCATTAATTATGTTCTTTTGCATGCATTAATGGAATAACAATTATGCATGTTTCATTTAATGTTTTTTTTTTCAATGTTATTAATCTTATTATTTGTTCTAAACGTGGGTGTCAACATTTCTGCTTTCGAGCGGGAAATACCGTTTTGTCCCCATTGGTCCCCTTTTCCGCTTTTTGGATGAAATATCCTGCTTTTTTGTAATTTTTTGACAAAATGCTTTTACGTAAAATCTATATGTTTGTTGCACAAGAGGCCGTTCACCACGGCAAACCGTTAAACAACGCATGTAATTCCGTTAAAAAACATGTTTTTCATTAGCAGATGTTGACACCATAGGCAGATAAAACATGTCTTATGCACAAATGTACCGATATCTTGTAACATATTTTTTGCATAGAATTGGAAATGTTGAATATTGCATCCATTTCATTGTGTACATGGTTTTTGACAAATGGACATTTTCAATTTGTTGTTATTTGGAACCTGTTTTTTCAACTAATATTTATGTTTTGCGTATGGCATGTTTTATCTGCACTTCCGTGTATGTGTAGATAATATACATACTTCTATATTTTCTTGGAAACAGTATTCCTGTAGACTCTGGTAACTTTTGTATGTTAATCTGATTCAGAACAGTGCTGGTTGACTTCAACCTTGCATTTAAATATAATTATGGAAACAAATGTCCAAATACAAACCGATTTGTACCAAGGCACAGTCTACAGGAATCATGTTAACTCATAACCCTCTTTAATTTACTACACACCTACTAATCATGCTTGAATTTCATATGTATTTAGCACGTGACAAAGTTGGATTCAACTTTGAACATCTTATGGGCAAAGGTACGTTTCTAGGTATAACTGAATTTGTTTGGAAGTAATATAATGATAAAAACTGTTTAACTATGAATATTGAATATATATGTATATATATTATTTAAAATAAATAGTATTTGTTTGGTACATCGTATTGTGTTTCATATTGCAAGGGTATATACATTTATATTGTAATATAAATTTGATGACCGTAGAAGACATGTACTCTATGCTTAGCACATTTTTATTCTGTTTATTATTGTACTACTTTATGTTTCAGCATTATTGGTAATTTTGTGATTTATTTGCTCTTCTAGAATTACCAGAAGGACTGACTGGGGCAGCTCCAGAGTTCACAGTTTGTATCCAGAACTGTGAAGTGAAGGAGGGTAAAGTTGCCAACTTCAGCTGCAGGGTGACTGGGGAACCAACCCCAGAGTTAACCTGGCAGTTGAATGGTGAAACACTGACGATTGAAGGTCGCTACACAGTTGTAGAGAGAGATGGACTACAGGTACTTCAAGTACACAATGTTGTCCCTGGCGACACTGGCGAGTACAAAGTGACAGCCACAAACAGCCTGGGTGAAGCCAGCTGCTCTGCTAACATGACTGTGGAAGGTAAGGCTCATTCATACTAACAATCATACATAGTCAAAGTAATTGAAGCGATGTGCAGCACATACTTTACATGAACTTCAACATGCTGGAAAGTGAATTAATGCCATGTAGCTAGGTGAATAAAAGTTTGATAGAATACTCTACAAATAAATCAGCTATTCAATGTACATAATGCAAAGCAATCATATCTTTCCAGATTTATCAACGTACTAATGTCAAAGTGTGTGCAATTAACCATACAGAGGTGTACATGGTCTACTTAAAACTAATTATGATTTTGTACAATATACCTTACAGTTACAGTTTGCCTATTAGTTAAGGTTTGTTTATGTAGCCATTGTTAGTTGTTTGTCTATTACTATGATTTGTTGCTAGATTGTTAACTTTAGTGAATTGTTGAGAGAGAAAACTCTTTTATACTCCTCAAGGCGTTGTAGTGAAATGCTAAATCATTGTCATTGTGCCTAGCCCTAACTAACTTACTGAAGCAAATTATAAAAAGTGCACTATTGTTATTTCAGAGCTTCCAACTGATCGTGCACCTGAATTCACCGAGGTCTTCCAGGACTTGGTAAGTTCACATTTATCTAAAGGCACGTTTAAATAAGATCGTGCTGGACTGCTTTGAATATTAAAAGAGCCTTTGTCGTTGTGTGTAATGTGTACATGTTCTGCGGTTTTTATTACGTTTGATTATGTTTGATGTATTCCACGTCGAACGTTTTATATAATCTTACATTTATTGTTATTTTATGTCTTATGTCCAAATAGAAGTCAGCCACAGAGAGAGAGAGTGTGTGTGTGTGTACGTTTGCGTGCATGCATGCGTGTGTGCGTGTGAGAGAGAGAATGAGAGAGAGAGATTTGAACTGTTATGTTTGGGGCAGTAATTAATTTAAGAATGTTTATCATATAGCAGATATAGTGTATAATCCTCTTGACTCAGCTCAATATGTCAGTGTTTTGGTGATTGATGTTTCTTTTTGTAGACTGTTGAGGAGAAACAAAACATAACCCTAACCACCAGAGTGACAGGAAAACCAGAACCAGAGATAAAGTGGTTCAGGTAAGTAGTTGGCATTCAATGTGCAGCTATTGTATTGTTTTAATTGACCTGTAGTGGATCTTAGAATAATTTGTTTATAGGTGAAGTGTTTTCGATGTTTGCATTGCACCTTAGACACCATATGTGAAACTTTCGTGTGTTTTTATGACGAATATGCCAATGGTTGTCATTTATCATTAATATCACCATTATTTACATCCCATCTATATTCTTTAATGAGCTATGTGTTAAAGAAACCTGAGCTAGTTATGCACATCAAGTATCGTGGTTCCTTCTTTGATCTCTCTTTATACTGACGAGTTCGTCTGCATATATTGTTTGGTCCCAGTCTCCAGCCACAATATAAATCTTTACCATTGCATTGTGTGGAACATTCAAATAGATGTTGACACTGACTGACATAAATTATTTATTTGGTGCATGTTGTCATAAAGGTTTTCATTATGCCGGGCAGACAACCGTATTATTCTTTCTACTTTCATTAATCATCATCATCTAGTCGTCCAGAGGTTGGGTCCCATAGAAGTTCTTCACAATATTTCTATTGGTGTCTGTCTTCCATAACAGTTAAAAGTTTGGTAACTGTTAAGTATGGTCTCAGTGGTTTCTCTGCCGATGCTGTGGTTGCCAAGTAACCATCTCTCTCACCATTTCTTTGCTTCTAGAACAGCGACCTGCAAATTGGGCTTGCCATCTCAATGTGTCTGAGATCTGTAGTGTTTAAGTGGTTACTTTCATTTCATCCCTCCAGAGGTGACACAGAGTTGCAGCCGACCTTCAAGATCAAGATGTCTCAGGATGGAGACGTCTGCACACTCCAGATGTCTGGGGTCACACTGAAAATGTCAGAAGTGTACAAATGTGTCGCTGTCAATCCTGTTGGAGAAGCTGTGTGTGCTGCCAACGTCTCTGTAGTCAGTGAGTACAAAATGGAAGGTGACGTTGTGTTTTTGGAATGTGTGCAAACGTTACATAATCCTGTGCAAGTGTTACAGAAAATCCACTCTTGGAAATGAAGGAGCAAATGAAGTGCAAGCAAATATAATTGTTTTGTTTTTAATATATCATGTAAAACAAATGCTAAATGTCAATATTTTATATTGTCACAGAGAAATTGGAGTCTCCAATGTTTACCAAGAAACCAACAAACAAAAGCATCAAAGAAGGAGCTTCAGCCACATTTGAGGCGACTGTGAAAGGAAAACCTTTGCCTGAAGTCACATGGTTCAAGGCTGAAGAGAAGATTGAGCCAAGTGAGCATGTCACTATCACATGCGTGGAAGTCAAAGATCAGCTCGAGCTCAGTCTCAAGCTGGACAAATGTGTTATGGATGATGCGGGAGAGATTCGTGTGAGCGCAGTCAACCCGGCTGGTGAAGACAGTTGTGTGGCAGTTCTTGACGTCAAGTGTAAGCTGAAACATTCTAATTGCATAATGCACACACATGCACGCACGCACGCACGCACGCACGCACGCACGCACGCACACACACACACACACACACACACACACACACACACACACACACACTGGTATATGCCAGATGACTAGCTTGACAAATAATGACTTATTCTAGTGACACACTCAGTTTCTGACACCATTTACATTTAGGTGAAAATATGATTATATTATTATTATTATTAATTCATAATAGCAGTTACATCAATTACGTAGTTTAAAGTTACTGTACCATGTTTGGGAAATCATATTTGTTATGTCGAATTATTGACGCAACATTTATTTTGTTCTTGATCACAGTGAAGAAACAGAAGGCAGAATTTGTGACGAAACCAGAGAACATTGAAGTGACAGAGGAGGAAGATGTGAGATTTGAGACAACAATCAATGCCAAACCTGAGCCAACAGTTGAATGGTGAGTTGTCTTGCAACAGGTGTGTTTGTACACACGTTGCAAGTATATTTTCTATGTTACTTTGGTGTCGTCATGAATTGTAAGATAATTATTCACATGAACAGTTATAATTATTCTCATTATGTAAGTGGTATGTAATTCATCAGTGGTATGTAATTCGTTATAAAACTAGTTTTCATATCTGATTTAAAATTTAATTAATTCATGAGAATGTTCATAAAGGTGGTAGATAAATGATATATGAATCACTATTTTCTTCTAACCACACTTATTGATTAACTTACTCGTCAACGTTTTCCTTCATGAGTAAGTACATCAATAGTTGTTAGAATAAAATTATGATTCATGAAATAATTTGTTTTTAGAAATACTTGACTGTAAGAAAAGCATTGGCTTAATATGTAGTATCTGGTAAGTTAAAATCTATCACCTTGAAGAACTTCCTGAAGTCCGAATGTCACTGATTAAATAACTCCTTTTTTGAGACAATGTGTACACCAACTGCTGAAATTTGTTACTACAGGTACAAGGGAGAAACAAAACTGGAGCCCTCTGATCGCATCATCTATGAGAAGGAGGGTAACAACTACGCCTTAGTGTTGAAATGTGTCAATCTTGGAGAAGCTGGCATGTACACAGTGAAGGTGTTTGCCGATCTTGGCACAATTTCAGCTGATGCTACGCTCACTGTCAATGGTACTCATTGAATATGTTTAATTTTGTGTAGTAAATAATGAATTAACCGAGTTATGTTTGCTTATAACTGTTATTAGCACAGGTATACATGGTTAGGCACCATCAGCTGTTAAACATTTGATATACATTTGTATTTGAAAATCATATTTGTATTATTAAAAATGTTTAAGACAACGTTTAGAAATGAAAGTAGGTTATGGTGTCGGTCTTACGACATATGTTTCACAATTTCGAAGATGGTAACCAAGGGCGGTGATGCCCTGTTATCCGTCTTGCTAGCCTACATTCTAAGTCATTGTTTTAACAGAAACAGTTAAAATCGAACATGAAGAAGAAGTTATCGAGGAGACTGACGCCAGCTTTGACATGGCACTGGAAGTAACAACTACAGAGGAGGAAGTTCAACCAGAATCTGAGACAATTGCACCAGAGTTTGTGGACGTCTACGAAGACCAGGTATGTGGTTCATACAAACATAGTTAATTTCACTGTAACCTGGTATATGTTTATATTAGAATAGTTATTTATTGGTAGCACATATTAACTTGGACATGTTGTCACAAGTAATTACTATTCTGTCCAACAGTCACAATTCCAGCTAACTTGTAGTTGTGCATGTATGTTTAGTTACTAAAGTTGACGTAAACTGGTTCCTGTTGTTTTTACATATTCATACATAAACATGTCAACACTACTCAAATGCATTTGTAAATGCATAGCCAAGGCTTTGTAGTTCAATACAATTTTTAGATATTTACATTTCAATTTACAATTATGTAAGGGCGCATTTGCATAATTTAAAACATTTGCATTTAAATGCGCTGACTGACATCAATCTCATATAAACAATATGCATACATACATAAATACATACATAAAAAACATGTGCGTGCGTGCGTAATCCATACATACAGCTGTACGTTCGTTCGTGCGTGCGTGCGTGCGTACGTAATCCATACATACAGCTGCATGATAAAATAATATGTGTGCTACCTGGATTTTCACAAGTATGTATGTGTCGACAGACAATTGAAGAGAAGAGCCCAGTTGAGCTGCGAGTGGCAGTGACTGGTTCACCTGAACCTCAGGTGACGTGGTACTGCAACGACAAACAGCTGTTTGATACCCTCAAAGTGAAGTTACTCAGCGAGTCTGATGGCGTGCACATCCTACACATGGAGAGGACGACCCAACAGATGTCTGGACTCTACAAAGTGACTGCGGTCAACGCTGCTGGACAGGCAGAACATGGTGCCACGGTCAACATCACAGGTATTGATTGTCATCAATAAACTGGCACTAATCTTTTGTGTTCATATGATGCGTTATATGTAAGATACCATACTATTGATTGGAAATGACAGCTTTTCAGTATTCACAAATTACATTTACGCAGTATTTATTTAGCATGAAATAAGTGAGCCACAGTGAATACACTGACAATTAAAATTTTACAACTAGATTATTATGTTTAAATGGGGGATCCGTCCACAGTTTTGTTATTTCTTGCCCTTCCCATTAAAAAAAGAACTTTGTCTTAAGGTTAATTGCTTTATGTCCTAGGTGAGACACAGCATGAACATTGACTATTACAGCGTTGCTGGTTCTTTTCTGAACATGTAGGCCTACTCCTGTAATATACATGTTTGCATAACATTTTTGAATTAATTAGAAATTGCCTTTTTTGTCACAACGATCACCAGTTTCCTATGTTTTCCCCTGAAAAAGAGTTTGTGTTGTGATTGCAGTGAAGAAAGTGGAAGAGGCTCCGACAGAGGAAGTTGTGGCAGAACACGTCGAGGAGCAAGTGGAGGAAGTTCAAGAAGAAATTCCTGTACAAGTGGAACCAGTGACTGTTGCACCTCAATTCACTCAAATCTTTGATGATGTTGTAAGTAGCTCACTTGCGTTCATACAGTTATGCCCGTTTGTGTACATTAAGACTTATTACTGCCATAACAATGACACAAAAGTTTTCATAATTCATATACGCACATTAAAGCATGACAGGTTTGTATGATTTAATAGTCTATGTTTCACAAGATGGTGTTGCTGTGTGGAAGTTGGCTTTGGATGGTTATTAAAATCAAACTGTTTGATATTTGTCATCTATGTTCCTGGTGGGTTCACTGATGTGTTTAATTGTTAATAATTTCTCACAAAATTATTTGTACAAAATATGCATACATCTAAATTTTTTTTAGAAAAGATGAAAAGAATCGCAATGGCTTCGTTTGCACTTGGAATTGCATTGAACATATAACACGAATCATGAATTTACATTAATAAGATTGTGTAGAAACCCAAACACCAGTCTTACGTTATTTGTTCTTTTCTGTAGGCCTAATGTGCTATGCAATGTTTCTTTCAGACCATTGAACAAGGCAAACCACTTGAACTGAGAGTGAAGGTGACAGGCCAACCACGACCAGAAGTCAAAATTTACCGCGACGATGTTGAACTAGACTTTGTCATGGAGGAAGACGACGTTTACGTGGTGAAGACAGCTGATGTGAGTGTGGCCCTGGGTGGTCACTACAGAGTGGCCGCGGTCAACTGTGCTGGACAGGTCGAACATGTCGCTCTTGTCACAGTCACTGGTAAGTTATTCTGTACTATTTGTTAATTATATTACATACTAATTGTCTCTCTTCCTTATTCTTCCCTTTAGGCAAGGGTTAAACCAACTGGTTCTTGTACAACTGCACTGTTTTGGTTGTTGTCATTTCCTACTAGTCCCTATCGACATGCTTATTACTATTAATAATAAATGTAATTTATGTACTTAACATTTAATGGCAAAGTAGTAAATCTATTCAATACTTGGTGAGAATGTAGTAGTCTTATGTAGCATAATTTAATTTAAAAACTATATGTACAAAGTCTGCAAATGTAGCTTATTATTAACAATAAAATGCATCGCCTATAAATATATATATATATATATATATAAATTATACATATATTTATATATATATATATATATATATATTTATATATATATATATATATATATATATATATATATATATATATATATATATATATATATATATATATATATATATATATATATATATATATATATATATATATATATATATCACATGTTTTAAATGTGTTTATTTTGCATGCAGAACCAGAGAAAGAAGAACCTATGGGTGCCGTACCTGAATTTGTCGTCAGTCTGCAACCCTGCCACGTGAAGGAGGGGGAGAATGCAGAACTCAGTTGTCAGGTGACAGGGGAACCAACCCCTGATTTGACCTGGCAGTTGAATGGTGAACCAGTGACGATTGAAGGTCGCTACACAGTTGTAGAGAGGGACGGACAACAGATACTTCAAGTACACAATGTTGTCCCTGGGGACACTGGCGAGTACAAAGTGACAGCCACAAACAGCCTGGGCGAAGCCAGCTGCTCTGCTAACATGACTGTAGAAGGTAAGGTTCATTAGTTAAAGTTAATTAGTATGTCATTAAAGTGAGACATACATAATTTATTTCATCAGCAGATGTAAAGAAAGATACATGATATATGTTGAAATGTGTAAATATGTCATATGTCTGCATTAAGTAAATGGATGTGCACAAATATGTCATTATTGTGCTGCTGTCATATTTACTTTATCATGTTGTGTTACTTTCAGAACTACCCAAAGACATTGCTCCTGAGTTCATTGAAAAGTTCACAGATACGGTAAGAGCTAAGTTGTGTTATATATGATTTGGCATGATGTGATGTTGAGTTTCAGAGGAATGTGGGATGTAACATAATGTTTAGTTATGTGAATTTCGACACAGTAAATACATTGTTAGACAAGATGAAATATATTGTTGCCAGGAATCATATTTGTAATGACCCTAGTAAAATTATTTATTTACCTTCAACTGCCAAATAATCTCAACTTGTTTCGCAATCAGTGACGTCTACTGCATTTAAAATAACTTACATGTATTTGAATGTGGACTTTTAGCATTTGAATGTATGTTCTAGAATGTGATGGTTAAGAAGAATCTGACCCTAATCGCTAATGTGACTGGCCAACCCGAACCAGAAGTCAAGTGGTTCAGGTGAGATACTTTAAGCAACAGGGAGTTTCGCATCTGTTTGAATATACACAATATCATTGATATCTTAAAAAAAAGCTACTGTTGTATGTGTACAATGTGTTACTAATACTGTGTAATTTAACAGTAGTAGTAGTAACAGTGAAGTGTAAAACGCTTTAGGATTATTTTCTGAACAACATTGGCTAGGTCACTGCTAGATGATCCGCATTTAATATAATAGACGTGACATGTTTACATTCTCTGCCAGAAAATATACATTCTGTAGTATATTATGTCTGTATAAACGGCATAAGTTGCAGATGGTTTATAACCGAGCATGCTTATTCCATCCTTCCAGAGGTGACACGGAGTTACAGCCGACCTTCAAGATCAAGATGTCTCGGGATGGAGACGTCTGCACACTCCAGATGTCTGGTGTCACACTGAAGATGTCGGGAGTGTACAAATGTGTCGCTGTTAATTCTGCTGGAGAAGCTGTGTGTGCGGCCAACGTCTCTGTAGTCGGTTAGTAACAGTCCTTAATATAATATAATTTCTTTATTACTACATCGGGTTTCAAATTAAATGCAAAATCTGATAAATTGTGCATATCAGTAATTAATTATAACCAGTGAATAATATAACTGTTAAGCATCACAGCTCAGCACAATTGTCGACATGGTAGAGCCCAATAGTAAATTGACACATGTTGCTCCATTCATGATATAAATTCATTATGTTGTCTATTATATGTTATCCAGTAGCAAATGTTGCTTCTTGTTATTGTAAATATATAGTAAAATGTTTATAGATGTTTACCGTCTTTTTATGATAACATTATACATTAACATAATTATCAAACACTGTAATGAAATTAAATAAATCAAAGAATATTATCTCACAAACATTCATAATGAATTAATACTAATAAGATTGTGTAGAAACATGATTGTTTAAAACAGATTAATTTGAGATATACAGTTGTTCAAGTCTTTGTCAATGATTTACGCAGAGAAAATGGAAGCCCCAGAATTCACACAGAAGCCAAAGAACAAGGATGTGAAGGAAGGAGCCAAGGCCAAATTTGAGGTCAAGGTGAAGGGCAAGCCACTCCCAGAAATCACTTGGTATGCATATCAAGAATGCTGAGCATGTATCATGTGATGTTCCAATGTCTTTGCACTGTCATCCCATTATCATGTTCTCCATTCAAATCAAATCACTCCCTTACATACGACCTTGTGATAACTTGATGTAAATTCAAATATTCGCACATAACCAGCACTTTCTGGAATGATATGATTAACTGACCAACCAAACATTTGCTAGGTGCAAATACTTTTAGAATGTGACGTTTAATTTACAGGTTCCGTGCTGAGGAAAAGCTTGAGGTGACAGAGAATGTGAAGCTGACGACCAGCGAAGTCCAGGGACAGATCGTGTCAAGTGTTGTCTTTGACAACTGCTCACTGGAGGATGCAGCGGAAATCAAAGTTGGGGCGACAAATGCAGCGGGAGAAGCTAGCTGTGTAGCCACGCTCACAGTACAAGGTGACTGCGATATTGTTTAAAAACGAATTTTAAAATGGTGTTAAAACATATATTATTGCGTACAAAATAAGGTTGTTCAATTCCCCCCAGCTTCCACTCATCCAATGTGGTACAATTTTTATTATCTGTAATTATATTGCTATTTGAGCCTTTGTCGTGTAAGAAACATGGCAACATTAATTGTGTAAATTTTTTTCTATTGTACGATGACTTTCATTGTAATAACTTTTGAGAACATGTGTTACAGTCAAAAAAGAGAAACCTGAATTCTTGAAGAAACCTGAAGATGTCGAGGTGATGGAACAAGAGGATGTCAGATTTGAAGCGACTATCAGGGCCAAACCTGAACCAACCATTGAATGGTGTGTTTCAAAACTATTGTCCTTGAATTTGATGGTATATTTTGTTTAGTAAAGCCCTGTAATAAGTTATACTCAGTCAGTAGAGATGATGCAACTGTTGTTTATCTGTATATATGCGAACCTGTGGTATATAAATGGTTTATAGATAATAGTTTTGCACATGATAGCACGTCAGTTGATTCGTCTTACCTACTTCAAATGCACTTGTTTTTATAAAACACATAACTAATATAATGACGATCAATATATGTTCTTATTACCTTTGACTAAACATGTTTATTCATGTGTATTTGACAGGTATAGGGGTGAGAAGCTGTTGGTGCCTTCTGAGCATATCCTGTGTGAGAAAGAGGGTGAAAACTACGCCCTGACCATCAAGGGAGTGGAGTTGAAGGAAGCTGGCAAGTACTCAGTGAAAGCTACCAACGAAGTTGGCAGTCTGAGTGCAATGGCCAAACTCAAAGTCAAAGGTAAAGAGATTTCAAGAATGTTTAATAATGGTTACTGTTGAACAGGTAGGTGATCAAGACCGACTACTCTGCAAGAATGGTATTACTTGGATGATGTTCTTTTATAACATTGTGTTTTTCATACCTTTGGTGTACTGTATGGGAGTACAGTGTATATTCAATTACTTGTCGGGCATAACGTATCAGTTACGTTTATGTCCTGCCCAGTTATCCCACCGAAAACTTCATGTAGCAGTTACAAGCAGCAGTGTGTGTGTGTATATATATATATATATATATATATATACACACACACAAATATATATATATATATATATATATATATATGTATATATATATATATATATATATATATATATATATATATATATATATATATATATATATGTGCATGTGGATTTATTACAGTGGTCGTAAGTGAACAACTGTATACAACTATATAGTTACAAGCAGCAGTGTGTGTGTGTATATATATATATATATATATATATATATATATATATATATATATATATATATATATATATATATATATATATATATATATATGTATATATATATATGTGCATGTGGATTTATTACAGTGGTCGTAAGTGAACAACTGGTGTAGATCAATTTACCTGTCATAACCAGCTGTCCACCATCAATACCTTGTACATTATGGTCAACATTGATGGACTTGTATACGTTAAACTGACGCCCAGAAAGAACTCTCAGTAATGACACACACAAACAGAATCAAAAGGTGTACAGCCGTGTGTTGCTGTCAATTTTACAGAACCTGAAAAGGCCGTGGAGGAAGTGAAAGTTGAAGTAGAGAAAGCAGCATCACCAGAAGCTCAGGCAGTTGTCATCTCTCAGGCACCAGAGTTTGTCGAGGTTTATGAAGACGTGGTAAGTTCCATGGAATAAATTCCACGAAGAAAGCTTGAGAGATACAGCGGCCTAGCTAAACATTGTTATTAATTGATCAACAGTTACATTTTGTCTGTTATTAGTGGAATAATAAAAGCACAAAATAGCAGAAATGTTGTATACGCTTTATGTCTGTGGTTTGCCAAAACAAAGCAGCGTGAACATGATCTTCATTCAAGTGCTAGAGAACTGTGTCTGAAGTCAATCAATCTTCTGCTTGAACCATTTTATGCTGCTTTAGTAAAATGATATACTTAAAAAATATTTACAATTCCAATTTACAGCCAGTCTGATATATCATTGAGGTAAAAGATTTTTAACTTCAATTCGTTTGATGTGTAGACCCTGGAAGAGAAGGGCACTCTGGAACTGAGGGTGAACGTGATAGGTCAACCATTGCCCCGCATCAAGTGGCTGTGTGATGACCATGAGCTGCAGCGAACACCTAAAGTGAGCATCATCAAAGGCGACAATGGTCAGCAAATACTGACTATAACCAATGTCACCCTCAAGATGAGTGGACAGTACAAGGTCATTGCCAGCAACAACGTCGGTCAGGCCCAACATTCCGCTACTGTCATTGTCACAGGTAAGACCAGGGTGTGTTGTGAAGTGCTTTACAATATACATTATGTTATTTATGTTGTGTACTGGGGGGGGTAAATATGTTTATTTTACAATTTTATATTTTTTTAAAACTTTTTTTATGTTGTTTGTTACTTTCTAGCATGGTTCTAGGCAGTTGTATGCTTACAATGTATAACTCATTTGCGTATTCACAATACCTTTTTATTGTTATTTTGTGTGTTATTGTTTTATTTGTCCTTTTCTTGCATTATTATGTTTTATTTTATGTAGTAATATGTATAAGTTCTAGATATGTTCGTTTAAAAGTAGTTTTTTTGCCTTACAGATTAACAATTATTATATTGTGTATAATGCTAAAGTGTGTTGTTGTAGTCAGTTAGATAACGTTACTACTTGTCTGCTATTAACTCAAAATCATTTCAGTATGTTCACTAACCATTCTCCACCAGGCTGTATTCAGTTTCTTCAGCTTTCCTAACATCAGTACTTATATTACATTTAGCTCGAAAGACATCCATAGCTGAAATAGAACATGTAGTGACAGGTATGTAGTACAACGATATAGTGAATTTTCCCTTCCTATGGTAGTCTTACTGTCTTGATATTGCTGTTATTTGTGTTACCTGAATTAAAATGTGTGAAACCCATCCCCTGATATAAACATGCATTGATATACAGGTTGTAGTTTGTATACTAGTTGATATTATATACGTGTGAGTGGATTTGTGTCCTGAAGTATGTTCCAAACCAACTTCTCTTACGTGTGTGTGCCACACATTTTCATGGAGTTTTACCTGGAGTTAAGTGTGTGATATCTAGTGATACCCTCACCCTTTTGCTCGTGGAATTATTTGTTCTGTATGTGTATTGTAGTGTGATCCATACCAACATTTCATTACATTACCTATACATCACACTAAATAAAAAAATTATTATTAAAATCACTCTGTGCAATTATCAGTGCTTTCAACCAGTACCTTCCATGGGACATATTACTCATTTGCTATTTGAAACCCTTTTGACATTTTACATATAAAACCACATGTTTGATTGTCACATTTTTGGAGTACGTACATCAGATATACCCTGGTGTGATACCTTGATTTGATATCTTTAGTAGTTTGCTGTGGTATGACGTTTGAATATATGATGCTTCATACATGTCTGTACAGCCTTATAGCTGTAGTTGCTGTTTCCAAGATGTGCTTTATTTGTTTGGTTTCAAAGTCAGTCAGTTTGTGCTGTGGTGCATGAGTAGCCTAATTTTGCTACATGCATGGTTTTGTTTTTTAAAGAAACAAATAAACAAATGCATTGTATATCAAGTATTTTGTTAAATTGTGTGACGTTTTTTATTTACATTTGACTGAACATTATGTTGAGTTGATATCTTCCATGCAGCCATATGTTATTTGGTATAGTGATATTATGTAACTCTTAATATTTGTAGCGTCGATACATAACACTGACTGTATTATTTTGTCTAGACTAATAAATACGAATTTATAGAGACAATTCATTTGTGTCAGCAGTGTATTGTAATTTAAGATATATTTGATTGTTGCTCTTGTAGAGTTGCCAGAAGAAGAACCGACTGGTGCAGCTCCCGAGTTTACAGTTTGTATCCAGAACTGTGAAGTGAAAGAGGGTAAAGTAGCCAGCTTCAGCTGCAGGGTGACTGGGGAACCAACCCCTGAGTTGACCTGGCAGCTGAATGGTGAAGCACTGACGATTGAAGGTCGCTACACAGTTGTAGAAAGGGACGGGCTACAGGTACTTCAAGTACACAATGTTGTCCCTGGCGACACTGGCGAGTACAAAGTGACAGCTACAAACAGCCTGGGTGAAGCCAGCTGCTCTGCTAACATGACTGTGGAAGGTAAGGTTTATTGAGATAATTAATATACCATGTTAAAATAATGCAAATTTGACTCAGAATTGTCTAAAGAACAATATATTCAAACAGTATTATGTTATTCAAGTTTGCTTTTTGTTTATTTGAATGAAGTTCAATATTTAGCTTATCATATGATATTGATAGTATTATATCGTATATTACCTACTTAGGACACTATGAAACACAAAGATGTCACGCAAACACACTCATACATATGTGTGTTTTATGTTGATGTGTTATCCTCCATTTGTTATTCCAGAATTACCTTCTGACGTTGCACCTGAATTCACTGACGTCTTCGTAGACGCTGTAAGTACGGGTACATGGTGTACTAATTTACACATGGTTAAAAACATCTTCACATATTATCAACAAATATACTAAAATATTTTTAGCAGGTACAATTTATATTATAGCTTATAGATTCATGTTGTCTTGCTATTATTGTTTGATATCGCAATGGTGCGTGGAACTGCATATTTATTGATATGCTACTGATATGTTTCTTCTATATAATTATTTTCTGTCGCTACATTCTGCATTGATCTGTTCAGATGGTCGAAGAGAAACAGAACCTGACCCTGACCGCGAGAGTGACAGGAAAACCAGAGCCGGAGTTAAAGTGGTTTAGGTAAGTAATTTCAATTATGTTCAACAGGACAATTTCCTTGGATAAAATTATTGTGATATGTTTTGTCTTCAGCTAGCTGTCCTCTCATGACGTGTAGCTACACCAATGGTACCATAATCATTTAATATTCAGTGTGGGGAGAATGTATAATTCACGAGGAGTACTGTATTTCCGTCCTATTGATATTAGGAGAAACAGGTTGAATCACATCTGTTCCAACAGGTTTTAGTTCTTTATTATTATGCTTGTGGTTAGTACACATCATGCTCTTTCCAGAGGGGACACAGAGTTGCAACCGACCTTCAAGATCAAGATGTCTCGGGTTGGAGACGTCTGCACACTCCAAATGTCTGGTGTCACACTGAAGATGTCAGGAGAGTACAAATGTGTCGCTGTCAATTCTGCTGGAGAAGCTGCGTGTGTTGCCAACGTCTCTGTTGTGGGTAAGTGCTTTCACATGAACCAGTGGAGTAAGGAGAGTGGCATCGTTTATAAATAAGCATGCATGCACGCACACACACACCCACACACACGCGCGCGCGCGCGCACACACACACACGTGCTTATATCATCTGTATACTTCCAGGAGTCACATTAATAATGTGATTACATTGCCTGTAAAAAGGTGACCCTATTAAACTTTACCTACAGAGAAAATGGAGCCACCGGTGTTCACCAAGAAACCAAAAAACAAAGACATAAAGGAAGGTGCTTCAGCCACATTTGAGGCGACTGTGAAAGGCAAACCTCTGCCTGAAGTGACATGGTTCAAGGCTGAAGAGAAGATTGAGCCAAGTGAGCGTGTCACTGTCACATGTGAGGAGGTCAAAGGACAGCTGGTGCTCAATGTCACCTTCAACGAATGTGTCATGGATGATGCCGGAGACATTCGTGTGAGCGCAGGCAACCCGGCTGGTGAAGACAGCTGCATGGCCAAGCTTAAGATCAAGAGTAAGTATTATTCTATTTTGAAATATGGCACATCCTAACAACACCTGTCATGAATCATCATCTTCCTGTTTGAGGTAAGGGGGTAAACAACTGTTGTTTCTGGTTGGTCTCCAGCACTCTTCACATTCTTTTATCTAAATGATATGTTGTTGTTAACATATGTTTTATAACATTTCATTCAGCTAGTCAGCATAGTCTTTCATCACACTAATCCACTTTCCTTACTAGAGTGATCATTTGCTTGTCATCTCCATCAACTTTTTACGTACTAGTTATGGAGCCAGAACCACTATTTGATTTAGTCAAGTAAAGGTCAGCCTAGCCATGATTAACATATGGTCCACATTGTTGAAAACCAGTCACTTGTACCCACCTATATATCCGAAATATGTTTTAAATTCTGCATCGCCAAACTATGGAAAGTACCATCAGATGTGAGAGCAGAATTAGGGAAGACTAGTTAAATGAATGATGATCCAAGCGCACTCTGTCATACATAAATGAACGATGATCCAAGCACACTCTGTCATACATAAATGAACGATGATCCAAGCGCACTCTGTCATACATAAATGAACGATGATCCAAGCGCACTCTGTCATACATAAATGAACGATGATCCAAGCGCACTCTGTCATACATAAATGGTGTCTTACTTACAGTGAAGAAAGAGAAGGCTGAATTTGTGAAGAAACCAGAGAACATTGAAGTGATGGAACAGGAAGACGCCAGATTTGAGACGACTGTCACAGCCAAACCTGAGCCTACCGTTGAATGGTCAGTCGTTAGCCTTTTTTTATTCTGTTATAGGTGTCTTTGTTTGGTGTGAAATGTTGATTTGTTGTAACTGTCCAGCAGCACAAGATAACCAGATATTGATATATTTGTTCAGACACCACATGGTATTATTCTACTGTTCTCATCATCATAGTTTTTTTCTTGTTTCTGTAACACACCATCCATCTTGAGAGAAAAAATTATTTTAAAGACATTTTCTGGTGTAATGACTACTCTGCTGCATTGTCTGCTTAACACAACAACAGTGTACTAGTCTCAAGTAATTGAAGACATGTGATACCTTTGCATTTGTGTGTGATAGTACTGAAACATGTTTTGAGTATTATCACATCATTTGTGTGTGATAATATTGAAACATGTTTTGATAAACAATTAAAATGTAATTATTAATTTTATCCAGGTACAAGGGGAAGACTCTGCTGCAGCCATCGGACCATGTCATCTATGAGAAGGAGGGTCACAACTACGCCCTGGTGTTGAAGGGTGTCAACCCTAAAGAGGCTGGCACTTATACTGTGAAGGTGTTTGCAGACCTTGGCACAATCTCCGCTGATGCGAAGTTGAAGGTTAACGGTAAGTGTTTAAAGGTTGCTGGAGCGGCTTACATGTCATTTAATTTCTACCACCCCCTGTCGTAATATGCTAGGAAATATTCAGTTGAATGTCCATGGCACAAATACTCACTTTTTGCCAAAGTACGTATCGTCACCAGCACTCTGTTGTGTGATGCATGCAAAATGCTGATTAAAATTGCAAATATTACAGAACTGCCAAAGCCAGAGGAACCTGCCATAGAGGAAGTTTTGGAAGCTGAAGTGGAACAGGAGGTCGACGCTCAGGCTGCAGAGTTCGCCATTGAGCTGACTACTGATGTGGCCCCTGAGTTTGTAGAAGTCTTCCAGGACACTGTGAGTATTGTCACATCATGCTGGATATGGCGCCTTGTATTTATATCATGACAATATTGGCATAAATAATTATTTATTAATGCAATGTTGTTTGTATTGTCATATTTCTGTTGTCATATCAATGCCAGCTTCACCACGTACTTCAGGGGAAAGAGGAGAGCAACCTGAATAGTCGTATTGTAATTACAATAAAATTGTATTGTTTTGTAATGGCGTGTAGAAGGGAATATTAGTTGCAAAATTTGTTTTTCAACCCAAGTTAATATGTTCTGTGACTTATTAGTACATATTGATTTATTCTATTGGCGAATCAATTACAGTCGCGTCATTGGTTAAAGCGTAAGTAAAATTATCATTACAATGCTTCAAATAAGTAATTTGATGCAATACAAAAGTTGTATTATTTGATTAGTTTGTATATAATTGCCCATCTTGTGAAAGAATCTGCTTTACTTTGACCTAAGAAACTGTCCATATGTCCACGAATTCTAAAGGGAACCGATCATTTGAAATATCCATCCAATTGAATAAATTGTGTTTGGCAGAACGTAGTGGAGAAAGACACACTTGAACTGCGGGTGAAAGTGACTGGTGCACCGGAACCAAAACTTGCCTGGTATTGTGATGACAAGGAGCTACTTGCGACACCAAAAGTGAAAATGACTAAGAAGAAAGACGGCGTCCATCTGCTGAAGATCACCAACACACGACCAGTGATGTCTGGTCCCTACAAAGTGGTTGCCACCAATGTTGCTGGACAAGTTGAACATGCTGCAACTGTGAATGTTACAGGTAGGCATATATGTGTGTGTCGTCAGAATGTGTGTGGCATTGACATTAACAGGGGTCCTGGAAATCTCCTGCACAAATTAGTTCCGTCATTGAAAAGTCAAGAAATGTTGTGGCATTAATCAAACTAACTTATTTTACAGACATATGATGGGAATTTGACTTTGCTGCATAATTCACTCAGCAACATTGTTGTATATTGGTGATTCCATGTTGTGTGCTTTTGCCAAACGTCCTATGCTGCATCCTATGGTGTGTCATTGCGACATGTAACTAATTACCCTCCTGTGTGTATGTGTGAATATGGTGTTATATTGCCATTTACCTATTTATGCTATGTATAAATTGTGTAAATAAAGATTACCTTATCGTGTGGTGTCCGCACTAATGCAGTTTTGAATCCGGTTATTAATGCCAATCATATGCGTGTTCACACTGAATTGCAAAGCTACAAAATGCAGTTCTTAGTATTTGTAACATTGTATCGTCCCGTGTTTCCATATAGCTGCAGAAAGCAAGCAAGACTTACCAGAAATCGGTAGGTGTATAAGAAGTGTAGTTTGTTAGACTAGTTTTAGCGAATGATTCGTCTGTCACACCAATGTTCTTGTTATCATTAAGGTTAAGACAAGACAAAGTGGTGTTGTTTAATTCATTTAATGCATTTAAGTTGTGCTGATGCTATTTCTTTCATTGTATATTATGCTGGGTAGATACGTCCAGTTCGTATTAATACACATATTTTTTTATGTTCGTTATATGCACGTTAACATTTTATTATTTAATTTATGTTATATATTTTGTTTTATTTGGGACCCAAGACCAGTTATACATATCATAGTTTACATTTTGAGTATAAATAGTGTTCCCTCTAATACATACCATATTAACCCTGATATAATACTTTACATCTTGAATATAGATAGTGTACCCACTAATACTTACCATATTAACCCTGATATAATCATTAACATGTAAATTCTACTCTCCCAGTTACTTGCTTGAACTTGCATATTAGTTTAGTTAACACCACAGTAATCCAGATAATGGTGCATAATTTTAACAGCATGTAGTTATTCAAATATATAAATCAATAAATACCCTCAAGCCTGCTAAATATACTATTGCTTGTTATTAAAACTCACTAACATTTATGACAGTTCCCTACAAACGTGAAATGACAGGTAAGTCATAGACTACTTTAGATCTTAGTTTTGTTACATGCATGCGCATTTAATGTTGTTGCGTTTTCAGTGTTTTAGTGTAAGCAGATATTAGTGTTATGCAGTCTAGAATAAATGTTAAACATTACTTTGATTAATTATAATGAACCAGTCACTGATATATTGAAGATTGCTTCAACATATAAATAAATTGCAACATGATCAGATTATTGTTGAATAATTCAACTGTAAAATATGATTAGTGAAAATGCGGTTTATGTAAATGTAGAGAAAACTTGTTTGGAACAGGATGTGTGTTAATGGATTTCTTATACAGACTACTAGAAAGTGTGCACTAGATGTAATCTATTACACATAGTACAAAGGTCTCGTATAGGGCCTGCATAATGGTGTTGCTGTGTTCAGCTTGTGACAACGTAAAGTGGTGCTTTGTTTGGAGAGACTTTTCATTAGAAAGCTACTTAGTTTATATAGTTGTTTACAGCTTAGGTTTCTTGGTGCGTTTTGAGTTCTGCGAAGGTGTGAAGTTACAATTGTACGGATGTTGGATTATTTGCTGTGTAAACCTAGGTATACTACATAAATATTACCTCTTCTAATGCAGTGCTCATGCAGTAAGTTCTGATAAATTACCAATATAAAATGAGTTAAATGGTTAAATTTTGCAATTAACGTTAATAAATATTGCAATTTAAGAGTAATTACATTTATATGTATATATTAAATGCAACAGATAGCCCCAGCTAGTAACTCCTGTTATATTAATTTCAGATGCCTAATGTCATATTAATAATTACATTTGTACATAAGTAATTAATAGGTGTACACTGTTGCGATATATTTGTACATAAGTAATTAATAGGTGTACACTGTTGCGATATATTTGGTGTCAGGTTGGAACTCTTGTATCTATGTTGTTGTTGATTTCTCTGTTAAACATGTATATTAATATTATATGCACTTCTTGATTCGTAATAACTGTAAGAATCAGCACATGTCACATAAGTATAATGCTTCCAAAATTAATTCCACCATATATGTTCTGTCCCCAGAACTGACAGAGGCACCAGTGATTCTGCAACGCCTCTCGGACGTGAATGTTCGTGAAGGTCAGACTGCACGCTTCGAGTGTATCATCAGATGCACCCCTGCCCCACAAGTCACATGGTATGTTGCATGAGTCAGGCAAGCATTACGCTTTCAGAGGCTACGTAGCCAATTTATTATATTGACTGTGTTGTTTTATATGTAAAAAAAACATAATTACTATATTCAGTCGCGCCTCGTCATAACGCGGTGGTCCACGATATCGGACCGCGCTGTAAGCGAGGCGCGTTAGGTGTTCCCATATCTGCCACCAGGGAGTTACTAAACAACAGCGATCGCCGCCCGCTGCACCAAGTCCATGAACTATGTCGAAGCGCTGTGTGCTTGCAGCACTGTCCTATACGCCAACATGCAGTTTATGGAACTTATTAAACTTTTTATGCTAGCATCAACGTGTATTATTTTTAAATGTCACACCCTGATGATTCTTGAACTGAATAAAACACATGTACGTATATAGTTATGCGTTATGGAATAGATCTACTACGATGATGATGTACTGGCCAAGGCAATAGGCCTACGAATCGAAAATAATAACCTGGATCTGAGCAGCCAAAAACATATATGATTTGACAAACGTAGTATGTAAGCTGATAAAACACAGAAAACGACAATAGGTAGAATTAATAATTGTTTCACTTCGTCTTTGAACCGATCTCGACCAAAGCGCAAATTTATTACGCATCACTTAACATCGATTCATCGTTTCATATGCAGATGACGAATTCGTATTTTTGCGCACCGGTAGAGCCTTGGGTTAGGAATTTGGCATGTTGGTTTCGCGTCGCGAAAATGATTAAATTTAGGATGTAATGGAAGCATGTCATTTTACCTAAGTGTTATGTTGGTATTGCATACTAAATGCATTTAAAAGTGTTAATCTGATTCGTACGCGAGGCGTATTTGTGAATCTCGATTGCAATTTACAAACCGTCGAAGCGAAGCGCGAAGCCAGCGACAGCGATTGATGTCGGCCACAGCGCAAGACAACCAACACATTGATACTCGTTCATTGACATTGTTCGCCTAATGTTTCTTGAGAATTGTCAAAGCAATTCTAAGTAGGTTTAAGCAGGCCCATTTGGCATTTTCCCCTGACGGCAGAAAATCGGGGTCCACGACCGACCGCGTCATATCCGAATCCGCGTAATAACGCGGCGCGTTATAACGAGGCGCGACTGTATATTCAGTTACACAAAGGACATAAAGCAGCATTAGTCAAGGATCAGTGTAGGTTGGACATGAGAAAGTACCTATTCTCACAGAGGGTGATAAATGAATGGAACAAACTGTCAAATAATTGTGTTAATGTTAGTAGTGTGAATATGTTTTAAAATAAAATTTACAAATATCAGATAAGGGCGGGCTATACATCATAGATGATAAAATTGTTGGACTCTCGATAAGCCAATTGCTTCCTTGTCCACTTGCATTCTGCAATCTTATTAAAATCTTGCCAAATTACAGGTTTTATCCTTTTCGTGCCATTGTTGGTGCATAAAACCACCTGTTTTGTACAAACAGTTTATTGGCATAGTGTGTTCAGTAAAAAGGAACACATTACAGTAGTCGACTATTCTGATTGGTAACAATCTTATTTGTAAAGAAATAACCTAAAGAGCACCAGCATCATTTTAAAACTACATGCATATTGATTTTGCAAGATTTACTATGTGACATTGTAAGAACATTTTCATTCATTTATAATCAGCTTGAAAGTTACATACTCAAATAATGATACATGTGATGTATGCCGACCAGGTACAAAAACGATGTTGAACTGGAGTGCAGCGAAGTGGTGAGCATGGATGTGCGTGAGATAGGCAACGAGTACGTGATTTGGCTGGAGATACGTTCCTGCAAGCTGGACGATGAAGCCACCATCAAGATGACAGCCAGGAATGGCACTGGTGAAGTTACCACCACAGCCAATCTCAAACTTCTCAGTGAGTACAATATCTAATAATTCTCTACAAGACTTGAGTACAATATCTGGTAGTTCTGTGTACCAACTTGTCAGTGAGTGCACACCTTATAAGTGTCTGCGTATGTCAAGGTCTGAGAGACGTCATAACATTTCATCAACTAGAGTCAAGGAAGTTTTGAGTAACAGTAAGCAAAAGGTCATGGAATTGTGTGAAAGGGAAGTTTTGTGAAAATATTGAACTGTTTTGTGTTTTCTTCAGTATGTGAGATAATCTTACGTGATATGTAATATTGCAAAATCTGGTAAGTAAATCTGGATGATTGGATGGTACTAAGGACGTTGAGAGTTAAACATAAATAACAAAGTACAGTGTGTGTTATGTTAAGTAATTGAGGTAATAGAAAGTTTTATTGTTATCAAAGGAAACTAAGGGCATTCCGTGGATTTTCAATGACTAACCTAGCAGGGTATGTGTTTCTGTTTATTTATGCATCAGACACTTCTGAAGCCCACTGCTGAAATTGTGAAATATATAAAATTGTGTGTTATATTTACAGTCAAGAAAGAGATGCCCAAATTTGTGAAGAAACCCGAGCCTGTGGAGGTCATGGAATACAGTGAAGCAAAGTTTGAGACGACCGTTACTGGCCTCCCTGAACCTAACGTCGAATGGTTTGTATCATATTTTCCGGGCTGTTTTACACAAATGTGCATGTGCACGGGCGTGTACACACGCACCACATATATAATGTTGTTCACCGCTTCCTTTCTAATGAAGCAATATAAATGCGCCAATTCGGTGTTAATGATTCCAGATTCTATAGTTAATTAATCTCATGTATATTGATGAAATTCAATGTGTGTTTGGGAATGGGCAAATTGTTTACACGACAAATATAACCAATTTCAATAAGATTGCAATACGTTTTCATCAAAGAATGTCTTACATATATCCCACTAATATTAGTGTTAGCTAGTGCAATCAGCTAGTAAGCAGGATGATTCTATCTGAAGCGATTCGTCCTCAAGATAATGCGTACTCATAGCGATTCGCATTCGGAACAATAACGTATAACGTTCTAAATCTATGGAGATTTGCTGGTGTCCTTGCAGGTTCCGTAGTGATGTGAAGTTGGAGCCGTCTGAGAGGATTATCTATGGCAAGCCTGTTGACAACGTGTACACACTGGCCATTGAAAAGGTGAAGAACGATGAGGCTGGCATGTACACCGTGAAGGCGACTAATGAACAGGGTCAGATGAGTGCTAGTGCACGACTGCGCGTCACACGTACGTATTTATAAATATGGTTTTGCTGTTATGAGTAAATATTACTCCATGTCACATCCATACTATAAAGTAGTTTGTAATTGTGTCTTCCTACGTTTTTTTCCGATTGGTCCGAGTTTCGTGATCGACGTAAAGCGTCCACATATTAAATATAGTTAGCCTATATTGTGAGTACGTGAATATATAAAAGAAGATAAATTAACTTATTAGACAAATATAATAAATGCTTTTAAAAATAATGATGTGCGTTCTAATCTATTCACATCAATGATTTTGGACATTGTGTGTGTTCACAGCTGTGAAAGCACCAAAGATCATGCAGCCACTAAATGACATGGTGGCACCGGAGCAAGGAACAGTAAAGTTTGTCACCAAAATCACTGGCTTCCCGGCACCTACGGTCAAATGGTAAGCTGGCTCATCAGTATACACATACCACCCACCATTCTTGTACGAGTACTGCATTTAGTTTCTGATTACATTATCTTCAACAGGCAAATGGATTGAATCCATTTCATGATCGTGTACATATAGCATACTGCAAACAGGTAGGATGACCGGTTATTTTGCTCCTTCGTCACCAGTTTTCCGTCAATTGAAACAACACAGAAAAAAATTACTCGTTTCCACTGCAGGTTCTTGAATAATGAAGAACTACTTGAAAGTGAGGCTGTGCTGACTGAATTCGTCACCAAGACCAGTTCCTACCAGTTGACTTTGACTGGTAACCTCAAGGACAAAGGTGGCAAGGTGAAGGTCGTTGCTGAGAATATTGGCGGAGAAGCATCCAGTGAAGCGGAACTGACCATTTCCGGCCGTGCTGCCACATTTGCGGAGAAACCAATCAAGTGCACTATCCTCGAGGGTAAGTAAGGTTGCATTAAACTGTTCAAGTGTAATTTCCTTGAAATCACATTTTGTCCATTTCTGTAAATAAAATTATGTGATTTAACATTGATGATCCTGCCCCTATTAAAATATAAGCATGTCATTTTCATTTAATATTGACTTACATTGCACATTCATTAAACACGCCTGAATCTCGTAAATATATCCATCAGCTTAATTCAGATAACACTAAGAAATGTGTAACATCATTTTAAATTGCCAATTAAGTATAAAACTGATGTCAACCTAATAAATATTTTAGTAGCTTTTTCACAGCTATTTTACCTATGTTTCACTGTGATATTTCTATTAGATTGCAAGTGAATCTCTTCATAACTAACGTCAACCTGTTTTCTACAGGTGAAACTGCTGTCTTCCGGTGTCGCATTGATGGCGAACCAAAGCCGAAGATTGAATGGTCGAAGGGAAAGTGGCGTAAACTGACGAATGATGCCAAAACCCGCATCTACTATGATGAGGCTACAGGTCAGCATGTGATGGAAATTGACAACATCAAAGAGAAAGATGGTGCTACATATACAGTGACAATCTCCAACGAACATGGCGAGAACACGTGCTCTGTCACGCTCATAGTGACAGACAAGCCTGAGGAAGCGCAGGATTGGAAAGCGCAGCTCAAGAAAACGTACGTTCATGTTGTAATTATGAATAGTAGTTTCTCTAGGATAATGTAGAAATTCTTTTAATCACAACTAAAATTGTTAAGTCACTTCGGTGTTTCTGCATCCACTGGATGCCTTCTTGAGGAACTGAATTCTGAATGCAGAAGGCCAAAACGTCGTAGTGAATAAACTTTTAGTTGTTCAGGAATATTTATGTAAGTGTAGAATAAGCCATACTATTAGTCATAGGTTAGAATGTTTTCACTGACAACATCTTGTGCATCTATCAGTAACAATTTAGTGATACATGGAAGTTTGGCTTTTAAAATGCACGAATGAAACACTTTCTGGAAGAAGACATTAATTTATTTTTATATTACTTTCGGTAAGACATGTTCAACTTGGTTTCACTAAAAGCTGAATCAGTGACGAATAGCATAATTGAGATGTCACAACATTATGATCTTCCCGACTGTATGGGCACATTCTATGAGCTGTTTTTGTGTCGTGAGCAGCGAGGTGGCTGAGAAAGAGACGACAGAGGAAGAGGTTGATTGGCGCAGCATGCTGAAGAAGGCAGATGCTTCTGAGTATGAGTCTATAGCGGAGAAACATGGTTTTGATCTCAAGGCTGTCATGTTTGAGACCGAACAAGAAGAAGCATTCAAGCGTGGCAAGGTGGAATTTGAAGAGGTAAACGTTTTACTCGTTAAACATAGAAGTAGTACACGTCAGGAAAGGTTACTGAAAAAATAGTGTTCGAAATGTCAATGAACAATTTAAGGGTCTCTTCAGTGGACATTTACTTATGTGAGGGAACAGTCTGGTAATTTTTTTTTCCTGCAACCAGTTAGTTTCCAAACAAGTTAAATATATATTTACATACAATATTAAATACTGGGATTATGAAAATGTAATTCAAATTTTTTTATGTGAGGATTGGGTAGCTGTAGCACACAAGCCAGTCTATTAGATACTATATATGTTGTCGGAAAATCAGGTAAATATTATAATGTAATTCGTCTATGTAATTGTACTTTGTGCCAATTCTAACAGGCATTGAACTGGTTGTCACAGGTCGATGCACGGTCGCATGCATTCACAATGGAGAAACGGGAAAGACCCGAGCTGGAAGCAGTGGAGGAGAGAGTGAAGGAAGTGAAGGAGGAGGAGGCTGAATCCGTTGAAGCGAAGGGGAAGTACCAGAGGGCAGTGAAGGAGACTGTGGAGGAACAGGAAGAAGAAATGAAACTTAAAATCGTCAAAGCCAAGGTATAAGAAAGTATTGCTCTTCCCAGATCATTGTCTTTGGGGATTCATGTTAGTCTACCCAAACTCCCATTAGAGGTCGCTATGTTGTAATATGGGAACAACACTGGATGTGATGTGGAGCATTAATATCCTTTATAATGTGACATACAAACGCACATACGCACGCACATACGCACGCCCACACACACACCCTTGACAATGTGTGTCACACGCTGATACGTTCACGTTTTCAGTTCGCGATCACTAAGGAACTCGAAGATCAGGACATCGTAGAGAACGAGTTTGCAGTGTTTGAATGTGAAGTCACTCACAAAAAGATCCCTGTGCAGTGGTACATAAATGACATTGAGGTGGTGCCCAGCCCCAAGTACCAAGTTTTTGCCGAGGGCCTTACGCACAAGCTTGCCATCAACCTGGCTAAACCCGAGGATAACTGCGAAGTAAAGGCCGTCTTCCGTAAGGCTGTCAGCACTGCCAAGTTGAACGTCACCGGTAAGAACCGTTGCTTCTAAACATGTCACGTTTGTGTTTCACCCATTTTATATCCATGTTGCAATGGTTGGCATGTCTGTGTATACATCTTTTTGAATGTTTGTGTTGACAAATTTGGAATAAAATCCAGAAATTGCTAACAGTTCCAACAATTGAAGTAGTAAACAGTAGTTTCTATACTACAACATTTCTTTGCTACAAATTGTCACCACAAACGTTTTGGATGTTTACATAGTTAGCCTGCCTATCGATGTTGCCGTCACATCATGATTAGTATATACATTGTAACTCATGAAGTTTGACCATAAGAACAATCTCGTCTCGTCTTCAAGTGTGTTGTTATGTGTGTGTCAACGTCCATTCAGTAAGCATTCACAAACAAGGTACTGTCATTTGTCTGTTTGCATGGTTTGTTATGTAGTCGTTTGTTGCATGCATTGTTGTTGTACTACTTTACCAAACCCAATTAAGTGTGTGGTATTATAACACAGAAATGTATTCCTTTTTTACACACGCACACACCCACAAAAGGCCCTGAGTATGTCAAATAAATATTTGTCAGAATAACATTAACATTTTCATTTGTCACAAACTTTCAATACACCATTTAATCAACAATGCACCAAACCCTAGACAGAAACACATTAGACATTTATGGTGTTGATATTTTATGATATATTGAAACAATAGCTCATTCACGAAGCATTATGATGTGTACTCATATTTTTATTTGGTTGTTATCTACATCACATACGTTTATATTTGTATGCATTCTCATATTTTTATTTGGTTGTTATCTACATCACATACGTTTATATTTGTATGCATTCTCATATGGTTTAATTTTATTTACTGTTTTTTTTTTATTACTAACAATGTTTGTTTATAAGTTATGCTATGTTGATGTGGTTGTCATTCATTAACACGTTGTGCCGTTTGTTGGCCACTAACCTCGCTTGTTGTTCTCTCCTGCATGTAGAGTCAGTATGTGCATTGACGCAGACGCTTACTGACGTGTGTGTGCACACAGCGCCGATGGATGATAGCATGGCAGTGTTTGTTTGCAAAGTACATCCTCCAACTACTGATGTCCACTGGTTTGTCGACGGCATTGACGTGTTTGCCAGTGATAAATACAGGCTGTTGTGCAACGTCGCTGACGGCAGTCGCCAGCTGGCTATTCACCATGTGACATATGCCGACGAGGGAGAGGTGTCAATTAACGCCGGTGGTGTCACCTCCACCGCGTATCTCACTGTCACAGGTGGGTGTTCAACAGTGTTACAACTACTAAATTCCTATGATAAGTTTTATACACATTCGTCTTGTCGTACATTGAAAATATCATAATTTATATCGACATTTTCAATAGTAATGATAACTGTAACTGACCTGAATAGTGCACTTTATCAAAACACTATTTCATATTATCGTCACCCAATTTCATAGCATTGTCATCACTGACCATTCTGACACCCCAGACGATTATGATAATTAATATTGATACTGTGAATAATGTACTTTGTCAAAACACTAATGTCACCCAATATCACAGCATCTTCACATTGTTATAGTCTCCTTCTATTATTCCACGCACACAATTTCATCACTACATCCGAGAAGAATTCTCGTTTATGACAATTTTGAAACGTTATCCCTTAAAAACCATCACATTTAAAAACTGCCATATTTCCTAGAATGATACTAAATAACACGATTATTTCTTTGCGCAGATGGAACACGTTCAACAAGGAGTGGGCACACATCTGACAAGTCTACAGCTCGCCAATACTTCCACGAGAAGACTACTCAAAGCACATATAATTTAACCACGCATTCATCATCTGTTGATGGTCAACCTGACAAGCTGAAGAAATCTGCGTCGACAGAGGAATGTGACAGTGGCTTTTCTGCAGATAGTTTACCTAGATCCCTTGAACTTAACTCTAGTTCTAATTTTGAGTCCTTTGACCCATTCACGCCTATGGTTCTTGAGTGGACAATTCCTAATGTGGCTGGTGACTCGTCGATAGAAGACATTGTAAGTGAAAGAGTGAAAGAGAAATTCCAGCGGTCAATGCATGATAGTAAGCATAGGTCTGCAGAGGGTAGTTTGGGTGAAGCGAGGACATCTCAGTTTGACATCGAAGGTAGAGTATGTGATGGGGGTGATGGTGATGTGCAGCCACGCCATCGGATTAGCTCACAAGTTCGTGATGCGGAATCAAGCGAGACAGACATGCCCAACTCTACAACGTCGAGCATCCGTGGCAGCTGCTCCACTGATGTCTGGACATCTTCGTCTGATCATTCTGCTAATGAGAGCGAAACAGAGAATGAAGACTCGAGAAGTCAACGCAGCACGGCAACGTCAGGTTCGACAGAAGAGGAGTGGTCGTACTACGTTGAAGCAGCGGAATCTAAAGTCAAGCCAGAGCCTGGCGATAGAGAAGACGTTGACATGGAAGAAGACATTGCTGTTGATGATTTCAGGTGGATGATACGCAATGTGCGAATGACGCAGCCAGAAACGATAGTGGAAGAGATGGAGCAAACTGACACTGCTTCAACAGTTTCGAGTCAGTTGAAACTTGGTGAACGCTTTACAGAGGCGAAACATGAGCAGATGGAAGAAGATCAGGATTCACCTAGGACAGTCATTCGAGCCCGTGACCAGGTGGAGACCATTCTTGATTTGCCGGCTAGAGATGCTGACATAGCGGTTGAGAGTCATCATGTAGGAGATAATGTGGTTGGTGATGAGGGTGATACTGATGCTGCATCGAGAAAGAACGTAGTAATACAAAGACCACACAATACGCCAGAGTTCTTTGAAACACCTACAAATATTGAGACTATGGAGACGACAGAACGATCTTCCTTACAAATGGAACAGCAAGGAAATGGAGTAAGTTATGCTAAGAAATCAGATACATTGGAAAGCCATACGGAGATCAAAGTATCAACTAGAAGGCGACGTAGGCGTCGGAACATAAACAGCTCGCAGATTGCTACAGTTATGCCAGAAAACTCATCCTCGATGTCTGGAGATAGTTTCTGTAGCCAGACTGGAGACACGCTACATGAACAGTCTATTGGTTCTGGAGACTCATTGCGTTGCAACGTCCAACAAAAAACAACATTATTGCAGCCAGACGAGAGAGGGGACCACGCAAGAGAGACGCTGTTTGAGAGCAAGTACTCCGAGAAGAAAGTAAGATGCTTTGACACGTTTACTACGAGTCAAGCTCCAACCCACTGTCATAGTTTGCTCAGACATCTATCACTTGAGGAGCTATCTGCCTCTTCAGACAAACTGAAGAAAGACTCATCAACTGACACAAAGGACTATCTGTCTCCAGAGAAGAGTACTGGAAAATATATACGGAACAAGAAAAGATCCCATTCAGCCCCTGCCAAGTTATCTGAAAAACATCTTAACATAATTGGCACAGCTTTATCTGATCGCAACGAAAATGCGGATTTGGGTAGGTCAAAGTTTGTATCAGCACAAAGTTATGCTGTTGGAACTACTTCAGAAATAAAAGAAACTCAAGGGTTAAACGTTTCTGATGTGAATGCTAAACACATATCACAGAGCATCAAAGCAACGGAACAAGAAACAGTTATGTTGACAAGTACACCAGGGCCACTGAAGATGGCCTCATTGCAAGAGACGTTACACATGTACCTTGAATCTCAGACAGGAACAATAGGTAGCACTAAAGATGTGTCTCCACCAGTTGAATCTCAACCGTCGCCGACCAGAAAAATATCTCCATCTGAATCTCTCCATTTGCCCGTGAATTTTGCAGCCTACAGAGAGGTAACACCAGAAGAGAAGTGCATAGCATATGCACTCGCCACCAGCCAACTGGACAGCTCCACTGACCGCTACAAGGATACATGTTCAGTGCCGGATGGCCAGGCTCGTCTCGAATGGGTGATCACTGAGGGCACGCCATTCCAAATAAACAAGATGATGTCTGGGGCTGCGCAGGTCTTTGGGGAATCTCCAAGTCTGCCCTTCCTTGTGGAGAGCAGTACGGACAAGTTGAAGTCAGCGACATTTGACACCGACTATGACAGCGTTTCCTCCGTCAGCTCCTTCTCGAATTCAACCTCCTCTGCTGAGTCTGTCCGGGAGAGAAGCAACACTGATCTATCGACCTACTCCGATCCGTCTGACAACAGGAACGAGGCCCCCGTCGACGTGTCTCGGGTGCCATCGTACCTTAGTTTCGGCTCGCCTTCTGCTGCAATTGCCGTGAACAGCCAGCGACAGAATCTCTACGAGGCCACCACTACATGCTTCAGTGCAGCATTCGTGCCAAAGGCGTCGCGTCATTCTGCATCGGATGAAGACCTATACCCTTCGTTTATTAGTGCAGGTATTTCTAATAAGGGTCCTAGGGTAAGCAGGACAGCAGTTCGGAAAGTTAAGCGAACTCGGTCCTTCTCTCCTGTGTCAAGTTTGGGTAAGAGTTGTAGCAGGGACGCTGTAAGGCGCCGCATCATGGGACCAAATGTTTCAGGTGTTCGACCTAAGAGTGCTGATTGTGATGCTCTCCTCCCACTAGATCCCGACGATATGAGTTCAAAGTCTGATCCCCAGAAATGAGGTTCATGCTCTTTATCTGTGTATGACTGGAAACAAGTGTTTTCATGAGAAATGTGCACAGATGTATTATTCTGTGCAGCGGTAAATGTGTCTATTCAAAGTTATCTCTTATAGTGTATGTTATAATTTGGCTGTTAGAAGCTGGATAGATGTCAAGTGCAAAATTAAGTATTTGGTAACTCTTACCTGCAGATGTTATTTCTTTATCATATATGATGTTACGTTACATGGCTACTGGTTATTAATTTCAAAGAAACATGTCATTGATCGATTTGTGTGGTGCATTGTCTTGTTATATCCAAGTTTGTTGTCTGTTAACGTGGTTAATTTGACATCTGATTAGTTTAACTGGCTTGTTATTACGTATTAGACTGCAACATAGCGCATACTTGCCAGATTGAACATCTGACTATACTTTACAAAGTAAACGTAATAATATAAGTCAGAGGCTTTATCTGAACAAGTCTGTTGATAGATACATTCCATGTACTTTTGTAGACATATATACATAGAGTTTATATAGTTTTTTTAGATATATTTTTCATGTTAACTGTTTGGAGTAACATTCAACATTTGAATGTTTGTGTTGATAATTGTTGAATGAAGTAAATGGGTTTCTTCGTGTGCTATGCATTACATATGCGTTTAAACATGATTAGACAGTGCATGCTTACAGGTTACAATGATACAAGCAGTCAGCGTATTGCTTTGCCCAATTGATTTATACCAATCAGTTAGTACATTTTCGTACACAGACACGACGGATGATTCGAGTTTATTATTTGTTGAGAAATGTAAGTTGATAGTTGATACTGTACATTGTAATGTGTTGTGACTAATCTAATGAATAATAAATACCAATTATTTGTGCATAGCAAGTTTCCACCGTTTCTACATTATCCAGAATAAACGTTTTTGCAACATTACATGTTTTGCATCGTTTTCTTCAACTCTCTTGCGCCAATGGCGTCACACAGGGCGCACACAGGCGCATGCCACGTTCCTCTGCCCTTAGCCAAAACGGCCATCTTTTCTATTGTTTTGAGGTTTGAGACATACTCCCGTTGGCATTCTTCTCTTGCTTCTTTGTTGGTTTTGTATTCTTTCCAATGGATTCCTCTTATATGTAATTTGTTTTCACATTGGCTCAGTTTATTTTATATTACTCTATTAATGGGGTAGGAATAGCTTTTTGTAAGTTGTAGACTATCTAAATCTTAAAACAACAACCAAATAAATATTGCACGAAACACTGGACTCTCCTACGTGTTCATGTCGGCCAGTCTGGCTGAGCAGCCACTGCCATTCGCGCTAACCGTTTCCAACTTGATTGGTATTGAGCAGCTTGAACCATCTCCTCCATTGAGAGTACACATTTACATGTTAAAATGGGAAGGCTGCATTAAGAGGAATGTGAACAAAGCGCACGTTTATACGCTCGTTTGCCTCACCCCTTTAAAGGAACTGTAACACTTGATTTCGGTCAGCCTCATTCCTTCCTTCCGGTCGCTTTCTAGAAGTCATCTTCCTAGCAAGAAATAAAAAAATAAAACGTTGCTTGTGTATATTTTCTTTTTTGATTAACCTCTTTGGACACTATTCCATGTATATTGTTAATGTTTCGTTCTGTCTCAGCATGCCTTTACTACACGGCGGAGGCTACGGCACCTTCAAACTTATTAGTTCTACATAAGACACGACTACTGGTTTATCAGTTGAAAATCGCTTTTCACATTTATTTGTTTCATAGATGTATAGATATAACACTTAATCGTAAATATGGACAATTGCAACCGGTGTCAGTCGCGATTCTCAGCACACGGCAATAGAAAAAGAAGCATGCCTACTTAATAATATGTCTGTGCTATGCGTATAACATAGCTGTTCTGCTGATTGGTGGAATTAGCACTGGCTTATTTGTTTGACTACATTATCACACTCCTCTTATGGAGGTAGGCCATACACGCTGTAGATACAACGACTGCATATTCCAACAGCGCTCCTACACCACCAAACAGCCAGGCCCATTAACAATGCACTTTCCGAGAACATTCAATGTATTTCCAACATATATTCCAACAACATTTTATACTCTAACGACACTAGCTAAACCAGCAGCACTGCACACAATATCACAAGAGGACACGAAACATCGTTAGTGAAAGAACACTTGGATATATTAGATTGGATATTAAAACAAGTATTCATATTCACAGAGGACGTTAAATAAATGGAACACAGTATTTGCTGATTATGTAAATGTTACTAGGACTGCGTGTACGTTTCAAGACGAAACATAAAAACAAATTTGTGAATGAAGATTAATTTAATCAATTGTTTAATTATAAGGCAGTGAAGCTCTTGTACGTGTGTGCAGTTATGTTTAACTAGCATGTTTGTATACGGTATGTCAACTGGAGTGTGCTCTGCCCCTTGTTTATGCATGCTTTGTCATGACGTGTCTGGACACAAAGGAAGCTGGCATTGACGCGTGAAAGGTAAGGTATATCCGGATGATCATACATTGGTTTTGAAAATATCATAACTGTTCAGGCCATATTGACTTATTTGTAATATTTGTGTGATTGCGTGTAAGTATACATGTGCATTATTTGTGTGTGTGTGTGTGTGTGTGTGTGTGTGTGTGTGTGTGTGTGTGTGTGTGTGTGTGTGTGTGTGTGTGTGTGTGTGTGTGTGTGTGTGTGTGTGTGTGTGTGTGTGTGTGTGTGTGTGTGTGTGTGTGTGTGTGTGTGTGTGTGTGTGTGTGTGTGTGTGTGTGTGTGTGTGTGTGTGTTGTTCACATACACACACGCGCGCACAATGATTGAATGCTATTTACTTTTAAACATGTTTTTAGTTTGTGTTTATATCTGTGATATCACTCATTACGTTAATTTAAATGACATAACATGACGACAAACGGCTGACAAATTTCACATGCAACATGTTTCCGAATGACACATCATTAAAATAGTAAAACCTGCAATTATTCCACGTCTGAATATTCTGTTACACTTAGATAGACCCACTGCTACATCTATGTATGCTCAGTTGTTGTCGTATCGATGCAGCGCTGCCGTTCAAGTTCACTGAGCCATTGACTGATACGACTGTCACCATTGGTGACACGGTCACATTAACCTGCAAGGTGAGCAAGAAGGGTGCTAAGATCCAGTGGTACAAGGACGGGAAGAAGCTGGAACGAAGCAAGAGTGTCGAGATCCTCAGTGAAGGCCTTGTGCAGATGTTGCGTCTTCACAGTGTCGCGAAGCCTGCTGACGTCGCGACGTACAGCTGTAAGCTGAAGAAAGGAGACCAGGCCGATGAAACTTCCTGTGTCCTTGCAATTGAAGGTAAGCACGGTTTTATCTTGTATTATTTTCGTCGATCCTGCACCTACATCCCTAACAGCTTTACCCTTGCTCCTGGGTATTACACACCTTCTTCTTCCCATTTGACCCTTGCAGGGTACGTCATGCTGATGTGTCCTTGGTCCCGATTGATGTGCCCGTAGTCCTAACTGCAGGAAACCTGTGACCATAATACAATATCATTGAATCCCGATTGCGGTATTAGTGATATTGAATATTATACCAATAATCCTTGTTTATCGTAGCCTAACCTCTGCCACACTATCACCCAAACCCATCTTTCCAGATGTTGCCGTTGACTTCGCTGTTCCCCTGTCTGACCAAACCGCCCCCACCTATGAGGATGTAACCTTCACGTGTGAGATGACAAGGCCTGGTGCTCAGGTCTCATGGTATAAGGATGGGGAAGAGATAACCATGGGTGAAAAATACGAGACAGTGAGTGACGGTGTCACGCAGCGCCTCACCATCCACGAATGTGTCCCCGGCGATGTCGCTGAATACACTATCAAATGTGGAACAAACACCAGCTCTGCCAAACTGGCTCTCGATGGTATGAATATGATATAATTGCATGCTGTAATGTGTGACACATTGTGTGATGTACTGCTTTGTTTTTGTTAACGTTGCAGTTTTTACTAGCTGAATCAACAGTATGATTAAGCTACGAACCATCTCATTTTAAAATATATAAATAAATCATATAGTGTATTGTTGTTTTAATTTAATGTTATTTAAATTAAATGTCATTTGTTGTTATTTTCTCATTTTAATTCGTATTTTGGTTTCATCATTTGCGATTTATGTGTTATTTTGTTTCTTAAGAAATGTTGCAGACTTCCTAATTTTGGGTGTGTTTGTCAATTGTCAATATACGTGTTACATGGTAACGTCTCCATGTTTACATGCTGCATGTCACTGATCCAGCGCATGTTTGACACACGGTATGTCCAAGCTGGTCGTGTGCATGCCATTTATCAATTTATATATGCGTTATAATATTTGGAAGGGATGCACATGTTAATGGAAGCCAGCTAAGTACATAATACGGTTAAAATAAGCTGCGATAACAGTCAAAGCAACTAACGATCAACACAAAAGTAAGTATTGCGTGACAAGTAAGAGTATTTATAGAAGTCAACATTTATGCTAAACCTGATCTTCAGAGCCGGACATCACTTTCTCGAAACTGCTGAAGGAGACTGAATCCGTAGAAGGGCAGGCGGTTGTGTTGGAATGCAAGCTTTCGAGACCAGATGCCAACGTAACTTGGTACAAAGATGGCAAGGAGATAATTCCTGACGACAACCACGAGATAACTGTGGATGGAAATTGGCAGCGCCTCAAGATCGCGTCATGCGTCCTGGATGATGAAGCGGAATATTCCGTTGTCATCGGCAACGAGAGCTCACGCGCAATGCTCTGGGTTGAAGGTATGTGCTTTGAATTTCAATCAAGCGTGATATTGCTGTGTTTGCTGTCCAAGCTACGTCGTCATAACTACACTGACATATTTCCTGTCGAAATGTGGCATTCATTTGACTATAGGATAGCCTAATATGTGGTGTGCATTGGAAGTTTTACCGTGTAAGCATCAGTTAGCAAATTCAGCTATGAAACAGTTGGAGAAAGCTTTTCCGAATCAGGACACGATTCGCTATAGTGCATAGTTGTTTCCATTTCTTCACTTTGCTATCACTAATGTCTACTCGTCAAATTTTAGTGATTCGCGTTTTCATAAACGTTCAGATATATTAAGTACTTAGGAATACTTCATAAATTGTCACATGGCAAACATATTCCTGTGCACATTGCATTATGGGCTACCATAGACTAATTCAACTGCCATAATGGCTGAGATTGAACCACAGCGTATTTAACCCTGTGTGTGAAATTCATGGGTGTGCAGCCTTATTACTTTGAATAGCTATATCAATGACGTTCACAAGCTCTCTTATCGTAATATCTGTCATGGAAGTACATGTCTGCTGTCACTGGTAAGTCGGTTGAGTTGTGTGGTGTGATTAAGTTTTGCTTCACCTGTAGATAGCACATTATGCTTTATCTCTCTGTGTGTCTCCCTTAGCCATGTCCTGCTGTGCTTACTTTTGTTATCTACACTTGTTTCCGTAGTGTCTATGAAAGTGCTGGAATGTATATGTTCAAAAGTATAGAAGCGTACTGTTTATTTAAATATTCAATAATTTGTTTATCCAAATTCAAATTCCAAAGATTCGATCTGTGATATTTTTAATGTGAAAAGTTTGCAATTCTCTTAAATATATTTTATTTTCATAGTTAACTATAAAAAATCAATTGTAACTTCAACAGTTCCTCGTATTAAAATTCTTTCAAAATCTAAGACATTCTGTTGTGCGGTAGTTAGCAGGACATGGTGTGTTTCCTTGCATGCTTAACCAAGAGCGTGTTTGTTGGTTACCCCTTCCAGAAACCCCTGCCGGCTTTACTGTTCCCCTCCAAGATGTCGTGACGGTTATTGAGGGTGACACAGTCAACCTTGAGTGTGCTTTATCCGCCTCGGGTCTCCCTGACATTTGGTATAAAGACGATTTTGAAATCCTGCACAAAGATGATACATACGATGTGACAATAGATGACACAAAGCATGCTTTGACAATTCACGACGTACAACCTGATGACCAGGGCGAGTGCACTGTCGAAGTGGCTGGAAAGAGATCTTCGACAATACCGCTTGTGGAAGGTGTGCACCAGGCATTGTCGTCTTGACAAGTCTTCAAATAAACTTAAGCTGTACCTACTCCTGTATTCATTATTTGCGGCTGCAACTTTGCTAAATCTGACAATGTCCGGTGAGCAGTAAATATGTTTGTTTTTGGCAGTCCCCAAGCGACAGTAGAAGCAGCGATGGCTTAGATTGAACCTCGATATGTTTAACCCTGTTTGCGAAATTCATGCGTGTGCAGCCTTGTTTCTTTGAATAACTATATAAATCGAGATATTTGTCATGGAAGTACAATTCTGCTGTCACTGGTAAGTTGGTTGAGTTGCGTGGTGTGATTACATGTGATTACATTTTGCTTCACCTGTAGATAACACTGTATACTTTACCTCTCCGTGTGTCTTCCTTAGCCATGTCTATGCTTACCCTTTTTGAAATCGACGCTGCTCTTCGTAGTGTCTTTGAAAATACTGGAGGTTTTGTGCTCAAACGTACAGGGAGCGTACTGTTTATTGAACTATTCAGTAACATTCTTTAAACAAATGGTTATTGACATTTTTGATCCAAATTCATATTAAAATTTCGTTCTGTAAAGTTTTCTATATTAATAGGAGTTTGCATTTCACTTAAATATATGTTAGTTTCATAATTGTCAAAGAAATATTTGCCTTGAGATCATTGTTTGGTGCCGTTCAAAAGTCTACGTCTCTCTTTTTTGGCCAAAAGTCTCCGTCTATCTTTTTTAATAGTTAACTACAGAAAAATTAACTGCAACTGTAACAGTTGCTCTCTTTTTGAAATGTTTTTAAATTTAAAACATTCTATTGTGCGGTAGTTAGCAGGACATGGCGTGTTTCCTTGCATGGTTCACCAAGAGTGTGTTTGTTGGTTAACCCTTCCAGAAACCCCCGTCGGCTTTACTGATCCCCTCCAAGATGTCGTGACGGCTATTGAGGGCGATACAGTCAACCTTGAGTGTGCTGTATCCGCCTCGGGTCTCCCTGACACTTGGTATAAAGACGATTTTGAAATCCTACACAAAGATGATGATAAATACGATGTGACAATAGATGACACAAAGCATGCTTTGACAATCCACGACGTACAGCCCGACGACCAGGGCGACTACACTGTCGAAGTGGCTGGTGAGAGATCGTCGACAGTACTGCTTGTGGAAGGTGTGTTAAGCCGAGCATATCATTGTCGCCTAGACAAGTCTTCAAACAAACTAAGTTGTGTCTGATCCTTTTAAATCCGTCCTATCTTCGTTAAGTGAGTTATTTGATGCTGCAGCTTTGAGGTTAAACCTCGATGTATTAACCCAGCGTGTAAAATTCATGCGTGTGCAGCCTTAATACTTTTAATAATTCTGTCGTGCAAAGGCAAAAGACAGTAATTGCAGATTTGATGATGATCAGATTATTCAACCACTGACCTGTGCCGTATCTGTTCTATTCTTTATCAAAATTGCGTGGTTCTAGTGCACCATATTTCCGAGTTAATGCAGTTTTGAAATATGCAGTAACTGCAACATGCTGGCAGAGAAAAAAATTTAAAAGCCATTTATCTCATTTTAACTTTTTGTAGATACTGCCTTTTGCCTTTGCACGGCAGAATTAATTAATTAAGTCAACTCCCTGTGTTAATAAAATCTACGAACTCACCATGATATCTGTCATGGAAGTACAATTCTGCTGTCACTGGTAAGTTGGTTGAGTTGCGTGGTGTGACTACATACTCTTAGCACAATATACACTCTACTCTCTCTGTGTCCCCTTGTCATGTCCTATTCGTATCGTCTATGTACTATTCTGCTTATCTTTATAAGAATAGACACTTGTGCATAGGAATCATTCTTGCTTCCCGTTTTAAAGCACGTGTATGAATTAAGATTGCATACTTTCTCTCTCCATTTCTCAGTAGATCTACAGTATTTCTGTAGTTAGCAGGACATGGTGTGTTTCCTCGCATGCTTCACCAAGAGTGTGTTTGTTGTTACCCCTTCCAGAAACCCCCGTCGGCTTTACTGTTCCCCTCCAAGATGTCGTGACGGCTGTTGAGGGCGATACAGTCAACCTTGAGTGTGCTGTATCTGCATCGGGTCTCCCCGACACTTGGTATAAAGACGATTTTGAAATCCTACACAAAGATGATGATAAATACGATGTGACAGTAGATGACACAAAGCATGCTTTGACAGTCCACGATGTAGAGCCTGATGACCAGGGCGACTACACTGTCGAAGTGGCTGGTGAGAGATCGTCGACAGTACTGCTTGTGGAAGGTGTGTACCAGCCGAGTACATCATTGTCGCCTTGACAAGTCTTCAAACAAACTAAATTGTGTCTGATGCTTTCTAGGTATAAGTAAATGATTTGCTCCTGTACCTAACCTGCCAATATCCGGTGAGCGGTAAATATGTTTGGTTTTGGCAGACAGGATCAAAGCACAGCAGAGTAATAGCAGCGACGGCTTCACATGTGTGTCCTATTTTCAGAGATAATCTACAATTAAAAGTTAGCATATGCTAGTTGTAGTTGCAAGCACATGTAGATATGTAGTGTTTGATCCAGCATGCAATCTCGGCTGTACCATTCCGTGTTATTCTCCATTCACGATGTTGATAGTTTCCCTGGGTTCTTTCCCTATCCACCTCACAGGGTAGCATTCTTTATAAAAGGTAAGGTACCGAGTGTGGTTATGTCGTGCTGAGCACACAATATGGTTTTCTTGTATTTGAGACTGGTATAACTTCTGTATTTGTCTCAAACATACCTTTCCTAACATTGTTAATATGCTGTGTGCCTGTGTGTTGTTTACCATAACCCACCTCACTGTCTCCCACAGAGTGCCCTCTCACTTTCGTCCAAAACCTGGCTGACACTTCTGTCACGGAAGACGAACCGGCTGTGCTGGAGTGTCGCCTTTCGAGGCCAGTTAGACAGTTAAACTGGTATAAAAATGGAGAGGAAATCATCCCCAGTGAAACAGTGAAGATCATCGCTGATTATGATATTCACAAACTGGTCGTTAGCCGTGCCCAGTTTGATGATGCTGCAGAGTATACAGTGGTCGCTGGCGATCAGACATCGCAAGCAAAACTGGCAGTTGAAGGTAGACAAACGTAGAAGTAGTTACAGATGTGGTTGTAGTCATATTGTGTGTATAATTACTATGCGATCAGTTATGCGTTCACCGAAGATCTTTCCAGAAATATGTACTAGTTTTAAAATGTTAATGAATAACATTTTGTGTAATGTTTTCATCGTACATTTGGAAACTATTTGCAGTGGACGTGCTGACACTACTGAGTGTGTGCAACATGCGGCATAAATACCTAGCACCAGAACAGTGTTAGGACAAAAACATGTGTCTTATAATCGCTCCTGACAGATATTTAGCATCTACAAGCACTATGGTATTCCTTCCGTTATAATAGTATATGTAAGCAATACATATACTGTATGATTGTATGAAGTCCATCGTAGTAAATATCTTTTCGCGCGAAGGTTGATTATGTTGGTGCAGCTTTGCAATCATGATGTCTTTGAGTGACTGTGGTATTTCACCACTTACAGCTTCCCCACTGAGCATTGTGAAGGCTCCAAAGGACATCAACTGTATGGAGGATCAAGAGGCAACCTTCAGTTGCCAATTGAACAAGGCTGGAGCCAGTGTGAAATGGCTGAAGAACGGGGAAGAGCTGACGAACAGTGATAAGTACGAGATCAGCTCAGCGGATGCATGCTACACACTGAAGGTGCGTGATGCCACCGTGGATGAGTCTGCCGAGTACACTATCGTGTCAGGAGATGTCAGCGCCGCAGCCAAACTCACCGTTGACCGTGAGTAGTTTACAGTTACATGGTATGTGGTGACTGAGACAACAGTGACGTGTCACTGGAAGTTTTGGCTCATTTACTCGTTCTGTATAGTTAGATGACTGTACAAATTATTATAGTTTTGCAAGTGCGGTTAACGTATATTAAATGACACATCATGCACGAAGGAATTACATTCCATACCACCTGTGCCAATGAAATCAGACTTAAGACCGGCCTGATAGACAGCTGTAATTACTTTTCTGACGGTTTTCTCTATTTCGAAATATGCATAGAAACTATGATGTGACAAACACTGGCTTCATAATAATTTAAGCTGGCATAATTGTGTTCTGCCCAAACAGAGAAGCCAGCTGAGTTTGTGGTTCGCCTGCGAGACCAGACCGTGATGGAGACGGAAACTGCAGAGTTTGTTGTCGAACTCGACCGGCCAAATGTACAGGTGAAGTGGATGAAAGATGGTTCCGAACTGCTCGAGGACGACAGGGTTAAATTTGTCTATGAAGGCAACACCTACAAGGTGGTAATTCCAGACGCTAACAAGACTGATATTGAGCAGTACATATGTATACTACCTGATGGCCAGAAGTCCAAGGCCATGTTATCAGTTACTGGTGAGTATGTACACAACGAAAAGATTTTCTCTTTGCGCTTGCACTAAGACTGGTATCGGTGTTACAGTAAATACTTGATCTGCAAACTGCTGCAGTCTATCATAAACCAGCTTGGTTAACCAATTGTCATCTATCCTGTTAGCCACTAACATATACTTAGTTATACCGAATCAGCGTGATGTTATGATAAAGATCATCAACTGTTTCTTTGAAATTTATCTAACAACTAAAGAAACATACCTTTCTATAAGAAGCACATGGCGATGATGACACGACATAGTAAGAAAGTCTGCCTAAACTTATTTCTGTATATGCAGGATAGCTGTTCGAAATACACTATTCACCGAAAACCGGATGTTTCAGAATCACCTATTGACATCACAAAAGACCTGTCCAGCGTCGAGGTGGTGGAGACCCAGGATGCAACTTTCAGTTGTGAGCTTTCAAAGGCCGGTCAAGAGGTGACATGGTTCATCAATGGCAATCCTATCACAACCAGTGACAAGTATCAGATCGTGGACGATGGTCAGACGTATAAACTGATCATCAAGGACTGCCGCTTGGCCGATGCTGCAGAAGTCAGCATTGTAGCCAAAGACTGCAAATGTACAGCACAACTACTGGTCAATGGTAGGTAGACGTGTCCACGTTAATGTGTGTATGCGTGTGTGTGACCATTCATTTATATTTAGTAAATGTAACAATTAAATCAATATAATCAGTTAAAGATACAAAGTGCTTTAAACAGGTATCGGTGCCAATTATACTGTAAAGTACTGGTCCCATTTGCAACGTTGTAGTTGTCACAACAACGTATTGTATTTACCGAATCCATTCAGCGTGAGAATGTATCCGATTGGTTCGGGTTAGGTATTTGCTCCGTCATCATTGTTTCCAGACTGCAGCCGGAATAATTGCTTTTTCTGGAGTATCGCATTTGGGTACACTTGAAGTTTATCAGTACAAAGGTGGCCGTGTAACAAACGCCATTTTAATAATTCAATTCATCGCCATACGTTTTGACTCTTGCTTGTGGAATATTACGCCGACAAACATAATTACGACTGATGTAACTACATTAACAGAGGCTCCCGTGGAGCTGTCAAAGCCACTCACGGACAAGACCGTTACAGAGAAGGACACGATCAGCCTGTCATGTCAACTGTCAAAGGCTGGTCAGACGGTCATTTGGCTGAAGGACGGCGTCGAGTTGTCCTTAGAGGACACTCGTTATGTCATTGAGAACCACGAATTCAGCTATATGCTGACCGTGCATGATTGTGAGTTGGCTAATGCCGGCGAGTACACTCTGCAGTGTGGCGACATCTCCACCACAGCGAAAGTGGCAGTGGAAGGTTAGTCTACAAGAAGCTGCCAATGTTTCACTTTGATGGCTATGCAAGATGGGCTCTTAGGTTTCGTTTAAATATGAGTGTGAGCTTTATCTTGTAGTTTACCCATCACCCACCCTATCCTAGTGTATAATTTCCCAATATATGATCAATTTCCAAGACATTATTGATATTGCAACTGCATTAACACAGTTACTGTTTTACACAATATCTGCACGATGTTGGACTAAGTTGTTTAGCTGTTCCGTTTCGTGTACCTTGCGAGTTGTTGCCTTAATGTTTTACCTAATTTACCTTAGAGAAAACTATGTGTGTGTATATATATATATATATATATATATATATATATATATATATATATATATATATATATATATATATATATATATATATATATATATATATATATATATATATATATATATTAAAACAATGACATATAATCATGATCATTGTAATGTAGTTGGTGTGTAATCTGAGTGCACGTTTAACATTAACATCAATTTTGTTTGCATTAACTGTGAAACTGTACTTATACTGTTGCGTTTATTTATACCATATCAGTACAATAACATGTGTGTTTGTATTTATTCATCCCACAATTGTAGCAGCTCATCAGTAGAATTTTAATTAACATTTGATAATTCCTAAATTGACACATCGGAGTAGGTTTGCTAGCAGAGTCAGTGTATATTCGATCAATCAAGCATGGTGTTGCTATTCGGTCAAGGACTTGTTATATTTGTTAATGAAGAACATGTGCCAAATTTCCCCCAAATAGATAACCTCACTATTGTGTGAATATGGTTCATTATTATTACATTCAAATTAAGGTCGATTTAACTCACTTCCCACTGCCTGTTCTGTGGCATCATACCTCTCATTATGTGTGCTGCATAAACACAATTCTATTTCTGCTACACCAAAACCAAGCTATTCTGATGTGTCAAATTTTAGTCCTATACATGATATCAGTTCTTCACAACAATAACGATCTTCCATGCCACGTTTGTCCGTTCCTGCATGCTAACTCTATCTAATTTCACAGAATCCCCTGTAGAGATTACATCGCCACTCAAGAATATTGATGCTCTTGAGAAAGACACGGTCACCTTCAGCTGTGAGCTTTCAAAGCCCAACGTAGCAAATGGCAAATGGACATTTAATGGTGAAGAGATGAGCACACGTGAGAAGACTGTAATAGCCATTGATAGCCGCACACATACTCTGGTGATTGACAATGTTGCTCTCGAACAACAAGGACAGTATAGTTTCAGCATTGGTCCTGCAAGCACAGAAGGCACATTATTTGTTGGAGGTATGCGGCATTGCGATGTCTGGCTGGCGAGCTTGCTGTCGTGGTTGGCCTATTGGTTGATTCGAACTGATGATTATCATCTCTTCCTTAGTTGACTTAGAAGTAGAAAATTGCTCGTAGTTGATAGGTTTAGTTCTGTTTTAATTACAACCTTGTGATGTCGTATAGAGTGGAGGTAGCCTGCATGGAGTTTGATAGACTTGGGGGTGTTGGTTTTCAACATTGTTTTTACAATTGTAGGTGGCTATTTCTGCCTTAGTTTTTACAATTGTAGGTGGCTATTTCTGCCTTAGTTTTTCACTGGTTTTTGTGTATGCTGATCACACAGGAGCGTAATCAGTAGTTCAGACTTAATTTTATCGCTTGCGATCTCTATCTTTTCACAACGTTTGGTTGTTGGTGTGGAAAGTTGAATGATTACTACATTGACTCATTATTACATTTCATTGCGTTGTAGAGACATGCATGCTATTACGGGTTGATGAATGAACGAAAGGAATGTAGTGTGCACTTTCTAGTCTGTTCATATATGTGTCATGTAGGAATTATGAAAATGCGTTTTGCTGTATGCTTCATTTTCATTTGTGTGATGTAAATGTGATATAACAGTATTTATATGTTAAGTTAGTATTTGTTGTATTTGTTTTTTAATTATTTATTTATGTTACAAAATTATGCTGCCCCTTAACATATTCAAAACATTACATTGTTAACATGTCAACAAATATAATGTAAGGTTTGTCATTTGTCAAATACAGGTGTGCCTGTAAGTTACATTTACGTAACAGATTAGCGCTGGCTTTAAACACTACTATATATAGTAATGGATCTTAATTCGACTAGCTTTGATATTCCATTTGACATTTCCCCTTATTGGTAGACCCAACTAACAACCTTAGCGTCTTGTCCCCTTTACTCTTGTTCACTGTGGACATAATATGGAGTCGGCTGGTTTATTACAGAACTTCCAGTAGAGTTCATCCAACCCCTGTCAGATGGTCAGGTTCTGGAAAAAGGCACCATCACCCTAGAGTGCGAGGTCTCAAAGCCCAACAAAGCAGCCACTTGGCTGAAGAATGGAGAAGTGATTACGCCATCAGACAGATTTGAGGTGCGAGTGGAAGGAACACAGCATTTCCTGACCATACGTGACGCCATCCTGGACGATGATGCCAAGTACACTGTCAGGATTGAGACAGTTGAATGCAGCGCATTACTTACTGTGGAAGGTGATTGTAAACAGTGTCGTGGAGCTCATTTTATGGGGGCAGGTCAATAGTAAAGACATATATACTGTCTTACACTTATTACATTTGCTATCTACGTCTACCCCAGGGTGGGGGGCGCATTACTTGGCCTATTCCAACGAGTCATCTCTATCCATCGCGATCGCGTGCCATAAGACGAAGTGTATAATTCTTGTCCATATCACATACCTGCCCAGAATGGAATATTTGCCAAGCCCCAGACCATTTTGAAGTGCAGTGTTTTGTTTAACAGTGTGTATACATGTACAACTCATTAATACTAATGCTATGCATAATTTGCAATAACCACACCAAAAAGGAAAATGCGTTTCAAGTACATTTATCTGCACACAGAAGCAGCCGCTGACTTCCTGGTTCCTCTCAAGCCCCAGCAAGTGAAGGAGATGGACACAGCAACGTTTGAGTGCGAGGTCTCCAAATCCAACATGAAGGTGAAATGGCTGAAAGGAGCTGACGAAATATTCCCATCTGAGAAGTATGAAATGGCGACAATAGGTGCCAAATACATGCTGACAGTCCGTAATGCCACTATAAGTGATGCTGCTGAATACACAATTATTGTCGAGGATGGTGTACAGTCAACAGCCAGTCTACAAGTTGAAGGTGAGACAGCACTAATATTTCGGTGTGGCATATAATGCATAGTGATGGAACTGTTTTCCTAAGCTAGCTGTTCGAAGCAGTTATGACCCACCTCATTTGTGCATAAAGAAACTTGAATATGTGGAACAATATAGCTTGCATTAAACTCCCATTAGTGTGAAATTAACTAATGCATATTTTTATATTGGGATGTAATTTGTCCATCAATCCCCCCCCCAGTGTAGAATGATTTGAAACAATTGTTTGAAAACCGAGGCAATTACAAGGAATATTATGAAATACCCAACTCCACCTAACCTGAACCACACGTGTGTGTGTTCCATGTCACAGAAAACAAACAATACAATGCACCAATTATGTCTTTTTTCACAGAGCTTCCAGTACAATTTCTGAAGCCTTTGTCCAACCTTGATATCACGGAGAAGGAGTCTGCCACATTTGAATGTGAAGTTTCCAAGCCGGATCTCCCGGCTGTCTGGTACCAGAATGGCAGTGAGATCACCAGTGACTGGGATAGGTTCACCACGACAGTGGAAGGTTCTGTCCACAAGCTGGTCATCTCTCCTGCCCAACTGGGTGGTACCAACAAGTACAGATGTGTCATCGCAGGCAAGAAGACATCGGCCAAACTCACAGTCACGGGTTTGTATGTGTGGTCTTGTTCACACCATAAGGGCTATATAACAATCTTGTGAGCTGTGTCACAAACAAAGGATACAGTGGCATTATAGTTATATGGAGTAATCTTTGCCTCGGTTCACTCAGCTGTAATATGAATACCTAGCTGTAGAAGGTGATAGCAATTATTATTGTGGAGTAATAGTTGTGTGCCCGAATGCTTCTCATAGGCTTTGAGTTGGTGTTGGAACAATTTCAGAGGATGAAATGTACAGCTCCGTGTACATTCCCGAGAATATTGTGTTAGATAACAACACTAGCATTGGCAGATATGTTGAGGAGAACTGTCATATTATATGATTAAAACCCTGGTCCTCTTATTTGATAGTCCAACAGGTTATTATTGTACTACCTCGTCCTGAATAGTACACTGATTCATGTATAACACCTGTGACATGACGAATTCGATTGTAATGATGTCACATCTAATAATGTGTAAATTTAACAAGGCTGCCATCCAAGGCAAGAATATGACAAGCAGATGGCATGTGGACACGGAAGTCATTACCTTATCGAGAGTCTAACAATGTTTCATCTATGTTTAGGACGTCCTTATCAAATATTTTATTTTTTAGAAAATCGTTAGATAATTTGTTCCATTTATGTAACGTCTTCTGTGAGAATGAGTACTTTCTCGTATCCAATCAACATTGTTCCTTAATTACTGCTGCATTAACTACTGCTGCTTTGTGCCCTATGGCTGTGCTGCCTTCGTTAACTTTGAAAACAATATTTCTATCAATATCTTCATATACATTTCAGATGTGTCATGTGTCTGTTGTAGAAGAACCGCTGCTGTTTGTGCGGCCCCTGCAGGACCAGAACGTACAGGAGACGCAGATAGCCACCCTTGAGTGTGAAGTGTCGAAGCCTGACCAGGCCGCCGTATGGCGCAAAGGCTCCCTCACGCTGAAGACGGGTGGCAAATACGAAATCAGGGTTGATGCTACGAAGCACACACTCGTCATCCAGGATACACAGCTGAATGATCAAGCCGAATACACAGTGGTGTTTGGCGACAAGACATCATCTGCTACAGTTTTCGTAGAGGGTAGGTTGACACATTCTGGCAGTGTGTTTTAATAATGAATAACTCAATATATATATATATATATATATATATATATATATATATATATATATATATATATATATACATATAATAATATACCAATATGTACACATCATTTTTAACAAGTAGCCATACAATTAATATTGTTTACTGGTGCATACTTTCTTAAATAAGATATTGTGATCGGTTTGATTGAGTTTAAAATATATACAGCCTTTTAAAAAAACCAGCCTTCTTGATAAAAACGACGTATACACATTGATACATTATTACATAATGACTCCGTTGTGTATAATTAATTATGGGCTATTCATTACTAAGACCCTGTTATTTCAGATGTATTATTTTTGTTAATTTGTTCTCGTGTTGTCATATGTATGCCCATCGCCAGCCATGTTTCTTTAATATCTAAATGTCAGATACCAACGTGGATGTATTATATTTTGTAACCTTTTAGTGCAGTAAACCTTATTCTGTTTATAACTATTAATGATGTCTCTGTTTACAGAGGAGCCAATAGAGTTTGTTCGTGAACTCAAAGAGCAGACAGTGAAGGAGATTCCTGGCACTGCCACCTTTGAGTGCGAACTTTCGAAGGCAGGTCTACGCGTTCAGTGGCTCAGAGGAGATGAGCCAATCAGCTCCGGTGACAAGTATGACATCACTGTCGATGGCACTGTCCATCGTTTGATCATACGTGACATCAGCGGAGATGATGTGAACACTTATGCTGCCACAATACGGGGCAAGACATCGTCAGCCTCATTGGCTGTAGAAGGTTTGTATGAAAGGTTGTCATAGGGTAGCAGTCTAAGCTTGACGCTGAATGTGGTTATCAGTTAACTTGATCACATTTAATGACATTCCAGGCTAATCAAGGTATTGGTTGCAACATGAAGGTCGTGCTTGCGATATTGCTGACGATATGCACTAAAATGCATGACTGGCATAACAAAATGTCCTATCCAGCATTGTTGATACGGACGCCAGCAATTTTCATCCAACCTTGTAGTTGATTCCAGCCACGTTCCAGACAGCCATACCAGTATTAGTCATGTTAATGCCAATCACGTTAGTGTCAGTCATATTCGTTCAACTTATTTCTTATGCATGTGCAATTATTTTATTAAATTCTCCTTTCCGTTTTCAGCTGCTCCTCAAATCATCCAGGATGAGAGTTTCAGAGAGACATTGACCATGAAAGCTGGAAGTTCAACAACAGTTGACGTTGCCTTCACAGCGCATCCACAACCTGAAGTAGAACTGCAGTTCAACAGCGGTAGCGTGCGTGACCAAGCCAGGACCAGGGCAGTGATGACAGACAATCATGCTTCTGTCGAACTCGAGAATGTTGAGAGAGCAGACACGGGCGACTACACGCTCACACTGAAGAACCAGTGCGGTACAGTCACGCTCACTCTCAAAGTCATCGTTCTTGGTAAGTAACACTACTAATGGTGTCCTTCTTGTACTACGCTTTTCACCATCATCATGATTGACCATGACTGATTGGATGAATGGATGGATGGATGATGGTGGGTGGGTGGGTGGGTGGGTGGGTGGGTGCGTGCGTGCGTGCGTGGGTGCGTGGGTGGGTGGGTGGGTGGGTGGGAGGGTGAGTGTGTGGGTGGGTGGGTGGGTGGGTGGGTGGGTGGGTGGGTGGGTGGGTGGGTGGGTGGGTGGGTGGGTGGGTGAGTGAGTGAGTGAGTGAGTGATCATATATTTTGCATTTGAGTTAGTCTGACACATTTCCATTTGTAATGCAATTATGAAAAGTAGCATTTAAATTTGTATTTGAATCGTTTAAAACTGTTGCTGTTGCAGGTTATTGCGTTAGCTTGGTTTTGAGCCCAAGTCTTACTTTTATATGTACCATCGTATATGCAATACTTGTATCCTCCTTTTTTCACAGACAAACCGTCGCCGCCACGCAACCTCGACGTTGCCGCAGTGACGGCCGAGTCGGCTGACCTGCAATGGGAGGAGCCAGAAGACGACGGCAACTCCCCAGTAACCGGCTACATCGTTGAGAAGAAGGACATCAGTCGACGGTCGTGGCAGGAGGTCGGCCGGTCGACGGAGCTGACGTACAGCGTCACAAAGCTCCACGAGGGCAAACAGTACTTGTTCCGCGTCAGCGCTGAGAACCAGTATGGTGTTAGCGAACCCATCGAGATCACTGAGCCGATCACTGCAAAGAATTCATTCAGTGAGTTTCTCATAAATGTGTTCATCCATGGATGGCGATTCATATTTAGCCATTGATTAAAATATCGTTTGGCTTCACTATGCTGGATTTTTGAGTATAAGTTCCATGGGAAGTATACATGTTTTTCCATTGCAGTTGCCAGTGTTTATATATTGCATTGCACAGTGTTGTTTTTCACTGAACCTCTAATTACCCATCAATTTTCCAATTACTACAAAATCGTGTCTTTAAATAGGTAGCTAAGGTATATGACATGTAGGCAGTTATTAGTGTGTCTGACCTGTTTGATCACTTTTTGCAGCCAGTGTATCTTTAAGTATCATTACGCATGGATACTCATGATATTATTCCGGCTAATGGTGGGACAGGGTAATATTGGAACTTAACCACGAACACATCAGTTCAAAATCTTTTTGAGATGGGGAAGTTAATTTGTTTACATTCTGATTTTTCAACAACGAACGTTACATTGTAGTTATTTAAGTAGCAAAGGATATGTATTAATTATGTTGTACTTAGAATGATATTTACCAGATATGTACTTGAGTACATTGTGGAGCTGTTGGAATCATGGTCGCAGGGTATCATGGTACAGTTAAGTATGTAGGTGTAACAAGCTGTTAAAAATGTTATTTGTCAAACTATTCAAATGACGTTGACTTATGATAACTTTTATTTTTTCGTACAGCTGTACCAGGCGCTCCAGAGGTACCCACCGTGTCGGACATCTTCCACGATTCCTGCCTCGTCGCATGGCAACCACCAACTGACGACGGTGGCGCACCAATCATAGGGTACCACGTTGAACGTCGCACAGGTACAAGCAAGCGATGGGTGCGCATCACAAAGGAACTTGTATCTGAGACCAGTCTCCAGGTGTCTGAGCTTGTTGAGGATAACCAGTATGTGTTCCGTGTCGCTGCCGAGAACAAGGCTGGTATGGGAGACTTCAGTGCTCCTTCACAGCCGATAACTACCAAGGACCCATGGCAGAAGCCAGGCAAGCCCGGCCAGCCACAGGTATCAGACATCGCTGGTACTAGCCTGCATCTCACATGGACGCCACCGGAGGATGACGGAGGTGCGGAGATCGAGAAGTACACTATTGAGGTACGACGTCAGGGCTCTGCCAAGTGGCAGAAGTACGAGACGGAAGGAGTGGTGAGTGGCACGGAGTTTACCGTGACGGGACTGGACGAAGACACGGAGTACGAGTGGCGAGTTGCAGCAGAGAACAAGGCCGGGCTAGGACCATTCTCCGCACCCAGCACACCGGTTAAGACACTCATTGGTATGCCATATTTGTATTCTGCTAACGAAGTGAACATTACTTCTAATAAACAGTAATATTTATAATAAAATACGTCAACGTGTTATGAGACTTTAAAAATATAACAACTTATATATTTACTAAGAATGACACATTTTTCATTGTGATAAAACAAGAACTTAGATAGTCATATGTTCAGCATTCCTTCAGAACGGTTGCAATTACTTTACTGACAACATTGTCATACTTATCATCAGAGCATTGCTATATCTTATGTTAAACGTATGAGTATATTTCAGGTAGTATATGTACGTGTCTCTGTCCCATTTGTTACAGTGGGTGATGAGCCGGTGCTGGTAGACTCTCTACAAGACGTCACAATCGTTGCCCCGAACACAGCCGTCTTCAGTTGCCGTCTGCAGCTTGGTGAACCTGTTGCTGAGCTCACATGGTGCGTAAATGGCAAGCCACTGACTCCGGGAGACAAGTACAAGGTATCGTACAGCGACACCACGGCAACTCTTGAAGTGGCCAACACTGAGCCTGCGGATGCTGCTGAGTACAGTATCAAGGCGGTCAACAAGGTGGCCACGGTCACTTCGCATGCATCCCTTACAGTGCACAGTAAGTTTTAGATGGTGTTTCTCGTGAACGAGTGAACGTTTATTTATTTCAACAACAGAAAACTAGTGACGTATATATATATATATATATATATATATATATATATATATATATTACGCATATAATATATTGTTCAAAAATGGCAAGAAAAGGTGCAATACTTAATACAATATATATATATATATATATATATATATATATATATATATATATATATATATATATATAATACTTACCCTATTACAAAAGTTTGTCATAAAGACCACAAAACAAAACCAGTGAAATAATTTTACCAAGGTCAAATAATTCTATCAAAGCCCAAGGTGATTTCACATTTTTGCTAAACACGACATTCTGAAGGTGCTTTTTGATTGTGGAAGCATACGGATTCATAATCGGCTAGTTTATAATCAAAGTGAACGCATAACGTGTGCCGTAAAACACAAATAAAAATGCTGTGGTGTCTGAAACCTGTTTTGGAGAGTATTTTATGGTGTTTATGCACGAACCATAATGGATAGTTAGAACGCTAATATAGTATAGCAGATTCAGAATATTTAAACATATCTATTTACTTTATGGTTATTTGTCTGTCAGCGATTCCAACGATCAGCTACAACGACAAGCTTCGTGATGTGATGACAATGAAAGGCGGACAACAGTTGACCATCGAGGCGACTATTACGGGTATTCCTGCGCCTTCAGTCACATGGACATTCAATGACCAGCCTGTGCCAGCTGATATAAGCACAGAGAGTGTCAACTCCCACACAACATTGACAATCAAGCAGGCAAAGCTAGAACATACTGGCAAGTATGTTCTCAGCGCCAGCAACGTTGTGGGCTCGGCATCGGCTGACTTCAATATTGTCATTCAAGGTATGTGCTTAGTCCTCATAGTAACAATGCTTGACACGGTTTTATCATCCATATATAATTGAGGGATGACCAATTTATCATACATATATAATTGAGGGATGACCAATTTATCATACATATATAATTCAGGGATGACCAATTTATCATCCATATATAATTCAGGGATGGCCAATTTATCATACATATATAATTCAGGGATGACCAATTTATCATACATATATAATTCAGGGATGACCATGCATTTGCATCTTTCTGAATATAAATAAGATCCCAAGTTGCTAAAACGGCAATGCCATTTAAAACTCAAGTAACGTGAATCCCTTGAATCACAGCGATTAGACATACATTATATTTATAGAATGATATAATATAGAGGTACCATTTTGTAAATGTTTCATGTGTGCTGTTATAGCACAATCAACGTGGCAAGATATCTTGCTGTTTAACACAAATATGTTACCTACGTAAAACCTATAGCAAAATCGCGACTACTTTAACCACCATCTAACGGAGTTAACATTAATAATATACTCTTGCAGACAAGCCATCGGCTCCACGGAATGTGCATGTTACTGAGTACAACCGTGACCACATGACTGTGGCGTGGGAAGTACCTGAGACAGACGGCGGCTCACCCATCACAGGCTACGTGATCGAGCGCCGTGACGCCCGCCGTGACTCGTACATCAGTGGCGCCACTGCAGATGCTGACACACTTCAGACCGTCGTGAAGAAGCTCGTTGAGGGCAACCAATACTACTTCCGAGTGTTTGCTCAGAATAAGATCGGCGTGAGCCAGCCAACTGAGACGACCGAGGCTGTCTCGGCCAAACTTCCGTTCGATCCCCCCGGTCCGCCTAGCAAGTTTCAGGTATCTAACGTGACAAAGTCAACGGCGACGCTGAGTTGGGAAGCACCCGAATTCGACGGCGGTTCGCCAGTTACTGGCTACTACATCGAGAAGCTCTCTGGAAGCAGATGGACAAAAGCGTCGAAGAAGTCAACAATGAAGATGACGTTATCGTTGGAAGATCTCTTTGAGGGCGATCGATACGAATACCGCGTTTTCGCCACAAACGAAGCTGGTGATGGAAAACCATGCGAGCCGGTCAGCTTTGTGGCAAAGAACCCGTACGATGTTCCCAGTCAACCAGGACAGCCGGAAGTGACAGAGATCACTGCTGAGACAGCTGTGTTGGCGTGGACTCCGCCAGAGAGTGACGGAGGTGACGCCATCAGCAACTACATCGTGGAGATGAGACGGGCTGGAGATATGAAGTGGATCACGGTTAAGAAGGACGTAGTTGACACGACTTTCACTGTAACTGGACTGACACAGGAGACGGAGTATGAATTCCGCGTGACGGCAGAGAACAAGGCTGGACTCAGCTCACCATCGGCACCATCATCACCAGCTAAATATGGTTAGTGATAGTTGAGTTGTTGAAATAGTAGCAGCTACTAGACTGTACCTGGTGGTTTGCTCCTTTTAAATAGTAGTACATGTTGTATATGTGTCCATGGTTGGTAAAACGTACGATGTAAAGTTGATTAAAATGCGTCATTGTAGCATCTGGTCATATCCCAAACTAAATAGAGAGACATTTGTCTATCCTAAGAGACTTTCAGTTACATAGTTCATTTATTTAACCAACACTATTGGTTGTGATGCCTTTGCAATGCTACTGCTAATATGACAGACGGTTTTCCCTTTTCTGTTACAGTTGAGGTGATAGAGTTTGTTCGCACCTTGGAAAATGTAACACTGAACCAACTTGGTGTGCAAGCTACCTTTGAGTGTGAAGTGTCTAAGGATGGACTGAAGGCTGAGTGGTTAAAGGACGGAAAGCCAATCAGGTCAGGTAATAACTACGAGATGACGACCGATGCAACCATACATAAACTCGTCATCAAAAAAGCCTATGCCGAGGATGAGGCAGAATACACAGTTGTGCTGAAGGACGTGAAGTCTTCAGCAACACTTGTTATCAAAGGTACTTTGCAGCTCTTTTATGTGCATTCGGTAGACAAATGTTGCTGTCTGTATGGATACTCTTTCATAAAAAATCAAGTAGATATATAGTGTCAAAAGCCCGGTTATCCGCATATCTTCTGTCGATCAAGTGATTATATAAATTCTAAGATGAATTCCATTAATTTGGGACATTAAAGAGACACGAAGCGTAATATGTCAGTAACTATCACCCGTGATGAAAATGTCCAAATCTCTGGACAACATTGGAATCTTAATGTAAATAAATATTTGGCATGACTTCGTTCGTTAGAAAAGAAACAAAAATAACAGGTTAATTGGAATAATGTTAAATGTAAATATGGACAAAATCAACTACATTTTACATATCACCTTAAGCTCCACATTACACCAGCTTTCGAGTATGAAACAATTGGTTGACAACGTGTTTTAACTAAACCGTATTATTACTATTAATGCCATAATTGTTTTATTGTGCCTCGCAGCGCCTCCAACATTCAGCAAGGCTGACATGTCAGACAGTCTACGACTGAAGGCTGGTACTTCTGCAGTGGTGGAGGTACCATTCACTGCAAACCCACAGCCAACTGTTACCTGGACATACAATGAAGGCAAACTTCCTGATGCGAAACGCACCAAGGATGAGACGATCATTGGTATGACTTCTCTCACCTTAGCAAAGGTCGTTCGTGGAGACACGGGTGACTACACGGTGACACTGGAGAATGACAGTGGATCAAACACGTTCACAGTCAAAGTCACAGTTGTTGGTACGTAACGATATAATTATAACAACATACATTCGTTGTTCACCTTGAGGTGATGTTATGTTGATAAACCTTCAATATAAATAAAACATTACATTTGGTATTAGTGGCATTAAGTTGACATGCACTCTGATAAACCTTCATTATAAGTTGGAATTTTACATAAGACAATGTACTCCTGGAAGAGTATATCTCGTAAAGAATCAGGCCATATTTAATTTTTTTTAATCTGACAGATCAGGGAATGCCGTGACTGTATCCAGACCTGTGCTGATAGTGTAGTGTCACGACAATACATATTTAACTAATTGCTCTACATATTGGTAGTCTGGTCCAATGACAATTAAAACAGTGTTATGTAGATGGCTACATGGGTGGCGGGGCATCATTCAAAATAAATAAGTGTCATTGTTCTGCGACCTATAAGGGACAACACAAAATGAATAGCAAAGTGTATTTCATTGTCCACCCTGATTCAGTATAATCTCTGTTTTCACTCGCCAGACAAGCCAAGTGCACCACGCGACCTCGTTACATCAGGAGTGACAGAGAGTACCGTCAGTTTGACATGGCAGACCCCGGAGGACGACGGCGGCTGTGAGGTGACCGGGTATGTTGTCGAGATGCGCGAAGCAAGCAAGCGATCATGGAAGCCATCAGGCACTACACAAGAGCTCTCCCTTACCGTGGATCAGCTCAAGGAAGGACGCAAGTACTACTTCCAAGTGGCAGCACAAAACGAAGTTGGCACAGGACCATTTGTAGAGTTATCAAAAGCAGCTGTTCCGAAGAGTGATTATGGTAAGTGTTATTTGTTATTTGTGAAAGCCTTCTATGTGAAATGTACCACATCTCGTAAATTCGAGATGTTATGAAATTGACTAACAACGATATGAATGACATGTGAACAGTACATGTTACGTACGACTTATTTGACAGCGCAGTGCATATTATGATTACATATGGATAGCTATTAATATGAGTGCCAAAAATGGCATATTGAAGATCAAAATGCAGTCTCAATTTAACCAATGGTTTGTCCATAATAACTCATATATTAAATGTATGTTAAATGTCAATTCATGTGTGCGTTCTAACCAGCAATTGTTTCTTTAACATTTAATGCCTGTTGATTTTAACATTTAATTTATTTTGATAACCTAAATGTTATTTTCTTTCTTGCTGTTAATTGTGTTCTCTTTTTGTTGGTTTCTGTGGGAGGAGCACATTGTTTATGTAACTCACATAGGAAAGTCGTATTACTTACATGTTCTCATTATTGTAGCATCAATTAAATTTCTTCATTTCGGCCAACTTGAAGTGTAGTGTTCGAATTCACAGTGGCAAAGATTGGTTGAACTTGTGAGTTACATCTGCCTGTTTTCAGGTTTAGTGTTCAACTCTGCATATCGATTAAATATATAGTCTTCTATATATAAGTCGTTTTGACCACCACGAATTTACAGACCGTATACACAGTTCTATAAGTAAATTGCAATATAACATGCATTGACCTGGGTTATTGCTCCTCTCCAGAAATCCTTTCTTACGCATTAAGACTAACCACTAATCAACATTTAACCACTCCATAGAGTCGAAGAATCCGACGTTTCCAGGACGTGTTCCTGAACCTCTAGAGAAACCTGTAGATGATATATTGGAATTGCCAGACGAACCTCCAGTCGTTACTAGTGATGAACCTGGTGAGGAAGCAGCAGAAATCTCCCTTGTTGACGAGAAACAAAGTGTGGTTACGTGGGATATTGACGAACAGCCAGAAGAACTTTCAGAACTGGTTTCATTAGGTATGGTTGAAGAGGAGACTTCTGTAGAGGTGACTGATGTTGGAAGAGACAAAGCAAATGCTCCCGAGGAAGAAATAATGGTGGAAACAGCAGCATCACCAGAGGAACAGATAATGCAGGAACCAGAAACGGCTGCAGAGGAACAGATAATGCAGGAACCAGAAACTGGTCCAGAGGAACATATAATGCAGGAACCAGAAACGGCTCCAGAGGAACAAATAGTGCAGGAACCAGAAAATGCTCCAGAGGAACAGGTAATGCAGGAACCAGAAATGGCTCCAGAGGAACAAATAGTGCATGAACCAGAAACTGCTCCAGTGGAACAGATAATGCAGGAACCAGAAATGGCTCCAGAGGAACAAATAGTGCAGGAACCAGAAACTGCTCCAGAGGAACAGATAATGCAGGAACCAGAAATGGCTCCAGAGGAACAAATAGTGCAGGAACCAGAAACTGCTCCAGAGGAACAGATAATGCAGGAACCAGAAATGGCTCCAGAGGAACAAATAGTGCAGGAACCAGAAACGGCTCCAGAGGAACAGATAATGCAGGAACCAGAAACGGCTCCAGAGGAACAGATAATGCAGGAACCAGAAACGGCTCCAGAGGAACAAATAATGCAAGAACCAGAAACGGCTCCTGTGGAAGAAATAATACAGGAACCAGAAACGGCTCCAGAGGAACAGAAAATACAGGAACTAGAATCGGCCCCAGATGAACATATATCACAGGAACCAGAAACGACACAAGAGGAAGAAATACAGGAACCAGAAACGGTCCCAGAAGAACAGATAATACAGGAACCACAAATAGATCCAGAGGAACAGATAATAAAGGAACCGGAAACGGCTCCAGAGGAAGAACTGATACAGGAATCAGAAACGACTCCAGAGGAACACATAATACAGGAACCAGAAACGGCTCCAGAGGAACACATAATACCGGAAACGGCCCCAGAGGAACACATAATACTGGAACCGGAAACGGCCCCAGAGGAACACATAATACCGGAACCGGAAACGGCCCCAGAAGAACACATAATACCAGAACCTGAAACGGCCCCAGAGGAACATATAATACCTGAACCAGAAACGGCTCCAAAGGAACACATAATACCGGAACCAGAAACGGCCCCAGAGGAACACATAATACAGGAACCAGAAACGGCCCCAGAGGAACAGATAATACCGGAACTAGAAACAGTCCCAGAAGAACAGATAATAAAGGAACCAGAAACGGACCCAGAGGAACAGATAATACAGGAACCAGCTAAGGTTCCAGAGGAAAAGATAATTGAAGTACCAAAGAAACCTCACAAGGACGAGATACTGAAGGAACCAGTGAAGCCTGTGGAAGAAGAGTTAGCAGATGTTATTGTGGAGGTATCAATGGAAGTAGCGATCTTAGAAGAGCCTCGATTTAATGTCGTGGATGAAACTGCGGAAGCGACGGTACTTGACAGTCCAGAAGATGTACCCGAACAAGTGATAGGTATGGGCATGTACCGTTTGGTTACAGGTATTGCTTCAACATGTACGGCCACTGCTCTGAAACTGCTTTCCATGTGCAGCTGTATAGTGGCAATATAGTTGGCGGTCTACATATTGCTGCAGAAGAGGAGCTTGGCTGAGTTTGCTAAATGCTGATCTGCTATACGTGTTGTCTTGCTACCAGCTTGCGCTGGAATTGAACTATGGATGAATTGTTTTATATAATTAATTTGTATGTACAATGTGTATATATTTGCTTCTTAGTCTACTGCAACGCTTTTTTATATGCGTATGTATCGCTGGTGCAACATTTTCAATTATAAATTATATTTTTATTATGTGACATATTTGATATGTGTACTTGCTTTTTGTGCTATGGCGGCTGCACATAATACGGCAAATAAAACGTAAATGTGAATCGCTGCTATTGGAATGTCTGCATTTTGCTGCTACTGCAACTTTTTCAGCTGTATCAATTATGTGTGTACAACTATGGATTGTATATGATAAGTATCATTGTGTCGTAATGTATATATTGTGTAAGATGCTTAATTTACACTTATGTATTTAAATGGAAACTATTTCTAAAAAACAATTAGGTGCATATAATCAAGCAACCATGATTACATACCACCAAATCTTTTGGATTACGCCAAAGTCAAATAATGTCTTACAAAATGATATTAGATCCACATATTAGGTAATGTAATAGTACAAAATGATACATTTGGGATGAACAAAATGTATTCAATATTGTGAAAATACGCATTATCAAGCACGTTATTGAACAAAAAACTCTTCCTAAGCTACAATAAATATATGTAGATTGTGTGCACCATTGAAGATGTTGCATGACACTCAAATATGTCGTGCTTCCTTCAGAGCTTCCTGGAGCCCCCGAGAGCCCGCAAGTCAGTGATATCTTCAAGGATTGCTGTACCATCACATGGCAAGCCCCTGCTTCTGATGGCGGGGCCGCCATCACTGGCTACTGGCTCGAGCGGCGCCAGACCTCAAGTTCTCGCTGGATGAAAGTCAACAAGGAGGCAGTCACTGACCTAACGGTCACAGACACGCAGCTGATTGAGAACAACGAGTATGAGTACCGTGTTATGGCAGAGAACAAGGCCGGCGTAGGACCAGCAAGCAACGCCTCGCAGCCATTCACAGCCAAAGATCCATGGCGTAAGTTCCAGTTATTTGAAATATTATACTTGCAGTAAGACCTACATAACTACCAAGTTATAACTGCACATGCATACACGCACGTACATACGCACGATAATGTTCTTTCTGTTACTTTTTGCGATGCGTTTATTCCGTTTATTCTATAATAGACAGTTAAGAATGTATATATCGGTGTAAAAAAAATAACACCTGCCTGGTGGTAATAAATATATATGGTATGCTTACTACAGAAAAGCCTGACAAGCCTGGTGTGCCAGAGATCACGGAAGTGAAGGACGGCAGTATCAGCTTGAAGTGGGCAGCTCCAGAAAACGATGGTGGAAGCCCAATCTTCAACTACGTTCTTGAACACCGACGTGAGGGCGCCTTCAAATGGTTGCGCAGCACAGAAGCGACGATTGCCTCACTCGAATACACTGTGGGCAAGCTACAGGTTGATGACCAGTATGAGTTCCGTGTGGCAGCAGAGAACAAGGCTGGTGTGGGACCGTTCTCGGAGACAACCTCACCAGTACAAGCCAAGGAACCTATCTGTACGTGCTCTTTTCTAACAGTCCATCGGCTTACAAGTCGTGGATCTTTGTGAATGCTGTATAATCAGCTGATGATATTATCTGATTGGTTGTAGAATGTATCAAATCTTGTGTTCCCCACTCGCGTATTTTGTTTGGATGACCGTTTGCCTAATTAATTTGGAGTATGCCTAATAATTAAATTATTAGGCATATTGGCATAATTAAAACATGCGACGTTGTATTGTATTGTATTATATTATATTAATTCCTCACATATATGTTTCAAATATGGCTAACCATTGTCTTGATTGAATTTGATTGAGGGAATTGAAGTTGTCGGTTTCTGTATTTTGAATGTTTTGTCTGCCTCATAAATCATTCATGAAAAGGGCTCAGCAACGCATTTTTTAGCTCTAGCCAAGTCTTGAACCCTGTGAACCTATTCAAAATATCATAATAACTATCGGTTATACTAGAAATGTTCGAAAGGTACTGAAAACAGACGATGACTGAATCAAAATGTTGTTATAATATTTTTATATAAAATCAGTTGATTCAGTATATTCCCAGTAATGTCATAACTTGTTTCATCTGTGTCATTGATACCTCTCTTCTTAGTTTGTGGTAATATGTGTCAAATTATATTATTCTTTCTATGTTATCATGACAGTCGCGATAGTTTTCATCTACGTTATGTTTTAATGCGTTCACAAGTTACATAAAACTAAAATAACGATAGATTTACATGTTCTTTTAAATAGATGGAACAGCACCAGAAGTGATCAAAGGCTTACAAGATTGCGTTGTAGTCTCTCCTCGTGAGGCGGTTCTCACGTGTAACATCGCTGCTGGTGAACCCACTGCAACCTTCACTTGGTCAGTACTGTCTCTTTCAAATGCAACCTATAAACACATTGGACGAATGTCATATTTTCATCAGCATACAGGAGTAACAAATAATATTATGTGATTTGCAGTGAAATTGGACTAAGATTGAGTGTAATTTGGATAAAGTTGGATAAGACTGAGTGTAATTAAAATATCATAAATCATGATTTGTTTTATATTGTCATGCGACATCATAGTTGCTTGTATTCATTAACAGCATTCGTAAAACATGTTATCACTTACCATCCTTGGCTGGTTGCGTGTTTCAGGTACAAGAATGGTCGTGAGATCGAAGCAGGAGATCGGTATACAATGACCTACGAGAACGCTGAAGCGTCTCTGACCATCCGGGACACGGAGTCAAGTGATTCAGCTGTCTACATGTGCTCAGCTTCCAACAAACTTGGCACAGTCGACAGCTCGGCGTCACTCACCATACATGGTCAGTTTCTTTATATATCTGCCCCACTATCTGATACATGTCTACATATTTTTCTCAGTCTGTATTGTACATTATATATCGGTCGTCAGTCAGTTTTTCAGACGGTCTCACCAGTATATTCTAGCAAGTGTTAAATGTATGTTAGTCTTTCTGACTGTCGGGTAACTCACACCTAATTTATCTTGCTATTTGGTTATTTCATCATGTCTTTCTGTTTGTTTCTCGCTGTATGTAATTGTCTTGTTATATGTATTAAACAATGCGGAATATTCAGTATGCTACAACAACATCAATGTCACATATCTGACGTGGGTGTACTTTGAACATGCACTATTGTCGTTTTGCACACAGTTGCCCCAACGATCAGCTACGATGACAAGTTGAAGGAAGTACAATCACTGAAGGCAGGATCAACCCTAGTCCTAAGTGTCAACACCACTGGTGTGCCGATACCCTCTATAGCCTGGTATCTGAACGACACTCAACTGACAGCTGTCAATGGCACATCAATAGAGACTACCGACACCTTCAGCACCCTGACTATAAAGCGTACAACAAGTGACAACAGCGGGCCGTACAAGGTGACCGCCACAAACGTCGTGGACAGCGTGTCGGCAGACTTCACTGTCGTCATCAAAGGTGTGTTAAATAGATTCTGGACATTCCTGTTTTTGAAAAGAAAGCATTCATGTGTTTCTCAGTTAGATGCATTGTTATTATTGACAATGATGTCTCATGGAACGCATGCTCTAGTTCTGAATAACCATGACGCAAATACACAGGCGGCTACACGTAATATTGACATTTTTAATGATTTATATATTTTTCATGGGTTTCTTTACAGTGTTTTGTTGATTCATAACTATATCAGACAAGACAAAGAATGTATTCTTTCAAATGCATGCTTCTTTAGAACAATTATATGTCAATATTTTTGGAGAGCATATACGAACTAAGAAAATATGTATATTTATGTTTTAAACTCACGATCCACAGGAAAATAAGATGTATACTTTTTAAGGTTTGTAGTGAATAAAAAATTATTATTATTATTATTAACATGTTGTCTAGATGCTGCACTCTTATTTCCAGACCGGCCAGATGCGCCCAGCAACCTTCGAGTGACTGACGTTTACAAGGACTACATTGTGATTTCGTGGGACGCCCCCAAGTCAGATGGTGGTTCTCCAATCACAGGATACATTGTTGAGAAACGTGACGTTTCACGAACCAGCTACACGAAGGCGGGCACAGTAGACGGCAAAACATTCACTCTCAAGGTGAAGAAGTTAGTTGAAGGCAAAGAGTACACCTTCCAGGTGGCTGCAGAGAATGAAATCGGACAAAGTGATTGGGCGAAACTGGATGAGCCAGTTATTGCCAGATTGCCATTTGGTAAGTAATGTAATGTAATGTAATAGTCATCACATTTCTTGTTTTGTTACACAAATCTTTCTTCCGTTAAGATGTTTTTTTATTATATGGTTATTGCACAATTGTTATTATGTATTTGAGCAATTATATATGTGTTGCAGTTGTGTTAATTAATAATCATTATGCAGTACGGCTACATTGGTCAGCATATCATAATAATAATAATAATACATATTTAAGTAAAATTTAAATTTAAAGATACACTTTTAAAATAACACACATATAATTGGTAATTGTTCACTTGCTACAGACCCACCGAATGCTCCCATCAATGTTCACGTGGAGGGTATAACCGCGACGTCATGCTGCCTGAAGTGGTCACCACCAGAATTTGACGGTGGCTCTCCAGTCACCGGCTACATGGTGGAGAAGTGCACCGGCTACAGCAGCCGCTGGACAAAGGTCAACAAAAAGGCAATATCTACCCTAGAGATGACCTTCGATGACCTCGTGCAGGGGGATGAGTACGAGATGCGTGTGAGCGCAGTAAACGAAGCTGGAGTCAGCAAGCCTTCGGAAACCTCCGGACGCTTTGTGGCAAAGAACCCGTACGAGGTCCCGGGTAAACCTGGCCAGCCTACGGTGACAGAACTCACCGCCGAGTCGGCAACCATCATGTGGACGGCGCCTGACAGTGACGGTGGAGCACCGATCACCAACTACGTGGTAGAGATGAGAATCGTGGGTGATAGAGGGTGGACCGTGGTGACGAAGGACATTGTCACTGATACGACATACACCGTCCCTGGACTGACAGACAAGGAGTACGAATTCAGGGTTACTGCTGAAAACAAAGCTGGCGCTGGTTCTCCATCGGTGCCGTCAAAGGCAGCGAAATATGGTAAGTGTATTTTTTAACTACGCATACCTACTGGGGCATATGTGATGTCCCATGCGATCGGTTTTGATTTTTGGCTGTATGTTCTGACTTACCTGTGTTCACAGTTTTTTGTGTTACCTGGAGACCTAGTATAACTTGTGTTATATTGTTTGACTGATATATTAGTATTATTACTTTACTCAAAAAATATTTGAGTAAAGTAGATATGGTCAGGTAGATCGATGTAGTGCTAGTACGCAAACATTGGAACTAATGCTTTCTCGGTTTGCCTCACCAACTCTTTGAAATTCACTCCCTCTTAGTGTTAGGCCAGTCGGAATATTAATCAATGTCACGGTCATCTGAAACAGTATCTATTTAACTGTGCTTGCCTCCCATAGCTCCCTAACGTTTTCATCCATCTGTTGACAATTTTAGCATTCCATACTGATTTTGACATTGCCTTACCATAAATTGTTTGTTTTGATGTGCCTCTAAGCTCGAGTTTTCAATGATCTGTGTACAATACAAGTGTTTTTTAGAATTATTTTTTTATTATTATTGGCTGAGAGGTTTCCGGTGTGTTTGCATTATACCTAACGTGAATGTAGCTCAACTATAATACTGGATTGTTTGTTGTTCTTCCAGTTGAGCCCATTGTAGTGATGACACCACTACAGGATGTCGAACTCGACTCAGTTGGCGTCAAAGTTGTCTTCGTGTGCGAAGTGTCTAAGTCAGGCCTGAGACCACAGTGGTTCAAAGGTGACAAGGCACTTAAACGAGGTGACAAATATGACATAGTCTCGGACAATGGCAAGCATTCGTTGATTATCGAGTCGGCACAACCAGACAACATTGGTGAATACACTGTCAAGTTTGATGGTGTGCAATCGACCGCCCAACTCACCATCAAGGGTAAGTCGATGGCGTATGTTAATCATGTAATGTTAACACTTGTTAGCAGTTCATTCATAAATCATCGACAAATGAAATTTCGATTTGCAATAAATTATTTTTTTAGAAATTATGAAAAGAAAATGCCCAACTGTAATAATAATAATAATAATGTATAGCGTGAAATTTGTCAATGATCAATTTGAGTTCATTATTTCAAAGTTAAAAATAACTTCATACGATCTATATAATAAATTTATTTGTATTAAGTACGTATTATGCAATAATTGGATATTTTATAAGTATATTTTGCTAAGCGTTATTCAGCAATACATTTGAACTGTTATTAAAGGAACGTTGTAAGGAAAACGTTGTTTTTTTACCACTGGTCAATATATTCATGTGAATATCACGAAGTTTCGTAATTAATAATTTCATAATCTATGTGTATTGGAGTATGTTTAAAAGAACTAAGACAATGTGATTATGATGTAGCACCACCGAAGTTCACCAAGTCCGACATGGAAGAGACGATGACCCTGAAAGCAGGCCAGTCAACAGCCATTGAGATTCCATGCACTGGCTACCCACAACCGGAGGTTATGTGGCAGTACAACAAGAGCAAATTGCCTGATGTGAAGAGGATCCGAGAGGAGACAATCATTGGCATGACATCACTGACACTGGCCAAGGTTATAAGGACTGACTCTGGTAGTTACACGGTCACCCTGAAGAACGAACACGGACAGGCCTCGTTCACAGTGAAACTCATTGTGCTAGGTGAGTAGATTCATTAAGAGTATAAAAAAGTAGATAATAATATTATGGTGGTGTGATATTATCATTATTGATAGAGTCCTGACTTGTAGTTATATTTTTATTTAGCTTCACTGATTATGTTCGACTTTGCCAAACTCGTACAATTCCGAAAAAAAACTATTTTAAATTGAAACATTAACATTTCAATTAGCGTAAATGTTTTACTGCATGATCGAAATAGGTAGGTGAAACGTGTAAACATCTAAACAGCAGTGTAGTGACGATTGCTTTCAAATTATGCATTTGTAAATTAAACTCACTGTGACTGTCTTCGTACCTCTCCTTCCAGACAAGCCTGGCTGTCCGGTCAACTTCCATGTGACAGACGTGACAGATGACACAGTGTCACTGGCCTGGTCCACTCCAGAAGACGACGGTGGCTGTGACATCAAGGACTACGTCATAGAGAAGCGAGAGTCTTCAAAGCGAAGCTGGCAGCCAGTGGCGCGTACCACAGAACTGCAGCTGTCAGCATCTAACCTGCAAGAGGGCACAACCTATCTGTTCCGCATCGCTGCGACGAACGACGTCGGCAGCAGCGAGTGGGTGGAGCTGGACAAATCTGTCACACCCAAGAGTCAATACAGTCAGTACCACTTTGTTGTCATACTGGAAGGTCTCAGATATATTCTGGGAATAACACTGGCAGTTGTTACGATGTTTAACTGATGGTAACACGGTCCGGGGCTTGGTTGCTAACACTAAACTGGTGCTGAAACATGCTGAAACCACACGTGAATGACACGCTTACTTAATTGCAGGAAAAAAGATGTGCAGCTGGTCAAAATTAAGTGTTGATGCACTTGTATGTAACCAACGTAATTGTTTACGTTTCAACAATTTACTGCTCTCAATGGGTGGCAGATTTCACACAGCAGGAAGCAAGTTTATTTTCCGCATTGCGTGTTACACATTCTCACGTTTTGTGTTAAAATACGAACAGACTAACCGTCTGATTCTTTGAAAATCTGTGTATTTCTTGCTGCATAATGAATTTGCCTCCCAGTACATGTACCAAAAAACTGAGTTCTAAAACGAGACATGCTTTGGGTTATATTACGTCATGGGCAAATCTACCCACGCACAGCTGCAGGTCTATTGTGCAAGCTTCTGCGTCAGCTCCTTGTGGCGCTGTTCTGTTTTAGTATTCATCGTCATTTGGGTATTGATTGGAGCCAAGCCAAGGACATCTTAGTAAATTTTATTACATTATTTGTCACGATTTTATTGAATATTAGTCACGTATCAGAATATATAGTTTAAAGAAGTTGTTCATCACTGAGTGATGGTATGTATGGTAAAATCACATTTGCAATGCGGATAAGTTCGATGCTGTCGATGCACGACGGAAGATGCTGTTGGACCGTATGTAAGTATGCTGTGTGCGATTCCTCCTGGACTTCCACGCAAAACACACCAGAACCTCATCACCAATCTGTTCTCGTCACACTGCTCCTATACTGATTTCACACTAACCCTGTCACTAACGTACAGTGCCCTGGGGAGCCGGTGACATTCTGAAATTTTTTTTAATTTTATTCGATCGCTGCCACACAGGCAATCTTAGAAAATATTTTATATTCTGTCATGTGCTCAGAAGAATCCTGATCCATAGGCGCTTCTGCCAGAACATTCTAATAGCGTAAACAGAATGTCTGAGTCAAGCCATGTTCTGTTTTGCCATGGCTCGACTCTGCGAAAATTATAAAATGTTGAAAGAAATCTGTGAGCAATTTCAATGAGAACAGTTTCCAAATTTGTGTTGAGGTTCGTTGCGTGGACAGAGCCAACTGCGTGCCTGTGTTCTCAGTGTTAATTTATCTGCTCACAGGTCCCCCTGGGCCACCCGAAGCTCCTCAAGTGAGTGACGTGTTCAAGACTAGTGCTGTATTAACCTGGCGTGCGCCGACTGATGACGGCGGTACCCCTGTCACCGCTTACTGGATTGAGCGACGTCTCACTTCGAGCGTGCGCTGGGTGACTGTCAACAAGGACGCTATCACCGATCTGACATACACTGTCAAAGACCTAGTCGAAGGTAGCGAGTATGAGTTCCGTGTGACGGCTGAGAACAAGGCCGGACGTGGCCCACCAAGCGCCGTCTCCCAGCCCGTCCTTGCTAAGGACCCGTGGGGTAAGTTCACTCTGTATTTACTAACATAGAGAGTTTTTAAGATGTAAATACACGTATATAAATGTCTCCCAAACCGATGTTTTGGAAAATATTATCCCTACATAACCATTACAAAAACGTAAATTGTAAAGTGATTTGTTAACGTACAGTGGATTTACTTTCTTATTAGGATTAATTAAATGTATGCGTGTATGTGTTTATGTATAAACCACCCACCAATTGCTAAGTTGTAATAAGAACAATCGCCTATCGATCACTTGAACTAATCAGCAAAATGCACAAGATAATATATATAGGAAAGATGCATAGTTCATAAACAGTTTGTGAAAATCAGCAACACAATATATCCATTCACTTCTAAAATATTATTATTGAAATTTTGAATTGTATTATATATGCAACACGCCTTATAATTTGCAGTAGTTTATTCATATAGTAAATTAAGTATTTGACAAACGGTAAATTTATTATATGGTTGTAATTCTGGCACTGCAAGACGTTTGTTGTGCCAGACACTAAATGTAGATCTATTCATTTTAGTATTATCATACGATATGTAGATGAGTTATGTATCAAATACCCTTTCACACCATTTGTTTCTATGTAATAACAACACTATTATTCGTTACTACAGAGAAGCCAGGCAAGCCTGCTGCACCCACCGCGTCAGCAATCACCGACACCAGTGTGTCTCTCACTTGGAGTCCACCAGACAATGACGGTGGAGCAGAGATCACCAACTACGTCGTGGAGTACCGTCTGGAGGGTGCATACAAATGGACCACGGCGAATGTCGAGGAGACCATTGCACTGCCCAACTACACAGTGAGTTCACTCAAGACGGATGCCACCTACGAATTCCGCGTGTCGGCCGAGAATAAGGCCGGAGTTGGAGCACCATCCGACCCGTCCGTGCCAATTCGTGTGAAGGAACCGCTCGGTGAGTGTGGATAGGTGGAACGTATTTAGGTGAATAGTGAAGGATGTAGATGCTATCGAATTAATTCATTCTTACACAGTATAACATATAGCCAAGTCATAGCAGACATGTTGATAATCACACACAACTGAACACTTATAGGAATATGCAATCATGAGTTATGATTATTCATTATTTAATATTGTGTCTGTATGTACATATTAATTTATTCTGCTGGATGAACAGCGAGGAGTGGAAGAATTTGCTCACACTTATAACAACGGCGAGGGACTATTGAACGTCGTGTATTGTTGAGTTATGAACATGTGTTGGAGCCATCGTGGGGCGTAACGGCATCACGTATGTTGTTTGCAGTTGGTACAGCCCCAGAGGTGTTGGAACCATTGAATGACTTGACCGTCGTGTCTCCAGACAAGGCGAGTCTCACTTGCAGCATCAGTGCGGGAGAACCGACAGCCACACTGCTGTGGTATAAGAACAGCCAGGAGCTAAAGGCAGGCAAGCGTTACGAGATCTCTTACGACGATACCCATGCCAACCTAACAATATTGGACACGATAACTTCAGACAGTGACCAGTACCGCTGCGAAGCCGTCAACAAGATTGGACGTGTAGAGACTACTGGCCGTCTGACCATCAACAGTAAGTTGTTTGCAGCACATATACAGTTTTAGCTACATAAGTGTTTCACCCCAACGTACCTCAATAGATAACGTAAAGCCTATAAGTTGAACTTATCTAATGCCTAGCTATGATGCATTTGAATAATGAACTTATCCATTAAACGCCAGTGTGAGGGGTGGCAGGAAGTGGGAGGTTGGTCCTAAAAAGGTGGAGGTTGGTGGGATGTAGGAGGATGGCTTTTATGATAGGTGGAAGGTGGGATTGTTGGGATGTGGACTCTCAACATCGGTGGGTGGGCATGCCCACCCAAAACAGGTGGGACTCAGATTGAGACCCCTGCCACACACCCCTCTGGTGTATGTTTCGGACTGCACCATGTCACTAATGGGTGCTTTTCCGCCAGCGGGGGTGTCGATTCGTCCTTAAACGTATAAATGACAATAAAATTGTGTTTTCCATGTCCTGTTACAGTATAGCTGTTCTTAGATATATGTTCTTAGATATCTGTATTACATCGCATATAGAACTTAAGCATGTCTTCTTTGAAATAACGGCTAAAAACGTATAAGTAGCATATTCAATAATGGATGTCATTGGGCTAGTGTTTACGTATCTGTATATCAACGTGACAGTTAGGAGAACATTCGACCGGCAAATTCAGCTGACGTCAGTGCCTATAAGTTAAGGAACTAGCAACAAGTAGAGCAAAAAACTTATAACTGAAACTGTCTATTGTGAGAATTCAGTTTCACAGCAATAGTCCATTGTTATAACAATATGTTTGAGGTCTGATTGTTTCGAGGCCTGAATAGATTAGTATTTACACCGAACCATATCAGAGGCAAAGCCTATTTACAAATCCATGAAATGCAATTAATAGCAAGTAATTTCAGTTAATCTTATGTTTAAAGGATGTTCCGAACATTTGCATATGTTCAGTATAAAATGAGAAGTATTGTACGTAATAATTATTATATATATATATATATATATATATATATATATATATATATATATATATATATATATATATATATATATATATATATATATAATTATACATGTCACACTTCAGAAAGTGTTGTTCATGTAGGACATCTTAAAGCGCTAAGCTGAACATTTTATTTAAATGGTTTTATTTTCTGTTTAATCTATCTTTACTATATTAAAACAAACACTCTCATTTGTTATTACTAAGCAGTACTGTATGTACTTGTATATTTTTGTATTAAACTTACGACTCTTTGTGAATTAAAATGTATCGGTTTACCGGGAATAAAAATAATTTTATTATAGCAACATGTTATACATTACATTTTACTACACATTCTTCATGGTGGGTGACACTGCTTATATCATGACTTGTCATTGCTGCCTCAGCTGCCCCGAAGCTGACCTATGAAGATCGCCTGAAGCAGCCGGTGACTGTGAAGTCTGGTGCGACAGTCACGCTCTCTGTGACAGCGTCTGGTGTGCCAACGCCCACTATATCGTGGTGCTTCAACGATGAACCGCTCACTGGTGACGTTAAAATCGACACCAAAGATAATACATCCACGGTGACAATCAGGAAGATTACCTCAGTCGGTGCCGGCACCTACAAGGTGTCTGCAGAGAACGAGGTTGGCAACGACACAGCAGAGTTTGTTGTCAATGTAAAAGGTATGTTTATCGCAGTCCGGCGACACTTGATTAGTTTTGTTTTTGTGTGCATGTTCGCCTTTTCCGATGCACTTAATCAGTAACATGTATCTTTTTGTTGAACTGTATCCAGTAGATTGAAACTAAAATTATGTATACTAGATTGCATTATGTATCTGTACACTAAAAATCAGTTGACAGGCTACACCTGTGCAAGGCGGTATTGAATTCAATCAACCTTTGGTATTCCTACTAAAAAGTCCTACACCTACAACGTTTAATTTCTTAGATAGTATTTTATTTCAAGATCTCCACCAACCTTGTATATATACACATACGTACACACAAGTTTACGTGCAAATACATTCATTCTATATAAATACATCCATATATAACTGTTTATATGTATGTTTATACTTATGTTTGTATATACGCATATGCACACATACACCGCACGCACGCACACAACACACACACACACACACACACACACACACACACACACACACATCGCACACACACACATCGCACGCACGCACACATCGCACGCACGCACATACATACACATTTATAATTTCTTTGATCATTGCAGAAAAGCCATCTCCACCACAAAACCTGCGAATGAAGGATGTGAACAAGAACTACGTTGTCGTTGCCTGGGACTCGCCCCAATCTGACGGCGGTGCTCCGATCACCAAGTACGTGATCGAGAAGCGCGATGCCAAGAGAACGGGCTACGTCAGTGCTGGATCAGTCGAAGGCGACGTGTTTGACCAGAAGGTGACAAAGCTGGTGGAAGGCAATGAATACTACTTCCAGGTGTCTGCAGAGAATGAGATCGGGATGAGCGAACCAACCACTATGAAAGAGCCAGTTAAAGCAAGACTGCCGTTTGGTAGGTATTCTTTTATTGACTTTATTGCAGTTTGTGTTTAAATTGGTTTGAACACTTTATGTTTTGCATACTAAATGCACTGCAATGCACATATGTTTATAGTGTATTACTAAATTCGTAAATCATTTAAGTGACGTAGCATAATTGCATTGACTATAATAACAATAATATTAAATATACTTTGGTGACCTATCTATCTCGCTACCAAACCTACTTTATTCCGTTGAGATATAGTTGTGAAATCACAAGTCGTGTTATAAGTGACACACTTCTTGCTCTTTTCAACATCAAGAATGTGATTTATTTTTATGTTTGGCTATTTTTGTGTGTTGTGTTGTTGCTGTTGAAATAAAGACCTGACTCAAATGTCCCAGATAACAAAAGCGTTATTTTATATCATTGTAATGTAGGGTTATTATTTTGTCAAATTATCCAACTGCAACCATGATGCAAAGCGAAACGACCTTTATTAAATATACATTTTATCTGTCCGTCGATAGATCCACCAGGACCACCGGTTAGTCTGGAAGCCACAGATGTCACGCCCAAGTCATGCACACTGACCTGGCAACCCCCGGAGTTTGATGGTGGCTCGCCAATCACCGGCTACTACGTTGAGAAACGTTCGGGCACACGCTGGATTAAAGTTAACAAGAAATCAGTAACGACCTGCACATTTAAGCTTGATGACCTCATCGAGGGTAACGAGTACGAATTCAGGGTGTGTGCCGAAAACGAGGCTGGAATAGGAGAACCGTCAGAAACGACCGGGAAGTTTATTGCAAAGAATCCGTACGACGTACCCGGCCAACCTGACGCCCCCGTAGTGTCTGACCTGTCGGCTGAATCAGCCACGCTCACATGGCAACCGCCGACGTCAGACGGCGGGGCTGAGATAACCAACTATGTCGTCGAAATGAAAGCAGGCACTTCTGTCAAATGGACGGTTGTCAACAAAGCTGTCAAAGACACAACGTTCGTTGTGAGTGGACTTAGAGAGGAGACATTGTACGAGTTCCGAGTGGCTGCTGAGAACAAGGCTGGTGTAGGAAAAGCATCACTGCCGAGTAAAGCTGTGAAATATGGTAAGTATGTTATCACTTAGTGTTGTTGCTGCCCTTCACAAAGCTCTCAGGAATATTTGATTTTGAGAATATCGATAGTGGTGTGGGATAATATTCAGGGAAGGCTGAAACCCGCGTGTTTTGTTAAAGTAATGACGGATATATAAAATAAATTATATAATTCAGATTATCTCAGATTGGGAACACAAGTGGATATTTCAAAAGATACACCACTCTATAGTGATAAATTTGTGGTTGAATCTTGTTAAATGTTTAACACAATACTGACTTTTAGAATCTTTATCATCCAACGTGTTCAGTACTAATTTCGCTGTATCAGTTCTAATAATATTGATGCGTTGTCGTTACAGTCGAACAGATTGTGTTCACGCGAGAACTCGAGGATATCACGCTAACTGAAGCTAATGTGACAGCTACATTTGAGTGTGAGATCTCTAAGGACAGCGTCAAGGTTGAGTGGTACTACGACGGGAAGAAAATAAGTCGCAGCGACAACATTAACATCAGCAGTGATGGCAAACTTCACAAGTTGGTCATTGATAAGGCGGTTGCAGACAACGCTGGGAAATACACTGCCAAATACAAGGATGCAGAAACAGCAGCCACGCTTTCCATTCAGGGTAAATATTGTCTTTGTATTATTGTAAAGATAACCATTTTAAAATGTTTAATTATCAAGTGACACTTGTATGCGTGTAAGAAAATATACACATCCGATAGTCTCAGTCCAACAACATACAGCTTTTTAGTCAAAATGGACCTAAACATTATAAAATAGATAAACAAACAGAAGTGCTAATGGTGTGTGCTTCCGAACATTTCACTTTGTTCCTTATATAAAACCATGCATCTCATATTGTTATGTAGTAAACGTGACAGTTGATATTTAAAACTGCATACACGAGCTTATAAGTTGCTAATACCTGAGGTCGTACCCTCATGACGTATGTATAACACCTCGACATTACTACAGTATATATATATATATATATATATATATATATATATATATATATATATATATATATATATATATATATATATATATATATATATATATATTGATGCCACTTAAAGTCGTGTTAACAAATCCAGGCATGGAAAAGTCTCATGTGGGTGTTGTTTCTCTCTACAGTTCCACCTGAGTTTGGCTCCCACAAGTTCTCCGACAAGTTGATGTTGTACGCCGGCCAGTCTGCCGCCATCGAGATCCCGTTCGGCGGCAGTCCGCAGCCGACAGCCCAGTGGCAGTACAAAGACGGCCGCCTGCCAGACTCACGCAGATTTAAAGAGGACACCATCAAGAATATGACATCACTGACCATCTCTAAAGTTCAGAGGTCAGACGCTGGACCTTATACACTGAAGCTTGGAAACAAATACGGAGAGAGCATTTTCAGTATTCAGCTCGTTGTACTTGGTAAGTGAAATTCTAATTCATATGTTTTATATACTTCGGGCATCTTCTAAATGACTGATGCCCATAAGTTAACAAAACTATTTCCTGATAGATATAGTGTAAGTACGCATCTCTGTGTGTGCGCGCATGCGTATGTACCTAAGTGTTCTAATATGCGTGTGTCAGTGTGTGTGTGTGTGTGTGTGTGTGTGTGTGTGTGTGTGTGTGTGTGTGTGTGTGTGTGCGTGCGTGCGTGCGTTCGTGCGTGCGTGGGTGTGTGTGTGCGTGCGTGTGTGTGTGCGTGCGTGCGTGTGTAAGGATATATACATATGTGTTAGTGTATGTATCATGTATGATGTGCGTGCCTGTGTGTATCTTCACTGCATTATATATATATATATATATATATATATATATATATATATATATATATATATATATATATATATATATATATATTGCATTTCTTCTTGCACAGCACATTATCCGGTACTCCACATTTTCGTTTCCACTTGTATTTCACTAAACGTACTATTGTAGTAGTCGTGTAACTCATTTGAAACGAGCTTTGTTTTAATGTATATTTATTATAAATGTGCCCTTAATTGTTTCATTTTTAATACAGACAAACCAGGTGCCCCTGAGAACTTCAAGGTGACGGAGGTGACAGAAGACATGATCAGTGTCCGCTGGGACACACCTTCTGACAACGGAGGCTGTCTCATCACGGCATACGTGGTCGAGTACCGCGAAGCGAGCAAGAGGTCCTGGCAGAGCGCGGGCACGACTGGTGACGTCGAAATGACAGTCACCCGACTAACCGAGGGACAGATGTACATGTTCCGAGTGGCCGCCGAGAATGAAGTTGGAACCGGACCATTTGTCGAGCTCGCAAAGGCTGTTGCACCAAAGAACAAATTCGGTAGGTTTATTATTGTAGTTTTCAAGCTTCAACAATAAGAATGGTAATGTTGATGATGGCATGGATTGTAATGGTGATACTAATGGTCAAAATTATAATGCTAATACTTCATGTATCAGTTTATATTTAATGTAAGGACTTTTTTATGTGTGGCATTTGTAATAGTAACAGATTGATTCAATAGCTCGTTGCTATTCCTACATATATAATATGTCTGTATATGCCAATTGTCACTTTTCGATTTACATTGGTAGCAGTCGTCCCTCATTAACATAGATCTGCGACACTCCCAAAAGAAACCACCAGTTCCACTTTTCTATTAATTGTATGATAAACCTTAACTAATTATTACATCAGGAAGTTTGTTATGACTATTTTCGTTCTCTCCACAAGATCCACCAGGACCACCGTCAGCTCCAGAAGCAGCTGATATCACGAAGGAGTCATGTGTGTTGTCATGGCAACCGCCGACAGAGGATGGCGGCACTCCAGTAACTGGTTACTTGGTTGAGCGTTGCACAGTGCCGAGCGCGCGCTGGATGCGCGTGACGCGAGAGCCGGTGTCAGAGCCGACCTTCAAGGTGACGCAACTGATGGAGGACACGCAGTACGAGTTCCGCGTGATTGCACTTAACAAAGTCGGCGAAAGTCCACCTGGACCAAAGTCGAACCCGGTCCTTGCAAAGGATCCATGGGGTATGTTGTAATCCTCTCAATGTGCGATGATAGAGTGGCTCTTAAAAAAGTGAGTTGTTAATGTATTTTATAAATGCAAGATAGCGGTGAGACTGACTCTCTGTCAATCTCTTGCCAAGTACGGCAAAGACAAAATTAATACATACTACGCGTGTAAATGGGAGGAATGCGTTATTATATTGTGAAAGCAAGCACTTACCATTCTTCTGATACATATTGGTTGGTCTATGTGAATATACGTTCAAGGATGTGATGGGAAGATATGATTGCAAGTGCTAGAGTATGGGTGACCCTGTTGAACAAAGATACGCTAGTTGTACTCTTGTGGCATACAACTTATCGTATACACACATTACTTAATATTAAACAAATCACTTTGTGTGAACCACAGATAAACCCGGAAAACCAGAAGCACCGGAGGTTACATTGACAACAGCCACCAGTGTCACCATCAGCTGGAAGCCGCCTCTTAGCGATGGCGGTGCTGAGATCTTCAACTATGTGGTCGAGTACCGCATGGAGGGAGGCTTCAAGTGGACGCGAGCCACCGAGGAAGACAACCCGGACACGAAGTGTACCATCACTGGTCTCAAGACCAACCGGGAGTACGAGTTCCGCATTGCCGCTGAGAACAGGGCCGGTGTTGGACCCCCGTCAGAGCCTACATCTCCGGTAGCAGTCAAGGAAATCATAGGTCAGCCATCGGTTTTCTGATTCATTATGTCGTATATGCTGTGTAAACTGGTACTGTATAAATGCGTTAATTATTGACATTTTACGGTTGTCTGTGTGTGGCCCGTGTCAGATGGATACGTAAATGTTCCGTACAAAGATCAAATTAAATTGTGTTTTACTATTGTTTATACTATCAAATTCACATTGGGTACGGCATGTCGTATTTGAGTGAACATTACATCCACTGGAATTGAAAATAGCATCATTGGCATTATTGGCAACATATTTCACAATATAAAAGTGAGTAAATGAATATGCCTCATGAGACTTGACATTGCTTGCAGTTGGCAGTCCACCAGAGGTTGTCGAGCCGCTGCAGAACGTAGTGATGCAGACCCCGGGTGAGGCCGTTCTCAAGTGCGACATCACACCAGGAGATCCTGTCGCTGACGTCCACTGGTTCAAGGACAGCAAGGAGCTGTACAAGGGCAGGAAATACAGCATGTCTTATGTCAACGATGTTGCATTGTTGACTATCGCTGAACCGACTGTGAAAGACAGCGGCAGTTACCGCTGTGAAGCTGTTAACAAACTTGGCACCGTGGAAACCGACTGCAGTCTTGTTGTACAAGGTACGGTCCACATATTGTTAAGCAATAATCAAACGTGAATGTTTTTTTAAGGAATATCTTGGTACTGGTTAACGGAATATGTCCTCTCGAATATATTGAAATGAAATATACATGCATGATGAAATTACATATCCATACCGTAGACATGTTGCATACTTACAATAATCTAATTAAATTACATCAATTGTTTATCCTCTCAGGAAATTATGCATGTCCTTTCTGTGTGTCCGTTCAGTCTTGTTTCCAGAGTGTGTCTATCCTCTATTGTTTTCGATTTTACACATTTTACATTTATCTGCAACATATGATAATATATGATATATATTTTTTATTTTCCAAACAGCTGCACCTGTAATCGACTACGACACATCCCTGAAGGAGCCATTGAGACTCAAGGGAGGTTCTTCCCTCATCCTTACGGTGAACATAACTGGAGAACCAAAGCCTGAGTCACACTGGTTCTTAGAAGACGTTGAGATCCAACCCGACGAGCGCATCCAAATCGAGGGTGATGGAACTTTCTCACGGCTGACCGTAAAGGACGTCTCAACGAGGAATGCCGGAAAATACACAGTAACGGCTGAGAACAAAGTTGGGTCTTCCAGCGCCGCGTTCGATGTGGCAATCCAAGGTGAGCTGTAGTGGTGTCGTCTTCCCCGTAATCCTTTATGAGACGGGAGCCACGTTACACATTTTTTCACCCTCTCGATGACTTGTCTCCATCTCTCTCGCGCTCCTACCTGAATTGTAATCTTCTTCTTCACTTCGTACCGGCGTTTTATCAATATTTTTTGTGGAGGCCGACGTGTCATTTCATTTTGAACATATTAATGCTGGAATAATGGATTTTATACTGTTATATCATTATAAATGGTGTGCCTAGATATAAATAAATGTTCTGGTTTGAGAGGTGACCCACAAGTAACTTTATGATATGAAGTACAAGGCAATACACGCAACACAAGTTTGAATTTAAATAATAAAACTCCACAGTATGATATAACATTGTTCTCTTAATGTCTGAGTTCTAAAGTCTGTAATCACACAGGGCTTAATAGCCCAGTTGTGTGTCTCATGTGCAAAATCAGTACCCACTCCCTGCAATTTGAAAGTTAGCAACGGTGAAATGTGAAGCACTCATGGTGAAATGTGAAACACTTAGAACAGTTCAAAGGACTGTATACCAAGCTACATAAAAGAGCATTTCTTTAAATATACAGCTGCCATCATTTCAGACAAGCCATCACCACCACGCAACCTGCAGGTGGTGGAGATCTACAAAGACTACATCTGTGTGACGTGGCAAGCCCCGGAGAATGACGGCAACTCACCCATCACTGGCTACGTTGTGGAGAAGGCCGATGCTAAGAGACGCACCTTCACGACGTCCGGCAAAACCGACAGCGACACACTCAAGTTCAAAGTGAGCCAACTCTACGAGGGCAAGGAGTACTTGGTGCGCGTGTTTGCCGAGAATGCGATTGGACAGAGTGAGCCAGTCTGTCTTCTGGAACCAGTCACTGCTAGATTGCCATTTGGTGAGTTTCACTCATTTTATATTACAATTCTTACAAGAGAGGCATTCATTTGAATATATGTAAAACTAACAGTTACTTTGATAATGTGCATCTAACAAATATGGTTTGAAATTGTGAATATGCAGTGTTGGTCATCACCCGTCTTCAAACTATCTGCCCTAAAACATATCTCAGATATCTATTGTAATAAACCGTTATATATTCTGTAAAATCCTAAATGAAGCACATTTGGATTTTTTATGAAATCGGAACAGTGTGCTAGCTTCTCAACAAAAGTGGTATGTATTTTCTTGGAAAGGAATTTGAACACAACTGCTACACACCATGCAATCTGCTGAGTTGAGTGATGTCTTTTCATATTTATAAGTGTATATGCAATTAGCAATATTTCAAAATACGATTACGTTACATTGTTATTAGGATATATGTTGTATTGGTAATATATACCCAGTTGGCATCACGTACATGACCGTTGTAGATGCACCGGATGCACCTGAGAACGTACAGATTGATGACTTGACGAAGAAGTCCTGCACTCTGACATGGCAACCGCCCGCATTTGATGGCGGATCACCAATCAGAGGCTACTACATCGAGAAATGTACTGGATACAGCTCCCGCTGGACCAAGGTCAATCGTGAGCCAATCAAGGCGACCATGATGACCTTTGATGACCTCGTCGAGGGCAGCGAGTACAACTTCCGGGTGTGTGCTGAGAACGAGGCTGGCGTCAGCAAACCTTCTCAAACGACAGGCACCTTTGTTGCGAAAGATCCCTATGAGAAACCCGGGAAGCCAACGGACGTGAAAGTGGAGGAAATCACCAAGGATTCAGCCACTCTGGCATGGTCTCCGCCAAGCGATGACGGTGGCGCGCCCATCACAAATTACATCGTGGAGATGCGCGAAGCTGGCGACATGAAATGGCGGGTTGCCAACAAAGGTCAGGTGATCAGTGACGCGTCGTACAACGTGAGCGGCTTGAGAGAGGGCGTCTCATACGAGTTCCGTGTCAGTGCTGAGAACAAGGCTGGAACAGGAGCGCCGTCAGTTCCATCAAAACCTGCGAAATACGGTACGTTTGTTGACGTATAGTCATAACATTTTGACGATGCAGTGTATCGTGCTCCTTAACAATGGTTAATGAAAAGTCATCAAAAAATAATGTCAGTGGTTTGGAAATTAATATAATTTTGTGATGCCTGACTTTTTTTTATTAAATTTGAAATAGTGCACTGTACTACCATTGAATGTTGACATGGTAAGCAGATTTATGGTAATGGTAAGCAGTATTTATAGGCTACGCCATTGGCAATAGTGTATTACATTAGATAAGTGTATTAGTTGCAGTTTACTGTGTAGTACGGAGTGTGTCCTACGTGTATCACATTTGACAAAGATTGCTAATAACACAAATAAAATCTTCATTCCAGTTGAAGAAATAATCTTTCTTCGGGGTCTGGAGGACATCAGTGTGACCTCAGCCAATGTCACCGTGACCTTCGAGTGTGAACTCTCCAAGGACGGTCTCAAGGTCGAGTGGTACAAGGGTGACAAGAAACTACGACGCGATGACAGATACAACATGTCGAGTGTCGGCAAAGTTCACACACTTGTTATTGACAAGGTTGCCGCCGACTGCGTGGGAGATTACAGTGTTGTTTTCCAGAAACTCTCGTCTTCCGCTAAGCTCTCCATGGAAAGTGAGTGTGTGGAAATTAACAGTAACACGGGGTACTCATATTTTACAAGGCTGCGTCACTTTCATAGTTAAACCGGCAATATTACTTGTTGTAGTCAAACTAATAAGAAGAATTGGTATGCTTAACAGACACAACATTGTTCCATTGCGGTTGGCTTCTCGCTACAAGAAACTCCGCTTTGGGCCAGGTAGACTAGATTCTATTGAATGGCTCATTCACTTACATTGGGAATAGAGAATGATTCAATCCCAGCCAGTGTATTTGATTCCACTAAACGGCTGATTCTGTTTTCCATGACTCTGTTAAGCAGAGTCAATTGTAACGTTTTTCGCTTAGTACGACTGTATCAATGTTTCGTTCGCAACATTTGACTACACATGACTAGTGTGTTTCGCTTACATCTAAATGATGTGTTTCTCTACAGTTCCACCTGAGTTTGGCTCCCACAAGTTCTCGGACAAGTTGATGTTGTACGCCGGCCAGTCTTCCGCCATCGAGATCCCGTTCGGCGGCAGTCCGCAGCCGACAGCCCAGTGGCAGTACAAAGACGGCCGCCTGCCAGACTCACGCAGATTTAAAGAGGACACCATCAAGAATATGACATCACTGACCATCTCCAAAGTTCAGAGGTTAGACGCTGGACCTTATACACTGAAGCTTGGAAACAAATACGGAGAGAGCATTTTCAGAATTCAGCTCGTTGTACTTGGTAAGTGAATATGTATATATTAATTGCTTACATTAAAATTGTTTTGATGTGATACTAATGACCTGTTTGTTTCAGCCAGGTACGAACATTTGATTAATTTACCATGTCAGCTTACTTGGTCAACCTGTGGCATTTCGACAACTAGAACTGGTAGTCAAGTTTGCTTGCTCCATGCCTTCTTGTCAAGGACTTGTTAAATTTGGCAGCGTCAATGTTCAATTAATTTTATTGTTATATAATCTATCATGTATGGCCATTGATAACAGCAAACATTCAGATTGAAGTGCAGCGAATATTGAAAATACTATTTAGTTTGCTAATTTTCCGCTGATTGCACATTTATAATTCGTCCTCCATTTATTCAGACTGAAGCATACGTGAGATGTTTACTAATACTTCAGAATATTATTTTTGGCAAGTCAAATCTTATACAATATAATATAATATAAAATACTTCTATTGTGCTAAAATCCTCGGGAGACCAAAGTTCGGCAGCGCATTAAAACAGAAGATGACAAGAAGTTCCTAATCCATAAGCAGTTCCAGTTGTAAACAGTTTGATTGGTATGCTGGGAAACTATGAAGGATAAGCACATTTAAACAGGCGGGTTTTTAGTTTACGGCGAAATGTTGTTATATTTCCTACAGACTTAACACTAAATTTGGTGTTCTTCCTCCTGTTACTTTGAGTTTGAGTACGCCAAATCATATCTCTACTGTCATTTATCTGTGTTGCAGACAAGCCAGGTGCCCCTGAGAACTTCAAGGTGACAGAGGTGACAGAGGACATGATCAGTGTCCGCTGGGAGACACCTTCTGACAACGGAGGCTGTCTCATCACGGCATACGTGGTCGAGTACCGCGAAGCGAGCAAGAGGTCCTGGCAGAGCGCGGGCACGACTGGTGACGTCGAAATGACAGTCACCCGACTGACCGAGGGACAGATGTACATGTTCCGAGTGGCCGCCGAGAATGAAGTTGGAACCGGACCATTTGTCGAGCTCGCAAAGGCTGTTGCACCAAAGAATAAATTCGGTGAATATTTATTTACTTTCTAATAATTTCAGCTCGTATTTAATAGAAGAAGAGTTTTGTTTCGAGATAATAACATCATAGCATGTATAACTGGTTATTATAATGCTTGTAATTTCAACAGTTTCAGTGATGTTCCTTAAATATATTCATTTTTGTTAACCCAAATAGAACACAACGTTTGCTTTTCTTTTCATTTATAGTTTTAAACATATCTGCTTAATTTTAATTAATAATGAACAATGATGTTATTTTATGTTATGCTTACTTAGTCGAATTGGTTCCATCGTCTAGAGACGAAGGAGACAGTCAAAGTGCTCCACTTGGATCGATCAGTAGCTATCATCCTAACGTCGTATATTAAGCAGCAAAACATGTTTATTATTACAAATGTATGCATAATTATCAATTGTTCACTATATAACTGTGCATTATATCTCGTCCTAGATCCTCCAGGACCACCGTCAGCTCCAGAAGCAACGGAAGTCACGAAGGAGTCATGCGTGTTGTCATGGCAACCACCGACAGAAGATGGCGGCACTCCAGTAACTGGCTACTTGGTTGAGCGTTGCACAATGCCGAGCGCGCGCTGGATGCGCGTGACCCGAGAGCCGGTGTCGGAGCCGACCTTCAAGGTGACGCAACTGATGGAGGACACGCAGTACGAGTTCCGCGTGATTGCACTCAACAAAGTCGGCGAAAGTCCACCTGGACCAAAGTCGAACCCGGTCCTTGCAAAGGATCCATGGAGTAGGTGGAATGTTTGTCGTTTGTCGTATAATTCGCCAAAGTAGCTTCATATAGAAATAACGTATATCTAACAAAGTTAAATATCCGTAAAAGGAAAATAAATGTGTGAAATATATGTTGTCCAAAACTCCATCCCTATTGCAATGAACATTCTATCTTCTTTATTGTTGTATTTAATTAATGGGTTCAAATGTGCAGTTATACGTGTGCGTGCGTGCGTGCGTGCGTGCGTGCGTGCGTGCGTGTTAACGGATGTTTTGTTATAATCCTGTGATATGTGTACCCAAATTGCATTATTCAAAGCATTAATTGCCTTGTCAGACAAACCAGGTAAACCGGACGTACCCGAGATCACCGAAGTGACAAAGACAAGCTGCTCGCTCAGTTGGAAGCCACCACAGGATGACGGTGGTGCTGAGATCTTTAACTATGTGGTGGAATATCGCATAGAGGGGGGCTTTAAGTGGAAGCGAGCGACGGACACCAATGTAACGGACACCAGATACACAGTGAAAGGTCTCAAGTCAGAGCAGATGTATGAGTTCCACGTTGCTGCGGAGAACAAGGCTGGCGTTGGACCGATGTCTGACCCCACCTCTCCTGTAGAGGCCAAGGAAGTCTTAGGTAAAGTTATTAATTTTGATAGAATGCTTTTCAAAATGTTTAAATAGTTTTTGATTTACCTAATATTAAAGTCTTTATTGTTTCAATGTTAGATTTTTTTACACACTATAATTTCTTAAAACATAGATTCATGCGTTATAATTTGGCAGTTAACAGAATAGGTATGTGAATTAAATGCGGATACATTAACTTAATTAACAGTATTGAATTAGTTAAATTACAATATTTAATATATAATTTTATTTTAATTTGTGATTATAAGTGAATACTACGAAAGCAGTTGTTGTGCTCGCCTTGCCAGTAGTAAATACGCTACTTGTTGTTGTTGTTGTTGTTGTTATAAACTGTGTCTATTGCGTTTTGGGTGGACATAGACATAGTGCATTCCATCTTTGCAGTGGGCATTGCACCAACGGTGGTGGCAAAACTACAGGACCAGGTGGTGACAGCCCAGACAGATGTCACATTGAAGTGTGACATCAGCCCTGGAGACCCTGTCGCCAGCACCACTTGGTACAAGGACAACAAGGAGTTGCGAGCAGGAAGGAAGCTGAGTATGTCCTATCTCGACGACGTGGCATCTCTCGTCGTCAAAGACGTCAGTCTTACTGATGCAGGAAGCTACAGTTGCGAGGCTGTGAATAAGATCGGGCGTGTGCAGACTGACGGAAAACTCACTGTACACGGTACGATAATCAGAAGCATCAGTATTCACTGTTCAAGGGTAGTGACTTGCACGTTATGATAGGACAGTTAACAGTTTTCGATTGTTACAGTAATCAATAATCAGTTGCACATGCAGAGAACAAATCCAGTGTGTGTGTATATATATATATATATATATATATATATATATATATATATATATATATATATATATATATATATATATATATATATATATATATATATATATATATATATATATATATATATATATATATATATATATATATATATATATATATATATATATATATAGTGTATTATCTGTGAAATTTAAGTATTTCTTTTAAAACACGCCAACATTATTTTTAGCACATTATAATGTTCTACTAGATATTACATCTTTTTGAAAATGTAGCTCTACTATGTCTAACACATTCAAAATGTATACATTATACCTATTTTTGACGCTCAGTTCGCGTAATTGCACCACTATAGATACAATTCCCATAAATATAAACAAATCAACGAGCCTTCTGTAGAATTGTACAATTTCACAGAATCACTGAAGTAATAAACGTGTTAGACATACGTTTGCTACGGGATAGAGAGACGGGACTGTTCTTGTTGTAGCTGCACCAGTCATTGATTACGACGCTTCACTGGGCCAACGGCAGAAACTGAAGGGTGGTTCTTCCCTCATTCTTATGGTGAACATCAAGGCAGAGCCAAAGCCTGAGGTGCGGTGGTTCCTGGAAGGCAATGAAATCAGCTCCGGTGCGAAAATTGAAGGTGACGGAAGCTATTCAAGACTGACTGTGACAAACACATCTTCAAAAGACGCTGGCAAGTACAAGGTGACGGCTGAGAACGCAGTCGGAAGCGACACCGCTGAATTCACTGTTGCTGTGACAGGTAAGCTTCGTTCGTTGGGTGTATGTGCGTGCGTGCGTGCGTGCGTGCTTGCGTGTAATGCATATGCAACTATTCGTGTGTGCATGCTTTGTAGATTGCAATCAAAAATAGTAATTTTTTACATTTAACACAGCATACACTCATGCGTCATATAGTCATCTACATTTGACATTTCATGTTGTTACCTTCAGTGTAGTAATACGGTTTATATTGACTAATTCATGTTTAAATGACAGCTGAATTACACGCTGGTTCATTGTGCAATTCATAATATACAATTCGTTTGGGAATAGTTTGTAAGTAGATGTAAACTCGTGTTCTTTCAGACAAGCCATCGCCACCACGCAACCTGCAGGTGGTGGAGATCTATAAAGACTACATCTGTGTGACGTGGCAAGCCCCGGAGAATGACGGCAACTCACCCATCACTGGCTACGTTGTGGAGAAGGCCGATGCTAAGAGACGCACCTTCACAACTTCGGGCAAAACCGACAGCAACACACTCAAGTTCAAAGTGAGCCAACTCTACGAGGGCAAAGAGTACTTGGTGCGCGTGTTTGCCGAGAATGCGATTGGACAGAGTGAGCCAGTCTGTCTTCTGGAACCAATCACTGCTAGATTGCCATTTGGTGAGTTGCGAGTTCGTCGTACCACGTAAAATAAACTTCACATTGATAAAATTGGATGTACGTTTCATTAAGTAACCCTATTTAATTAGACCTATGATGAAATACGTTTAATAAAATCCTTTTTGTTTAGTTATGTTTTTCTTCTGAAGAATTAAGACATGCCTGGCATCAGTCAAGTTCATCTATTAATCCAGTGGTTCATATCTTGCGGATCTGTTATATTTCTCTCTGTCCTCCTTGGTATTTTATCATGTGCCCTATGTAATTAATAATTTTAAAATACCATCAATCTTTTGTGCTGCTACTGGGTATTTTTTCAAAATAATTATTGATACCTAAGATTTTGGACATCTCTTTCTTGACAAATTAATCAGATATAACTAATAATAATAAAATGTTGGTTTTGTCAAGAAGCAATTGTGGAAATATTTGCTCTGTTGTTCTGTCATTGTATACGATAGGCCTATTGCTTGTTTTTAATGTTGTACACAACATACTAATACCACTTGGTTGTCATTCCTAGACCCGCCTGGTGCACCTGAGAACGTACAGATTGATGACTTGACGAAGAAGTCCTGCACTCTGACATGGCAACCGCCCGCATTTGATGGCGGATCACCAATCAGAGGCTACTACATCGAGAAATGCACTGGATATAGCTCCCGCTGGACCAAGGTCAATCGTGAGCCAATCAAGGCGACCATGATGACCTTTGATGACCTCATCGAGGGCAGCGAGTACAACTTCCGGGTGTGCGCTGAGAACGAGGCTGGCGTCAGCAAGCCTTCTCAAACGACAGGCACCTTTGTTGCGAAAGATCCCTATGAGAAACCAGGGAAGCCAACGGACGTGAAAGTGGAGGAAATCACCAAGGATTCGGCTACTCTGGCATGGTCTCCGCCAAGCGATGACGGTGGCGCGCCCATCACAAATTACATCGTGGAGATGCGCGAAGCTGGCGACATGAAATGGCGGGTTGCCAACAAAGGTCAGGTGATCAGTGACGCGTCGTACAACGTGAGCGGCTTGAGAGAGGGCGTCTCCTACGAGTTCCGTGTCAGTGCTGAGAACAAGGCTGGAACAGGAGCGCCTTCAAGTTCATCAAAACCTACGAAATATGGTAAGTGCGAAGACGGAATATTCAGAAAGGTTTAAGTCATGTTTTGTTATGGGTGAATTATTTGTTATAAACATTGGGACAGCAAAAGCTTATTAGGTTTCAAGCAAATCCCACGAATAGCTAAACAGACACGTAACGGAAGCATGTAAACATGAACACATTTACTATGACTATGAATATCTAAATATGTCAACATGAAATTGTTTTATTCAACTGATAAGTTGTGAAAGTTGTTTGGTTTTTCCAGTTGAGGATATTAGAATAGTGCGAGGTCTGGAGGATATCAAGGCGACATCAACCAATGTCACCGTGACCTTCGAGTGTGAACTGTCTAAGGACGGTCTCAAGGTCGAGTGGTACAAGGGTGACAAGAAACTACGACGCGGTGACAGATACAACATGTCAAGTGTCGGCAAAGTTCACAAACTTGTTATTGACAAGGTTGATTCTGAAGATGTCGGAGAATACTCAGTTGTATTCGAAAAGCTCTCATCCACTGCGAAACTCTCGTTGGAAGGTAACCTGAGTCATCACGTGCATGATATTGTTGAATGTCGTATATATGTTGCCTTGTAAAAGTGATAGCGTTAATGTTTGTTTTTTCATTGGTTTTGCCTTGCATATTTTTACTGGTAGTATATGTTTGACATTAAACATTTAAATAAAGTGTAGTTTTTACAACAATACACAGGACATCGTCCTTTAGCCAAGATAAATATCTGGTTTGGGTGCTAACATGGGTGAATATGTTTTTTTTTATTAGATAAGACAGTATATCCTTTCCTTCAGAAAATATCTGAAGATATGATCATGATAAATATTGCCTTCGTCTTGAATACATTAAGAAAAAATATTGTTAGAGCCATCTTTGTTTTACCTTAGTTTAACATTTCCTTCTTATGATACATAGTCGAGCTTTACCTGTAAATGTTTTGCTTACACCGCACTGAATAGCCGCCTTTTGCTGCAGTTCCACCAAGTTTTGGTGAACACAAACAATCGGAGAAGCTGGTGTTGAAGGCGGGCAGTTCCAGCGCCATCGAGATACCATTCAGTGGCAGTCCACAACCACATGTCACGTGGAAGTACAAGGGTGGTAAACTACCCGACACCAGGCGATTCCGCGAGGAGACCATACGGAATATGACGTCACTGACCATGAGTAAAGTGTTGAAGACGGACTGTGGGGAATACACTGTCAGTCTGGAGAATCCGTTTGGACGCAACATTCTGTCAATCAAACTTGTTGTTCTCGGTAAGTGCGGCATGACTATCACATACATGCACACACACACACAAACACCCCCCCCCACACACACGCACGCACGCACGCACGCACGCACGCACGCACACACACACACACACACACACACATTATAAATATATTATTATATTATATATTATAATATATATGTGCGCTCTCTCTCCCTCCCTCCCTCTCTCCCTCCTTCCCTCCCTCCCTCCCTCTCTCTCTCTCTCTATATATATATATATATAATATTTTTAAGATATTTCATAATATTATGTGTTAAATAATAATGTATATTTAATAATTTTAAACAATATATTTATTGATGCAGACAAGCCAGGTGCACCGAGAAACCTGAAGGTCACGGGCGTCACGCAGAACTCCGTGTCGCTCAAGTGGAACGAGCCGGATTCTGACGGTGGCAGCGAGCTGACCAACTATGTGCTGGAGGATCGCGAGGGTGTCAGAAGGGCGTGGCAGCGAGTAGGATCTGTGGACGTGACGGAGGAGTGCCAGTACACAGTGCCACTGCTAACTGAAGGAGCACAGTACGTGTTCCGTGTTGCCGCAGAGAACAGCGTTGGAGTGGGAGAGTTTGCCGAATTATCACAAACTGTCATCCCCAAAAGTCAATTTGGTAAGTGGAAAATTTACAGAAACCATTCTCTTTTGCGCTTGTAACGTCCGTAAAATACACAAGGTATTTTTGCGTGCGCTGTATGTAGTGACATATGGAAATGATTGTATCAAACTTTACTTTCCAGACGTGAAAAATCTGTAAAAAAAATTATTTATTGTATTCGCAAAGCTGGCTGCATTAATAAAACTGGCGACATTGCCATGGGTGTGGTTTGATTGTTGCATGTTGTTTGGGCCAATGTTAAACACATGGAATTTAGTGTGAAAATTTTGGCTTTTATATATGCATACCTAATTTTAACCATTCATGTGTTCCTGTGAGTACTAATGTGCGGAAACCCACCTACGTTGGTCCTTAAGGTATTCGTAATCACAAACCCTGACTATTGCTTTCTTTGTCCGTCAGATGCTCCTGGAGCGCCTTCAGCCCCCGTCGTCACTGACGTGTTCAGTGACTCGTGTGCGTTGACCTGGAGTCCGCCAGACTTCGACGGAGGAGCCCCAATCACTGGTTACTACGTGGAGCGTAGCAGCGGTCGAACCGGCCGCTGGATCCGCATCACCCGGGATGCCATCACAGAGAAGTGCTGTCATCGGGTGACTGAACTGATTCAAGACAACGAGTATCAGTTCCGTGTGATTGCGATGAACAAGGTTGGCCTAGGACCAGCCGGGCCAGCTTCTGAACCGGTCATAGCAAAGGACCCGTGGGGTAAGTCATTTGTAGTTTCGTAAATGTTTAATTGGAAATGTGTGTCTTAAATTGTACATTATGGATACATGTGTTTTTGCTAAATTTATGTTGTTGTGTATCTTTTACGCGTGCTGGAAACAATACACTTTCTGATAATCTTAAACTTGTTTATCTGCACTGTGACATGAATGCATTATTATAATGTTTCATTCGTTCAAATAAAACAATAATGTTGGTCACAGCACTACTAACTATTGGCATATTTCTATTTATAAACTGCTGTAGATCCCTCTGGAAATCAGGTGCGCCTGTTGGGAATGCAGCGTGAATGTTGTCCGATAGTCTTTGTCCTTCTCTCCCATTGGCGGTTCTTCACGTAGCTTCAGCTACGCTCGATGTGGGGCACATCATCATTAATATCCCCTCGGCGTATAGCGCAGACTATTTCTTCTAGTGCTACTACTTATTGTGGTCATTTGTCATTTCGTCGATACACAAATACACGTTTACTGATGATAGTCACTGTCTAAACCCATCCTAATTCTGCAACATGCCTGTTTGTATTAATTATATTAGTTAGGCACATCTCATTCAACTTCTCTGATGCAATGCCTCTATTGTTGTTACCCAGGTAAGCCAGACAAACCTGGCGTGCCCCAGATCGTCGATGTTAACAAGACCAAGATCTCCCTCTCGTGGGAGCCACCAAAGAGCGACGGAGGCAGTCCGATCTTCAACTACTGCGTGGAGTACCGCGAGGAGGGTCTGTTCAAGTGGACGCGAGCCAACAGGGACAACATGGACGAGACCAAGTTCACCGTGAAGAGTCTCAAAGAGAACACCGTCTACGAGTTCCGCGTGGCAGCCGAGAACAAGGCTGGCACAGGCGCCTACTCGGAGAATACATCGCCAGTAAAAGCCGAGGAAAGAGTTGGTAAGTTCATCGTTGAACGTCGCTAGGGTTTTTATAAACAACTGCGTTGTGGCACAGTAAGACAACGTTCTTTAGAATTACTTAAGCACAGCTGTGGTGAGCACTTTGTTGTGTTGTGATATCAGGAATTGTTGGATGTATATATCTCGCCATTATTAGTTCATAAGAACTTCAGTTGTTGCAAATAATGTATGCATTTACGCTAACTACGACCAACAACGTTCGTTAACAAATCCTAATGTATACGAATTCATGTGATACTTTTTGCGCTTTACTTGTAAATATCCAAGAGGTAGTGGTAATTTATACTAACATTGTACCATTGCCTTTTTAAATATCACCATGCAGGTACGGGCCTAATTATTTTTATTTATTCATTTATTGATATGTAATTTAATGCTTCGTTGCTGTATTTAATATTTTGTGCATTTTTAATATGTACTTACGCATAATATTCAACATATGTTGTTGCAAATCAAGCTAAATGTATTATTATATTTCAGTTGGCACTAAGCCCGAACTGTTGACGCGTCTAAAGGACACGAAGGTAGTGGCTCCAACCCCGGTCACGTTGAAATGTGAGATCGCTCCGGGAAGCCCAGAACCTACACTCACCTGGTACCGGGATAATCGTCAGTTGAAGCCCAACAAGAAGTACAACATGTCCTACACTGGTGGTGATGCTTCGCTTGTGATCAACAACACGGAATTGGGTGATGCCGGACGGTACAGATGCGAGGCGGACAACCGCGTTGCTCGTGTTGAAACGGAGGCTACACTCACTGTTCATAGTAAGTTTCGTACGTTACTAGTAGATTTAACGTAGGCTCTAATGTCACGTGATGGTAATTACAACATATTGGTAATTTGCACAAAGGCTTCAATGGGTTGTTTGTTTTTGTGGAAATATTTTTTTTATCATTATTATAGAAAAACGAGATCGCCACATCATTGTGAATATCATGTGCCACCAGAATATGCCACCACATTTAAATTCCTTGCATTTATATAAATTCAGTTGGATATGGGTTATATTTTTCCGCGTGATGGATTTAGTATTTGTGCGTGGTTTTATATACAGCAGTCCTAAACATTTTCGGTTGGATAATACATTGCTAATTTTAATATTTATTTCGATGGCAAAAACAAGCGATGATATTGTATATTACTTACTTACTACTTCCCATCTGAGATTTCCCCTTTTTGACTGACCATGGTTGTCGAATCCTTACAGCTGTTCCAAAGATAGACTACGACAAGAAGCTGGACTCCACCCAAACGGTGAAAGCCGGCTCCCTGCTCATACTCCAAGTGAACGTCTCTGGCTCTCCCAAGCCGGCCGTCAGCTGGATGTTGAATGGCAAGCCAGCGGACGTATGCAGGAATGTCACCATTGAAAGCACACCAGATAGCTCTAAGTTAACAGCCAAGGGCAGCAACCCTACCAATGCTGGCAAGTACACCGTGACAGCGCAGAACGAGGCTGGGGTTGGCTCAGCGGACTTCACTGTAGTTGTCATAGGTAAGTTTATATGACCGTGAATATGGAACACACAGCTGTTTACTTAAACGAAGTACTGTATTAGTTATTGATATATATATATATATATATATATATATATATATATATATATATATATATATATATATATATATATATATATATATATATATATATATATATATATATATATATAGTTGGAATTCGCACTAATGTTAATTTATGTAGGAATTAAACACAATGTCATCACTGGCGTCGAAACTGCGGAATCTCTAAGTATACTTCTCGAAAGTTAAAATCAAATGTAATCTTTTGCATGTGTGCAAAGGCAAAAACCAAGGTAATGCACTGCGTTTTCATCCAATTTAACTCCTGGTTATCCCTTACGCAAGTGCCCACAGGGCTGTTTTTCTAATGTGGAAATGTGTTGTCTTCCAGGCAAACCTTCTGCGCCAGAGAACCTGTGCGTGACGGACGTGCACAAAGACAGCGTCGCCCTCAAGTGGGAGGCGCCTGAAACAGACGGCGGCATGCCGGTCAAGTCGTATAATGTTGAGAAGCGTGACGCGATGAAGACGTCCTGGTTGAATGCCGGTCGGGTTGATGGAGACACGTTCACGTTCAAGGTGTCCCACCTGATAGAGGGCAACGACTACTATTTCCGGGTAGCCGCTGAAAACAAGATTGGCGTCGGGGAACCAGCAGAGCTAAGCAAAGCTGTCACCGCAAAGCTGCCATACGGTACGTCAATTAATATTTGTCTCAATATGTTAACAGCTGTGCAATAATTTATCATTATGTTAGGATGGTTATAACTTTGGTCTCCTATATTAGAGACCATGGTTCCAAATTCCTATCGTTGCGATCTTTGGAAACACGTTTTATTGTTCATTGCGTCAATTCCATCGTCTGTTTAAGTGGTTATTGAATGTATGGTTAAATATATGCGATATGGGAACACTGTCTTAGGTTGGTATATTCTATTGTGTAGGATATTACTCCGGACGGATATTGTCCAGGTCGATATTGATGGGATTAGTCACGTGAGGATATGGAGTTATTGGTGGAAAATATTATCCCGAGGGATATTGTGTTGTCACCCAAAAAAAATGTAAGTTGACTGACTCAATGCGAATGTGTTGCGCCTTGTGTACAACAGAACCACCAGCAGCGCCACGCAAGCTGACAGTGGACGAAGTGAGCAAGTCGGCCTGTGTGCTCAGTTGGAAGGCGCCCGAGTTTGACGGCGGCTCTCCCGTCACCGGCTACTTCGTCGAGTACCAGCAGCCGGCCTACAGCACGCGTTGGCTGAAGGTGAACAAGACCCCACTGAAGCAGCCGACGTTCACCGTGAAAGACCTCGTTGAGTTCAGCGAGTACGATTTCCGTGTCATGGCAGAGAACGCTGCGGGAATGAGCCAGCCGTGCAAGATATCAGACCTGGTCATTGCAAAGGAGCCTTATGATAAACCGAGCGCGCCTGGCCGGCCGACCGTGACGGAACTCACGAAGGATGCAGCGAAGCTCTCGTGGACAGCCCCGGAGGATGACGGCAACAGTCCTATCACTAACTATGTGGTTGAGATGCGGCCTGCGAGGACGTTCCACTGGAATACAGTGGCTGACAAGGTGACAGGTCTGTCGTACAATGTGCGTGGCCTGAAGCCTGGCTCGGAGTACGATTTCAGAATAATAGCAGAGAACAAGGCGGGACAAAGTGCACCGTCCGACCTGCTCAGCAGTGTCAAATATGGTAAGGACATCTTTTTCATGGTGTCACCCTTTGTCATTTAAATTACTAACGTTGTCAGTGTATATTGGAATTCAATTAAATTCAATTCTTTATTTCCAAATAAAAATTAAAATATACACATTTTAAACGTATGTAATTCAAATGGAAAATCGAAAGTAGAAGCGTATTACTTATTAATCACTTTTCCCCAATATCAAAGTAACATGTACATATTAATAGTGAACATAACTTTATAGTGTAGTGTTAGTAAATAGCAAATAACTGAAACTCATTAACACATTTATACTTCCAAATATTCTATATTGATTAAGAAGTTGGCACTCGGGAAATATTAAGGAATATGTTATTACAGTGGAAAGCGTATCATTGTGACCATTCTTATGACAGTACAGTAGCTTTAATTTAATTGTATTATTGTGTGTAATGTTTTAGATGTCTTATTAGTTGCAATAAAACTTACATTTTGATCATTGTTATCGCCACAAACTTTCTTACGTGGCCATGTCCATATTATAGTCCTACCCTTAGCTTGTTAAATACAAATACAACATATTAAATTGTTTGAAAAAGGATGTCACTAAATTAATTGACAGTTAGCTCATAACTATTCTTCTTGCCCCGACAGAAGAGAGTTACGCGTTTGTGCGCACTCTGCAAGACCAGCACACAAAGAAGATACCAGACACTGTGACGTTTGAATGTGAATTGTCAGCGCCACAGTTAGCTGTTGATTGGTATAAGAATGGTCGTTTGGTGAAACGGTCCGACAAATACGACATCGCATGTAAGGGCTGCGTGCACACGCTCACTATCAACGACGCTGATGGACGCGATGCTGGCGAATACTCCGTGCATTTCCAGAAGATCCACTCAGAAGCAAAGCTTACGATAGAAGGTATACATTTATATATTCAAGATTGCTGTGTAAAACGACATCCGCCTACATAGAAATGCAGCTGAACGATACATACTTTAACCTCTTGTTACTTATTTTATATATTTTTATAAATTGAGTCATGGTAAAGGAACTGTTACATAACACAAAGTCACATAGCACAATAGTACGTTCTTGAAAAAAGGTACGGCACAGTAGTGTAGTGTATAATTTTCCTGTTTTTATTTTATTAAAACCTTTTAATATAATATAATAATAATAATAAGAAGAAGAACGTCTAGCGCCTAAACCGTGAGGCACTCGAACAAACAAGAATCGCTAAGCATTATATAGGGTGTTCTTAACTGGTGGTCCATGGACCACCTAGGGGACCATGGAAGGGCTTCAGGAGGTCCGTGGAGCAAACATTTATTATTTCGTCGAGTTCCTTCCAGTTTATGTTCATTTTTCTGGGGGTCCATAGATTTCTTTAGATTCTCAAAGGGGTCCGTGACCCAAAAAAAGGTTAAGAAACACTGCATTGTATTATTAACAAAGACACGCAAACGTAATCAAAATGTGTTTTAAACTACACATCCTGTCGATTGGTTTGTTTATTTTGTTAGTTTTTGTTATTATTATTGTCAGTTCAAATTACAATGACGCACAGCATGCAAGCATATTTGTCAATGTGTTATGTACCGGTGATAAATATACCATTGTATCTCCTCTCAGCGCCACCAAAGATAATGATCGATAAGAAACTAGAAGACACGATCATTGTGAACGCGAACAAGTCGGCCATCATTGAGGTTCCGTTCACGTGCCATCCCGCGCCAAAGATCACGTGGCAGTACAATGGCGGCAAACTGCCAAACCCCCACCGTATGACGCACGAGACTATCTACAGCATGACAGCGTTGACCATCAGCCGAGCTGAACGTGGCGACACCGGCAGTTACAGCGTCGTCATTGAAAACCCACACGGCAAGGTGACTGCTACAGTCAAAGTCCAAGTTATTGGTAAGTGGGAATCTACTTGCTTCACTTTGTGTTGTTTTGTGCAGAATCTGTAAGAAAACTGTAATTTATATTCAGTTTTACCTAAGTTCTATATAAAAAAAAATATTTATTATGTTAATTTATGTATAACGGATATTCTTGATGATGGCAGGCGAAGCTAGCTGTGTAATGTAATATAGATATAATAGGCAACGTTATTTCATGCACATATCACATGATGCTAAGATGTATAAGTGTGGCCAAGTGTAAATATTGCAATGTTTATTTAAAAACGAAATAGTTGTGCACGTCTCATATACACCTTGGATATTACAGACAAGCCGGGTCCACCTAACAACCTGAGGGTGAAGGGGTTGACGGATAACACAGTGACCCTGCAGTGGGCGCCACCCGACAGCACTGGGGGGTGTGACATCACCGCCTATGTGGTGGAGAAACGTGAAGGTGTACGTCGCATGTGGCAGACGGTCGGCACAACGCCAGGCGAGCAGTGCGAGGCCTATGTCCAGAAGTTGGTGGAGGGCAAGGAGTACTCGTTCTGCGTGAAGGCGCAGAACAGGGTGGGCACCAGTGAGCCGGTCGAACTACGGGACCTTGTCATCCCGAAGAGCCAGTTTGGTATGTCATTATATGTAGAACATGTTACACTTTTAGTGAAATGTGGGGGTGAATTTCGTTTACATGATCAGAGTATGTTTGTTATAAATTTTAGTATACCATTTGCTAATCATATATATATATATATATATATATATATATATATATATATATATATATATATATATATATATATATATATATATATATATATATATATATATATATATATATATATGCAATAGAGCAACTTTCAAGTTCACCTTGCTTGTAGCCGTGCCAGAAGCCCCGGCTGTTCCTACCGTGTCAGAGGTGTGCAGTACGTCGTGCGTGCTGTCATGGCAACCGCCAGCAAGCGACGGTGGCGCACCCATCACTGGATACGTGATCGAGCGGCGCACGGGTCTGCATTGGTTGCCGCTGAAGAGGAGAGTGACGTCAACATCATTCACCATCCAAGACCTGATGGAAGGCACCAAGTATGAGTTCAGGGTGTTAGCTGAGAACAAGATTGGTCTCAGCAAACCCAGCCCAGCGTGTCAGCCGTTCGTTGCCAAAGATCCGTGGGGTAAATGTAGTTCCTTGATATATTACATGATAATTTGTTGTTATAATAATAGCTTATTCGTCTGTCAGTATGTTTGCATTAACCAATCCCTTTATTTCAGGTTAACGATTATGTTTAAGCAAATATACTTGTTATACTTATTGGTACTGTAACTTTATTGACAAGTGACATCAATGATTTTCCGTGTGTTTCATTGGTATACCTCTCTAACAACGTTGCGTTGCCATGTTCTTGTAGATAAACCAGGAAAACCCGGCGTACCTCAGATCTCCAGTGTATCACCGACCTCAGTGACCCTGAACTGGACACGCCCTGACAGCGATGGAGGATGCCCGGTGGACGGGTATGTTGTTGAGTACCGTGCGGAGGGAGCATTCAAATGGTTGTCAGCAACGCCTGAGCCAACGCCCAATACGAGCTTCACGGTGAAGAGCCTCGTGGAAGACACGGTGTACGAGTTCCGTGTGGCCGCACACAACAAGGCTGGAGTTGGGGCCTTCTCCAACAACAGCAGTCCAGTCAAGGCAGAAGAACCAATTGGTATGTATGTCTCGCTCTAGCTTACTCCTGTTGTGTATCCTGCACAAACCCGTTTCCAACTACAAATGTTAAAGGAGAATGTTAATGTTTTAGAATATACGTTCGTCCTCTGGTGATATTTATAGGGTTTATTATTAAAACGTTGCACGTTTATGTTCAAGCGCGTTTTCTTCTGCTGTCTTCTTCATTATTTGTTCATGGCTTATGCTAAAATATTGCTGAAAAGATAACCTTGCAATTTGGAATGGACATGTATCTCAGTTGAAGATAACATTATACTATATAACATTTATAACATTTAGCCACTTATAGGCCATACATTAATGCATGTTTATAACTAAAATATTATTTAAAAGTGGCGTACTTGTCTAACTGTGTTCCTTATGGTTCTTTAATGCCATGTCATAATTAGTGTACCCTAACAGCCTTACAGTAATCTGTAATTATATTATATAGTTAAACTTAAGTTTCCAGTATTCAGTACAATCTGAATCAATGTACAAACTTGCAGCAGTGCACAGTCGTTCTATGTTTGTTATATTATAGTGTATTCTACCACCGCGCACCCTTAACTGATTTTTCCATTGAATATGTTCCAATGTGTTTCAGTCGGTACAAAACCAAAAATCATGGAGCCCCTTGATGATCAGACAGTTGTCAGTCCGAAGGAAGCCGTCCTGCAGTGCATGATTTCATCCGGAAGTCCATCAGCTCAGATCCACTGGTACCGAGACTCACGGGAAATACGCGAGAGTTCCAAATACGAGATGAGCTACATGGGCGACATTGCCCAACTCGTCATACACCCGACCGAACCACATGACGCGGCAACATATCGCGTCGAGGCGGCCAACAAGATTGGCCGTGTACAGTCGGAGGCTACACTTGATGTCCAGAGTAAGCATAATATTATATATCCATACGGATTATTATTTAGTTGAGACATCAGGTGGCGCACTTTCCTTAGTTTTTATTCTGGCAATTGTATTGGGTTTTATTGTAATTTTAATAATGTTATTATTATAATTACAAACAATGTTAGTGAGTTTACTAACTAACTTCAAAATAGATATTCAGACAGTATTTTTAAAATATGTTTTGAATGAATTGATTTATCAAGATGTTCGCAAGATTGCTATCCAAGCCAACAATCTCCAGATGTCTCACAAAGAAGCCATTGGCTTTTTGGGATTCTTAATAAAGATTTACCTGTGTATTTCGCTTTCAAACAAAGTGATGGTAATTTGTCAGTAATCTTGGCTGGTTAATATTAAACCAACCCTTAATTATAGTCCTAACGATGCTACTTTATTATTACAGTCTTCTAATTAATGTATTTGATACACCGATTATTCAGATGTAGGTTTATCTATTGTAATCTACTTATTGTGATCTACTTATTGTAATCTACTTATTGTGATCTATATATAAAACAACGCGTTGTCGTCTTTTTTCCAGTGGCACCGGTGGTCGAGATTGACCTGAGATTCCAACGCAAACAACAGGTGAAGGTCGGAAAGAGCCTCACTCTGGAGGCGAGTGTGGCTGGCGTACCAGCGCCTAAGGTGACGTGGTACATGAATGACGAGCCAGTCAGTCTGACCAATGGCACGACAGTCGAAGGTGACAAGACCCACTCAGTCCTGACTGTACGTCGGGCCCGTGCGGACAACATAGGCCGATTCAAACTCGTGGCAGAGAACAAGTTCGGAAGTGACGCAGCACAGTTTGATGTGGCTCTTCTTGGTGAGTCAAAATTATCTATTATCTTATAGAACTGATGAGTATGATAATAATAATTCTTGGTGAGTCAAAATCATCTATTATCTTATAAAACTAATGGCGATGATAATAGTAATTATTGGTGAGTCAAAATCATATGTTATCTTATAAACATGATGATGATGATAATAGTTATTCTTGGTGAGTCAAAATCATATATTATCTTATAAAACTAATGGCGATGATAATAGTAATTATTGATGAGTCAAAATCATGTATTATCTTATAAACCTGATGACGATGATAATAGTAATTATTGGTGAGTTTAACTCATATATCATCTTACACAACTGATGATCATGATAATAATAACTCTTGATGAGCCAAAATCATTTATTATCTTATAAAACTGATGAAGATGATAATGATTATTATTGGTGAATAATTTTTTTTTACTATCTTATCAAACTGATGACGATGATAATACAGCAAACATATGGACACTTGTGTCTAGCACATATATTGGTTAATTGCATAGCCAATATTAGTGAAAAGCAAGATTATGTATAATGTAAGGGTCTCCATCGCTGCTAACGATTTTATATATTACTCTTTAGTCTTCTTTTTTATTGGTTTATTGAGGATTGTCAAATGGATAATTAAAAAGTTACGTTTTCCATAGTACATTACTTGAGCAACATGGTTCAAAGAGAATTATTATATTCATTATGATCAAATGTTTGGTTTCGGGGGGAGGTAAATGAATATAAACTGTGCTAAACAAGGAAAGATTTATTTTGTTAAGGGATGAGTCATCGATTTTTTTACACCAGCCTTCTGCATTACTTACGCTCTTTGAGCCCACATATGGCAATGAGGCTCACGAAAAGATATATAATAAATTCACTGATAAATGCATTTAATCATTGCATTTACAGGCGCACCAGCCGTGCCGGAGAACCTTCGTGTCACCGACCAACACAAGGAGTACATTAGCCTGGCGTGGGATTCCCCTCAATCTGACGGTGGCGCTCCGATCACAGGCTTTGTGATTGAGAAACGTGATGCCAGCCGCACATTGTGGACTGGTGCCGGCCGTGTCGGGGGAAGCACGCTCAAGGCAAAGATTGGCAAGCTCTTTGAAGGCACCGAGTACATGTTCCGTGTGGCAGCCGAAAACGCAATCGGGCAGGGCGAATTCATCGAGCTGAAAAACAGCGTTACAGCAAAGCTGCCATTTGGTAAGTGTTTTGGAAAATTAATTATGCCAGATACATCAGTTATTACGTATATGCAATATGTTATATATATACGGTAAGTTGATCCGTTTTAACAAACCTTATAGTAGTACCTAAACATATCCAAACATAAAACAGTTGAGTGACTAATTCAACACGTTCTACTGTTTCATAATGGGTTACACAATTCTTCTTGCCCACATAATGGTATTCTAATTAACTCTAAAACACCATGTTTAGAATTATGTTATTACTGTTTAGAATTACTGTTACTTTCCCTTAATGTCAATTGTTAAACTTTTCACTTAAACTGTCTTAGTCCCGTTGTCTTCGACGGTTTACCGATACCCGCCTCGTGTATGTAACTTACTGTTACTTTCCCTTAATTTGCTGTTACGTTCCCTTAATTTCAATTGTTAAACTTGTCACTCAAATTGTCTTAGTTCAGTATACAATGATCTCACACATAACGGCGAGGTGACAATGGTGAGTTCTGATTGGTGTAGGTGAACCAGCATCTCCTGGCAAGCTTCAAGTTGACGACCTCAACCGAACCGGGATGACTCTGACGTGGGAAAAGCCGGAGTTTGACGGCGGCTCCCCGGTAACCGGATACTACGTAGAGCGACGTCAAGGCTACAGCTCACGATGGACTCGCGTTAACCGAGTCGCCCTCACGACACCCACATGCACCATCAAAGACCTCATTGAGAACGAGGACTACGAGTTCCGTGTCGTCGCGGAGAACGAGGCGGGTATCAGCAAACCGTCGAAGACAACGGGAGTACTCACAGCAAGGGATCCGTTCTCCAAGCCCGGTCGACCAACCAAACCAGTCGTGAACATGTCGGACGACACGGTCACACTAACGTGGTCGGCGCCTCCAGATGTGGACGGTCGCAGCCCCGTGACGAACTACATCGTTCAGAGGAAGGCTGTTAGCGACGCGAGGTGGGAAAACATCGGTGAAGGCGTCAGAATCGCACGGCCAACGGTCACCGTAAAGGATTTGAGGCCGGATGAAGAATACGAGTTCCGAGTGATAGCTGAGAACAAGGCTGGACTCAGTCAGTCATCAGCGCCGTCGCAGCCAGTAAAATACGGTAGGGTTGACCGACGGACAGTTATTCATAATGATGTACTTAATAATGGCATATGGCATTAGAAACGTTGTATTTGTCACTGACTTACCAGTTGATCGAGTGTTGCCATTTCTAGGCTTATGTAAACATAAGTACATCACACCAAATTCAGTTTGTCAGTATTATACAAACAACTGCAACGCATAAATTGGCAAAATAACTGCAGTAAGTTTGTATGCTCATTTTCAAAACGACTATCACGTGTTTCATATGGCAGTAAGCAAATGTACTTGTGATGGCATAAAATAATATTGAATAGTGGTGATACGCATATATATTTAACTGCACTGTTGTTTTCAGAGGAGCACATTGAGTTTGTACGCGGCCTCAAGGACGTCAGGGTAACAAAGTTGCCAACACCAGTGACATTTGAGTGTGAAGTATCGAAACCGCGACTGTCCGTGCAGTGGTTCAAGGATGAGCAGCCAATTAGATCAAGCAGGAAATATGACATCACCACTGAAGGCTGTGTGCACAGACTTGAACTGAAAAATGTTGAGACCATGGATGAAGCTGACTACACTGTCAGGGTGAAGTCCATCAAGTCTACAGCCAATCTGTGCATACAGGGTAACTAGGCTTAAATATTTTCTCCATTCTAATACATACACTTACATGCTTAAATTCATTTGTTCTGCTAGAAATTACACTTTTTGTCGTATTCAACATCATCCATGCTTTTCTGTAGAATAAGAAAAACAACACCGCATATGTTAAGCATATTATATTCAACAACGAAATTATATTCAACTTTTTCATATGATGGTTTGGTAAACTATGGTTTTATAAGATTTTATATGTAGCATAAGTTGTTTAACAAAAATAAAGGTACTAAGTTTCAGCTAAAGGTATGACACGTTAAACAAATAAGACACTATATTTCTGTATTAACCATATTAAGAAGACACTTTTAAATGATTTGTATCTACAGTTGCGCCAACCATAAAAGTGGAGGATTTCAAGGAGACTCTGGTTCTGAAAGAAGGCCAGTCTATCTCCATTGAGATACCGTACAGCGCGAATCCACAGCCCAAGGTCACCTGGCAGTTCAACTCTGGCCCGGTGCCCATCACTAGGAACCTGACTGTTGACACGATCCGCAACATGACGTCGCTGTGCATTGGACACGCCCAGGCACAGAATGCAGGCAAATACACCGTGAACTTGGAGAACCCATACGGGAAGGAAACACTGACACTCAGTGTCATCGTTCTGTGTAAGTTGTCGTTTTATTTACTAAGTAACACGATTGTGGTGAAGCCTGGTGTCACACACCCAGTCCACTATTATAAAAAATAATATTCATTATTTTTAAGAAATATGGTTTTCAATTACGGTGCCTTACAAGAGATATAGCAAGATTGTCATATTCTGATCTCTATATACCTGCTTCATGAAACTGTTCATTCAGCATGCGCCGTCAAGGAAGATAATCATTTAAAGTCGATATGTGTGCGAAGGTGTGCACGACAGTTCTGCTCCATGGTCTACCAGGTTTACAACTGCACCTGCTAAAACGTGTCATCCACCTCTTCCGCTTTATTGCGACTAATTAGTTACTACTGGTTTCATTGCATCCTCCCCAGGCCGACCAGGAGCACCAAAAGACTTTGCTGTCACCAGCGTAACAGAAAATACTGTCACGTTAAAATGGTCACCACCAGAAAGCGACGGTGGTCGTGAGATCACGGGTTACATCGTTGAGAAGCGCGACCCGCACCGACGTGCTTACACGCAGGTCGGCAGGACAGGCGCATGTGAGTTTAAGGTGACCCGGCTGGTGGCTGGCAACGAGTACGTCTTCCAAGTGAGCGCCGAGAACCAGGTGGGAGTCGGTGAACCAGCCGAATTGTCCCATGGAGTCGTTGCCAAGAGTCCATTCGGTGAGTACACAAACCATGAAAAGGGTGTTCGCAACGCACATAACAAACAACTTTATATGAATACAATTTTGGTGCAACGATAACTATGCAATGCTTGTAAAAACAAAAATAGTATAACAATTGCTCATCAAATGCTGTATGTTATAGAGACACCAGTTGGTAACTACATCGTGGTACCACCATGGTAACCACATGAAACCGTTAATCATGAATAAATATATAAATAAAGGTTACCATTATTACCATTATAAAAGTTACATATGGCACACAATGTAGTAAACTACCATACATACGTATTTAAAAAAAACACATGAATTCATCACAACATTGGTCTTGGTCGTGCAGTGGTTCCCGATGCTCCTACACCGCCCCAAGTGAGCGACGTCTTCAAGGACTCGCTGACGCTGTCCTGGCAACCGCCAACCAAAGACGGTGGCAGTCCAGTGACTGGCTACCACATTGAACGACGAAGTGCCACGTCGAAGCGTTGGGTGTTCATCACGAGAGAACCGGTGCGGGAGACACGGTTTACTGTGCGTGACCTGTATGAGGACACGCAGTACGAGTTCCGTGTGTCGGCAGAGAACAAGGCTGGGTGTGGGCAGCCTAGTCTGCCTTCAAAACCCATTGTTACGCGTGACCCATGGGGTAAGTGGACTGCATATGTAGTTGTATACTTAATGAAAAAAGAACACAATAGGCAGGCATTTGGTTTTAAGATATAGTTTAATGAACTTGGGATTTGTTTTTATTTCAATACCTGTGCTTGTTTGCCATCCAAAATAGATGTTTTGCTATGAAAGTTTCGTGTTTGGCTATTGCGTAGGAAACAGAGAGAGGGGAGAGATTAGAGAGGAGATAGGAGAGGGAGAGAGAGAGAGAGAGGGGCGGTTTGATGGTTTATTAAATAAGTTTTAGACTCTTGTAGTATCGTTGTGTATCTTATTATGCGTAGCTCTATGTACTAACCTACAGGTGTAATGGTCACTATTTTGATATGTGTTTCTACAATCCTCTGTACTACTGTCCTACAGACAAGCCGGGCCAGCCTGGCATGCCGCAGGTAGCTGACATCAAGAACGATGCCGTAACATTGACATGGCGCGCACCAACCGAAGACGGTGGCTCAGCCATTACAGGATATGTGATTGAGTACAGAATTGAGGGCGGCTTCAAGTGGCTGCTGGCCAACGACACAGAGACTGTTACGCAGACAAAGTACACAGTGAAACGCCTGAAGGAGAACATGGAATACGAGTTCCGTGTGGCAGCCGTGAACAAAGCCGGCGTTGGAGACTACGCGCAGTGCGCCACACCAATTACCGTCCGGGAACCAATCGGTGTGTATTTCAAAACGCTTCAGCATATTAGTATGTAACTTTGATCAGACGAAACGTAGTTATGATTGAACAAACTTGAGCAACTTTGTGTTTTAGGCAGTAGTCGAAATAAATCACTGTCCTCGTTTATTTGTATTCCTATTCTTCGTATTAGTGTATACTTACTAAGGGATATTTTCAATGATAATGACCACTCTAGCTTTTCTAATTTTTTAGAATGCATATATATTTTTCTTCTTGTTCTTGTAATGACAATGACAATGTGGCAGTAATAGTCGGTTTGTTTGTTTTACTTATTATTCAGATCTACCACTGGGCTGTACATTTTTTTATAAAGTATTATTATACCATCATTGTTATTATTATTATTATTATCCAAACATAAAAGTAATAGAAATGGAGTCAGTAAATATATGCTAAATAAATAATATGCTACATGGTGGGGAGCTGCAGGCATTAATGATACATTAATGATCTCCAGTACGACGTTCCCTGCAAAACAATGCATCCATCCATCCACATTGATCATATTGTTTTCAGTTGGAAACCCACCAAAGTTGCTGCGTGGCATACCAGATGTGACAGTCATCTCACCAGAAGTTGCTACACTTGAATGTGGTGTCAAACCCGGCACTCGAGACGTAGAGATCCGGTGGTAAGGGAAGAGACTTGTTGATCGTTTAAAACTTTTAATATTTCTATTTCACTCATAATCATGGTAGTCATAATTCTAGGTTTGTCGCCTCGCAACAAATTTACCTGTATCGAACGGGTTTGTTTATGCTGTTCATTTGTAGCAAGTGTTAGAACATGTATAACTGCACTTGTAAAATAAATTAATCAGGTGTGCATAAGTGTTATTAGATTTTTGCTATACTCAAGGGCAACGATTGCAGAACAAAATATGATGTGTTCATTGGGTTATAGTATTGCCATGGAAGATGGCTAAATCTGTGACTAATAAGCTGTTATCTGAGTCAAGAGAATGTATTGCATGTATGCAATTATTGATATAAAGTACAGTTACAATGTATGTCAACGTTGAGTGTTAATTCTGCGATAGTCAGAAAGATATGACCAATATTATGACATTACAGTTTGATTATGTTTTTTTCCACACATATGATGTGTGTCATATTGGTCCGATATTGTAATAGCACAGTTATGGAAGGTGTATTTGTATTATGTTACGTTGTTGTGAGTGTGATGTGGGATATAACCAGTGAGAGACATCGTTTCGTGCTTCCGCAGAATATCAAAGACATGCTTTTGCGTTATAGGTTCAAGGAAGGCAAAGAGCTGTACCAGGGACGGAAATACGAGATGCTCTTTTGGGACAACAAAGCTTCGTTGGTTGTGAAAGACTCGATGCCAAACGATAGCTCGAAATACAGATGTGAGGTGTCATCTCCACTTGGCCATGTCGAATCCACAGGATCATTGACAGTCTATAGTACGTTGAACCTTTCACGAAAATCGGTATCCCACGTACACAGTACATATTATGTTTGACTTCTTTATAAATATTTTCCTCATGTTATTTATGTCTAGATAGCCACTAAGCAATACTTATTCCATAGCATAGCCTAAAATAAACGTATGTCGTTGTTGAGGATAGTGCTAATGTTTATCACAAATATTTTCTATCTAAAACCAATAAACACGTTTTTACTTTTCTTTGGTTGTGGTTTTCATGATGGTTTCGTGGCTTCATTAATTAACAGACATACATGACAGTAATTAACATATTTGTTGTCATTGCTTCTATTATATGTTTATCGTGTATATTCGTTTGTCCGCGGTGTAAGCACGTGTAAATAACACACGCACGCACGCACTCACGCACGCACGCACGCACGCACGCACGCACGCACGCACGCACACACACACACACACACACACACACACACACACACACACCTACACACATAACGTTCGTCTTGCAGAACTACCAAAGATCGACTACGACTCGCGGTTGAAGAGTCCACAGATGGTACGGGTGGGACACAGTCTCACTATTCCAATCAATTACGTGTCGGAGCCGGCTGCCAAGGTTGAGTGGTTCTTCAATGATCAGCCACTCAACAACACCGTACCGGGCGTCAGCATCGACGGAGCGGACACGTTCTCCACGCTGACCATCAAGAAGATGGCGAAGAACAACACCGGACAATACACAGTCAAACTGACCAACAAGGCCGGTAGTGTCACGGCCAAATTTGACATCTCCGTCACTGGTGTGTATATTGTGATATCATGTTTCAATTGCACTTATGAACCTTGTCAGTACTACATAAAAGACACTGTATAAGTTCAGCTAAGTAACATATATAAGTAACATTTATATGCATGTGTAAACGGGATTCCTTTTGGATGCATATTTAGAGTAATATATTCATTGCTAATGTATTCGTTTTAGTAATTAAATTGGGTATCATGCCGTCTCCCCGTAAGTTAATCTTAAAAATAGTAAATAATCTTGAAAAAGTCTGAAATATTGATCCTACTTACAATCTTTGCCCTTGCAGCTTGAAAATTAAAATTGAAATGTTATGTTTTCCATTATGGTTCCATGTTTACAAATCTTGTTATAGATATAAAGTATATGCATTGTTTATATTTACAGATAAACCATCGCCACCGAGAAACCTTAAAGTGACAGACGTCACAAAGGATACAGTTAGCCTGACCTGGGAACCTTCTGAGACAGACGGTGGTACCCCCATCACTGAATACACGGTGGAGAAACGGGATGCCTCTCGTAACAACTGGATTGGTATTGGCCGAGTGAAGCCCAACAAGACGGGCTTTACAGCAGGCAAACTGTGGGAGGGATGTGACTATTTCTTCCGGGTGGCTGCTGAAAATTCCATTGGTTCCAGTGATTTCACCGAACTGTCGAAACCCGTCACTGCTAAACTGCCATATAGTATGTTGCATTTTATTGGCATAACGTGTATAATTGTTAAATTATCCAGGCACATTCGGTTGAAGTGAAATGTTGCATGGTTACGTAATGGTTTTTGATAATGTAACAGTAATAATGAATGTTGAAAAACTTAATTTAGTATGACATAGCAGTTGGTTAATGAAAATAATTAATTTCAGCAAGTATCTTCCGATCTTCCTAAATATTCCTGTGCAAAAGGTTAGAAAACTGCTGGCATCGTTGCATATACAAAGTCTACTGTTTGTTACGTGTAGCGTTGAAATCAATGAAACAGATTTAACTTTCATCTGGGTTTCTAAATTTGGAATATTCTTATTCAATTTCCCATAAATGTATTCACCATTATTTCTCAGTTCATTGCTTACATAATAATAATAATAATTATTATAAATATAATCAATAAATAATAATAATTGTTGTTATTATTATTATAATAACAATAATAATATAATCATCAGGTGAACCTGGAGCACCGACGAAAGTGAACGTGTTTGACGTGAGTCGTAACACGCTCAACTTGAGTTGGGCTGCGCCGCGGGACGACGGAGGAGCGCCCCTCAAGGGCTACATGATAGAGAAGCGCACGACGTACAGTCCGCGCTGGTCGAAGGTGAACCGAGTGCCCATCAAGGACACCGACCTGCAATACACCGACCTACCGGAAGGTGACGAATATCAGTTCCGTGTGTTTGCCGTCAATGAGGCAGGCTACGGACCGCCCTCTGAGGTTACCCCCGTCGTCAAACTCAAAGATCCGTTTGGTTAGTATTGTGATGATGCAAACAATTAGATATATCAGAGAGGAACTATTATGTGTTGCCCAGCTGTTGTTTCAGATAGCCTGTATTATTTACTGCTAATGTAGTGCATTCGACAGCACATTTGGCAGTGCCGGAAATTAGGTGTGCAAGTATTATAATATATTCAGTGCACACGAATCATAATGCTGCGCATATTAATCACAATGACGTATTTACAGTTCCGATTTCGAAACAACTTTATATTTGATTTATTTGTTTGTTTTTGTATTGTTTGTCATTGTTTTATGGAGTTTAGAGCAATTATATCTGGACACAATATGCTAATAACATGTTGGCAATATAAGTTAACATTTAGCTGTTATGTTAACTTAACACTATAATCGTGGCTTAACGTGCATGGCAATTGATCATAGAAGTTCACCTAAAACTGAGCTAACAATATGCTGGTACATTTTACCTGTTAGCTAGAGTTTATGACAGACAGGTAATGAGTGTGGGGCACACATTTGGACACAATAATAACTTTACTATCATATAGGAGAATTACATGACATATCTAGTGGGGCATAGTGACGTAATGATTAGAACATCGGGCTCTCCGCCGAGATAACCCGGGTTCGAATTCTCTTGCTGCCGTTTTGAAGCTTTGACAATTTCGTTCACCCCTTGTTGCCACTGTTTACTCAGCTGTATAAATGAGTACCTGTCCACACCGAGAGGTTGAAATGTGAAAGAATAGTCTTCGTGCAGTAATTGCAGCGTGGCTGAATGCTTCCCAGAGAAGTCGAGATGGCGTTGGAATGACCAGGTCTGCCGGGGGTGAAGTGTAAAGCGTTTTGAACAGTCCCAAGGACTGGATACCGCGCTATATAAGTACGTCCCTTTTTTTACCTTTTTACGTATTATGACAATGAATAACTGCCCTTACAGACAAACCGACTGCTCCTGGCCGCCCAGAGATCGTAGACATCAGCAAGGGAGCTGCTACACTGCGATGGAAAGCTCCCAAGAATAATGGCGGTTCCCCTGTGACCAACTACCGCATAGAGATGCGCGTGGTCGGTGCATACAGATGGGATGTCGTCAACACGACGGAGAAAGTGCCTCGGAACACATACACAGTGAGCAATCTCCTCGAGGAGACCGACTACGAATTCCGGGTGTCTGCTGAGAACCAGGCCGGGCAAGGTCCACCATCAACAGCGTCACGTTCGGCTAAATTCGGTAAGTTTGGGTTAAGTTTCAATCGCGCGCTGATGGGCCATTTGAATAAGTTATCAGCCTTTTTTGGTAGGTGTGACATGGTAAAGTGGATATGGCGGTTTAGATTCGTGAATTTGGATGATATTAAGCACCCACGATCACTCGCATACGTGCGACCACGCACGCACGCGTACACACACGCACGCACACACACACAGTTTAATGTTATTCCTTCCTAAGATTAGATAATACATTAACTCTTTTTGCAAAAGATCGTAGTCTGTGTGACTCGAAAACATAAGTTTTACCTTCTGGTTATTTGAAAGGAAAACATCCATGTCTATGACATATATCTGATAACGTTTTGTGTTGCGCGTGCTTCCAGTGGAGCCAATTGAGTTCACGAAGTCGTTGTCGGACGTGAAGGTGACCAGGTTTGGTGACAACGCCGTGTTCGAATGCAAGATTAGCAAGGACAAGGCCCGCGTGCAGTGGTTGAAGGACGGGGTGGAGATCTACCCGTCGGCCAAGTACGACATCACCTCCGCCGGCCGCACACACCGCCTCGTCGTATCTCGCGTGGACAGCCGCGACGACGGCGATTACGCCATCATCGTCAAGGGCCACAGATCGGCCGGTCGGCTCTCGGTCGAGATGAAGCCGACGTTTACAAACGAAGACCTGTATACGAAGCCCTTGGTGGTACGTCGTGGCTGTCCCGTCTCCATCGAGGTGCCGTTCTCGTCTGCTCCTCAACCCAGGGTGACGTGGCGGGTCGGTGGACATCCTGTGGCTGAGAGTCGTAGGATGCATGTTGACAATGCATTCAATGCGACGTCGCTGCTGATTGGACGCGCGGAGAGGGATGACTCTGGCACTTATGCCGTCACACTTGAGAACTCGTTCGGTACTCTATCAACCAACATCAAGCTCATCGTCAAAGGTAAGCTCATCTTGTTGGTAGAACTAAGTCAACGTGGACCGCAGCTAAGTTATCACCCCAGAAATCCAACTCACACATAGCTGCCCTTCTTCGCATGGTTTTACAAAAACAATGGGTGACAAACATTTTGAAAATTTTTAAAATCCCCACGATTCGAACCTATGTCATCTTTTGTTTGATGCTAACAATTACACTACGATCAGACCATCACATGCTTCGATTAAACCATGACAACTTCACATGCTCACAGAATGACGACACTGCAGATAGTTTAACATATTTAATGTTTCATATTCTAAATCCATGCGTTGTTCCTCACAGACAAACCGTCACCGCCGAGCAACGTGCGCGTGACAGGCACAAGCAAGAACTCGGTGAGTCTCGCCTGGACCCTGCCTAAAGACAACGGAGGCAGCAACATTACCGGCTACATTGTTGAGAAGCGTGAAGCCCTGCGCATGTCGTGGCAGCGGGTGATCATGACGCCAGACACGAGTCTCATTATACCACATCTCAAGGAGGGTGTGTCATACATATTCCAAGTGAGCGCCGTCAACGCGATCGGAGTGAGCGCACCAGAGGAACTCCCCATGGCTGTCATGCCCAAGTCTCCATACAGTACGTACAGTTATCTAGATCTTGGTGTTTAGTCTGCCGATTCCCTACATGGAAAAACCACAGATGGCGGAAGTAGCACTTAAGGCATCACTAGCCTGCTCCGAAAGGTAGTCTTGCTGCTGGCTTCGTGTGTCGTTGCTGCGGGTGGGATTATGTTTTATTCATGGTAACCCCGGTAACTGCCATTATGTTTGAAATATCTCCAGATAGATGGTAACAATGTTGGAAGAACTAATAGTGTTAAGGTCATGGAGAAAACAGTGTACCCTTGGGCAATGTGTTATACATAATATATTTAACGGGGACATTGCGTGATTTTTTCTATATGGATGTCTTCGCTGAGTTTGATAAGACAGAATTGTTGCTCTTTTAGATGTACCAGCAGCGCCAATGTCTGTGAAGGCGAGTGACATCTACCACGACTCCTGTGTGCTGACGTGGCTAACGCCTACAAGCGACGGCGGCACACCGATCACCGGCTACTTCATCGAGGTGCGTCCCGGCAGAAGCTCCATGTGGACACGACTCAACCTGCACCCGATCTCAGACACCCAGTACCGAGCACGGGATCTCATCGACGGCAACTCGTACGAGTTCCGCATCGTTGCTGAGAATGCCGCCGGAGTGAGCGAACCGAGCATACCCACTCAGTCCTTCATAGCCAAGGACCCGTGGGACAAACCTGGACCGCCTGGCATTCCCGAGTTGTCAGATATCACTAAGAGGTCTTGTAACCTTCGCTGGACGCCGCCTGTGAGGGATGGTGGAGACGCGGTCACTCACTACGTCGTCGAGTACCGCGAGACTGGCTCGTTCAAGTGGACGAGAGCCAACATCGGTGAGAAGACGCCTGAAGCGAGATACAAGGTGACGGGGCTGCACCGAGGTCGCGAGTACGAGTTCCGTGTGGCTGCGGCCAACAGGGCTGGAATTGGGGCCTTCTCCGACACCTCCCTGCCGGCCACCACTGAAGACCCAACAGGTGCGCATTCGGTTCTTGATCATCTACTAATTAAAGCAACTACTGCAATGTATAGAGAAGTAAGACCTCTTAAATTCTCAATATGTGACCTGTGTATCTGGATTTTGTATCATTAAGTGATGCCATATATATTTATCATTCTAATTGTACATTTTGTTACTTATTATTAGGTGCAATGTTTCATTTGGAAAATTGGCTTTATACACGTTTTGCAAAAATTTTTGTGGCATCAAATTTTAAATGGCTCTCTCTCTCTCTCTCTCTGTCAATCCCTCTCCCTCCCCCCCCCTCTCTCTCTCTCTCCTCTCTCTCTCTCTCTCTCTGTCAATCCCTCTCCCTCCCCCCCCTCTCCTCTCTCTCTCTCTCGCATCTCTCTCCCTTTCTCTCTTCTCCCCCTCTCTCTCTCCTCTCTCTCTCTCTCCTCTCTCTCTCTCTCTCCTCTCTCTCTCCCTCTCGCTCTCTCTCTCCCCCCTCTCTCTCCTCTCTCTTTCCTCTCTCTCTCTCTCCCTCTCGCTCGCTCCCTCTCTCTCTCTCTTCTCCCTCGCTCTCTCCTCTCCCTCTCGCTCTCTCTCCCTCTCTGCCAATCCCTCTCCCTCCCCCCCCTCTCCTCTCTCTCTCTCTCGCATCTCTCTCCCTTTCCCTCTTCTCCCCCTCTCTCTCTCCTCTCTCTCTCTCCTCTCTCTCTCTCTCTCTCCTCTCTCTCTCCCTCTCGCTCTCTCTATCCCCCCTCTCTCTCCTCTCTCTCTTTCCTCTCTCTCCCTCTCGCTCGCTCCCTCTCTCTCTCTCTTCTCCCTCTCGCTCTCTCTATCCCCCCTCTCTCTCCTCTCTCTTTCCTCTCTCTCTCTCTCCCTCTCGCTCGCTCCCTCTCTCTCTCTCTTCTCCCTCGCTCTCTCCTCTCCCTCTCGCTCTCTCTCTCTCTCTGCCAATCCCTCTCCCTCCCCCCTCTCTCTCTCTCCTCTCCTCTCCTCTCTCCTCTCTCTCTCGCCTCTCTCTCCCTCTCTCTCTTCTCCCTCTCTCTCTCTCTCTCCTCTCTCCTCTCTCCCTCTCGCTCTCTCTCTCCCCCCTCTCTCTCCTTTCTCTTTCCTCTCTCTCTCCTCTCTCTCCCTCTTTCTCTCTCTCTCTCCTCTCTCTTTCCTCTCTCTCTCTTCTCTCTCCCTCTCGCTCGCTCGCTCCCTCTCTCTCTCTCTCTCTCTCTCTCTCTCTCTCTCTCTCTCTCTCTCTCTCTGTCATAGGATGCGCAATACAGTATCCTGTCGCTTGTTGTAGTTGGTGATGCACCAGCCATCTTGTCACCATTACATGACAGCACCGCGACAGCCGGCAAGCCCACGAAACTTGAGTGTGACATCAGCGTAGGCAAACCTGCGGCCACACTTAAATGGTAAGTAGCACCATATTTTGCCAGAACATCGAACGATACGATCATTTCCAGTGCAATTACTGGTGTAGGATATAACTCAGGAAATAATATATATATATATATATATATATATATATATATATATATATATATATATTTATTTATTTATATATAACTTCACTGTTAATACCATTGTCGTCGTCGACAGGTTCAAGGATGCCAAGGAGTTGCGCAACACAGACAAGTACAAGTTGGAGTACCACGCCGAGCAGAACGTGGCTACACTGACGATCAGGAAGACAGAGAATATGGATGCTGGTCGCTACAGACTTGAGGCACACAACATCAATGGAGACGCGGAGACTGCATGCAAACTCGGTGTCTCTGGTATGTTTGCAATTGGAAGGCAGTCATTTATGTTGCCCACAATCATATCCTGAATGTATATGTCCTGTGGTTTCTCAATTTCAACTACCGCCTACTGGGAACAAAATTATATTGTCTTCTTTGCCATAATTGAAGATTCATGCATTGAATGACATAGCATTGGACGCAGCTTTAAACTAATCATGTTTTATATTCCGTCATTAAATCACCAAAGCTAAGGTTAACCCGGGTAAGCGTGTTTTCACCGTAGCTACGCTCAAAATCTAGAACGCATATTTTAACATAGCCTGTAACTATGGCTTCCTTCCGCAAACAACTACAGACATATTTTTTCGAAATCGTATTTCCACCTTAAATCTTCGTCTGACTCTCGCTCTGGTGATGATGATGACCCTGAACACGCGTTCCTGGGGATTTAGGCGCTATAAACGTTTTATTATTATTAATATTATGATTATTATGTTGGAAAGATAAATGTTGACGCTAGTCTCATACCACCTTTACGAATACGTTTATTTCAGGCAAAAACCCACATATGTACAAATATGCATTATCAAATGAATAAGTTAAGATTGCTAATCATACATGTGACATTTGTGTTCAGTGCCTCCGAGCATCTTCTACGACAGCCGCTACACAGGCGTGCAGATGGTGAAGGCGGGCTGTATGTTCCTGCTGCCAGTCAACTTCGTGTGCAGTCAACCTGCCAAGGTGACGTGGCGGCACAACGGCGCGCCCCTGTACGAGCGGGCGGGCAGGGTGCACATTGACACCCGAGACAACTACTCGACCCTCACACTCACCGGAGTTCAGAAGGACTACGGTGGCAAGTATGAGATTGTCGTCGAGAACGCTGTTGGGTCGGCGAACGCAGAGTTTGACGTCGTTATTAAATGTGAGTATTATGTTTGGCCACATGTCTGTGTGTATGCGTGAGTGCATATGCCGACATACGCTTTGGTAGATATTCTATGCACTAATTCTAGTATGTCATAATGTACCTGTAATATCGATTAATTACCTGTGTTTATATTACATATGTATTGATGACGTTTTTCTGTATAATTATATAATTTATTAAATGTATCCATACTTAACTGACATTATATTCATGTTGTCATAGACAGACAATTGTACAAACAATGAAAATGTTGCTGCAATGGTTATGCCACAGCTATATGGCATATTCGTATTAATTAATAAAATTGCATAAATTCACGACGACACGAAGTAACATTAATGAAAGATCAGTATAAATTGGATATTAGAAAGTACTCGTTCTCACAGGGGACAACAATTGCAGGTAACATATTATCTACAGATTGTGTAAATGCTAACAGCGTGAATATGCTTAAAAACAAAATTGATAAATTTCTCAGAAGGGCGGGTTACACACATATGAAACATTGTTGGACTCTCGACAAGCCAATGGCTTCCTTGTCCACATGCCATCTAGGGCTTTTGCCTTATATGACAAACTTGTTAAATTTGTTCTTGTTAAAATCTTGCAACTTGGTGTTGTATGTTCAGCTGCTCCATCAGCCCCAACAAGTCTACGTGTAACTAGCATTCTGAAGGACTCCGTGACCGTGGCATGGGACATGCCAGATAGCGACGGTGGCCTGCCAATAACGGGCTATGTGATAGAACGACGTGACGCCAAGGGTGGTTGGATCACCGCTGGAACGGTTGACTCCCACGCCAGGAGCTTCAAGATCAGCACGTTGCTTGAGGGCAATGAGTACTACATACGAGTGATGGCAGAGAATGCTGCTGGCACTGGATTGCCTGTTGAGACGGCACAACCTGTTGAAGTCAGGAGTCCATATGGTACGTCCTTTGTTTTTTATTTCAGAACAAACTGATACAATGCATGTACACTTGCCCATAAATCGTTATTAAATAGGTACAAAATAGATATAATAAAACCTTGTGGTGGTGTATTAATAAAACTGTTAGTGACGATATGAAACTAGATTATGGTCATTACACTAGTTTGTAGCAAAAGTTAAAATAAATTTGTATTGATGTCAAGGTCATCAGCAAACTGTTTTATCTAGTTACTGACAGATCAATGATTGATGCTAATGTTATCACTACTATTTTCTAGTGTATATGCATTGTAATTTGGCATGACATTCTTCTTGGATAGTTGCTAACTAACAGAATTACCTCCCTTGCCGAATGAATGTGCATACCTTATTGTCTTTCCCTCAGATGCACCAGACATCCCGAGGAACCTACAAGCAACTGAAATCAGCCGCTCAGCCGTGGTTCTCGAATGGGACGAGCCAAGCAGTGATGGCGGCTCTCCTATTCGTGGATACGTTGTTGAACGCCGCCAAGGCTTCAGCAATCGCTTTATGCGCATCAGCAGAGGCCTGGTCCTTGATAACTACTACCGAGACACGACTGTCTTTGAAGACCTCGACTACGAATATCGTGTTGCAGCTGAAAACGATGCAGGACAAGGCAATTGGTGTCAACCTGTTGGTCCTATTATGGCAAGAGATCCATTTGGTAAGTCTGTTGTGTAGTTAAAATCAGTTGTTTAGCTTTCAAACCAATTTTAAATATAACAGAAACCGATTATGACAGCATTTCGTTCATTTATGAAGCCGTTTTTCTAATTATATACATTCATCATATGATTCTTCGAGGAAAATCGTGTATATCCCTCCGATTGGTGTCATGGGGGTAGATAATATGCTAAGAAAAAGTTATTTCCCTTTAAATGTAACAGTTTAGGAAACTTGTCATGACCACGTGGTATTGCAATTGGGATTTGCCACAATGATTGCAGCTGTACTGCATATATGGTATGGTGACCTGCGTGCTAATGTATGTTTATTCTTATGGTTCCTATAGACATTCCGTGGGCACCAGGCAAGCCACAGATTGCCGGCACAACTCGTACCACCGTCGCCCTGAGCTGGACGCCACCGCACAACGATGGCGGAAGTCCAGTCACCAACTACGTGATTGAGTCGAAGGCAAGCACGGCTGTTGGTTGGACTGTATGCAACCTTGGTCAGCAGGTATCGGCGCCGCACTACACCGCCGTGGACCTCATTGAGGGCACCACGTACCACTTCCGTGTGTTCGCCGAGAACCGAGTGGGCCGAAGCGATGCGTCACTACCATCCGATGCTGTCGTGGTTAGAGAGCCAATCAGTGAGTGTTTGCTTCTTATCTATAATGAATCACTTTTTTGAAATTGTATAATATCTATATGCAGAGTGAGTTATAATTTACCGTGTCGTTATTTAGAAGAAAAAAAACAGTGAAACAGGATTATGATAGTCGATTGATGGTTTAACTATTATAGTCGCATGAAAGGTTTGGTTGTTTCGTTTACAAATATGTCGTCAAATTGGAGCAACAACGTCCACATTAAAGTGGCGCATAGTAACATGTGTCTGTGTTGGGTAAACTGCTAAACAGAAAAGTATATTCAATTGTTGTGTTCTCAATCTACTTGCTGGGTGATATCCGTTATTATACTACGCGTAATGCAAGAAATACTTTACACATCTTCCCAATTGCCAATTGTTTCAGGTGGCAATGCACCAGTGATTCTGGAACATCTCAATGACGTGTATGTGAAGGAAGGTGAACAGGCAACATTTGAGTGCCGTATCACAGGAAAACCACAGCCGACCATTGTTTGGTAAGAACTCCTAGTATAGATCTAAACATGTGTGTATGTTCTCGGTTCTACTGCATATTACTCATCTACCTGGTCGTCTAAACCACTTTGTTGAACGTCAACCAGCTAGCAAAACTGGTTGGAATAATAGTATGCCAAGATTAGGTTGTGGTGTTAGACCATCGTCTCGTTGGACATGAACATGCTATTTATGTCAGAATTGTCACATTCGGTTAACGTTAGTGTTTGCATAGCACGAGGCATTAAAGGTAACTAATACCTTCCTCCTGACTTGATGATTCGTGAAAATCGTAGAATCATCGCAGATTGCTGAAGTCAAAACGTTCATTGAGCAAAAAATAGTGTACTTTAATTTTCCCCCATTTCCATTATTTTCAATTATAAAATACTTTATGTTATCGTTTAGTGCGCGTGTACTCTACTTTTTTTGTAGTCCTCATTTGGAAATAATTATAAAAAATATTGTATTTGAATAATTAGTCAATCACCACTGTGCAAAATCATTGCAGGACACGAGATTACCAAAAACTGGTGGATCCGACCAAATACAAGATAAAATACAAGGACGCCGTGGCCACCTTGACGGTGACTGACGTTGCGGCAGGGGACGGCGGCATCTACACGTGTGAAGCTTCAAACAAGCACGGCTTTGCCAGCACGATAGCCGCACTCCGTGTGAAAGGTACACGTGAAGTTGATACATACCAATACACATCATATTCCTACTTCGTTTAATTCAAATAGACACAGTATATATTACTCTTACCAACTGAATCTCGCCCTTACGTCGCCTCCAAAGAAGATGTCAAGTACGCACAATGTTGACGTACAAGATGCGTTGATGGTTTCCATTAATACAATGTTGTGAACACTACTTACTTGCTTCATCCTCTTCGCTCATTGTGGCGCATTGGGCCAAAACACCACTTCTCCAACGCTGATTTCTTCTTTTCTTTCCAGGCGATTCCAAACTTTTCGTTTCTTCAGCTACTGACCTCCTCCAACTATTTGTTATTCTATTCTAGGGTTTGTCTCGTGACATTGGTGGCTCTTTCCGGGGGGGTGTCCTACCCGAGTGCATTTCCTAATAATCTGACTTAATGATAATACGTATGGTTTCCAGCCCTGCCAAGCCTCGACTTTGACAAGCGCTACAAAGACATGACTGTGCACGTTGGTGGCATACTCAAGATCAAGGTGAATATGGACGGCGAGCCGGCACCGACGGTGGCATGGTTCAAGGATGGCGCCCCTCTCAAGGTGCGCTCCAATGTCAATGTCACGGCCACCGACTTCTTGACGGACGTGATGATCAAGAGAGTGGCGCTAACTGACGGCGGCGAGTACAAGCTGGTGGCGAAGAACGAGTCCGGGACCCAACAGGCTATCTTCAACGTCTCTGTCCTTGGTGAGTCAAGTGTCTTATCTACAAGGTGTCTAATTATGAACATTTTGTTTTGTCTTAAGTCTGTGAATGTCTGTAAAATTGTAAAAAAAATAAAGGTTGTCAATTAATGATGGACTCAGCCAAGTATATAAATGCACACACACACACACACACACACACACACACACACACACACACACACACACACACACACACACACACACACACACACACACACACACACACACACACACACACACACACACACACACACACACACACACACACACACACACACACACAAACACACACACACACACACACACACACACACACACACACACACACACACACACACACACACACACACACACACACACACACACACACACACACACACACACACACACACACACACACACACACACACACACACACACACACACACACACACACACACACACACACACACACACACACACACACACACACACACACACACACACACACACACACACACACACACACACACACACACACACACACACACACACACACACACACACACACACACACACACACACACACACACACACACACACACACACACACACACACACACACACACACACACACACACACACACACACACACACACACACACACACACACACACACACACACACACACACACACACACACACACACACACATATATATAACGTACATATATACATACAGCTTAAAATTATATTATGCATACATATATACATACAACTTAGAATTATATTATAAGTTGTACACTTGTTTAATACTAAGTAATATACGGAATTGTGTAAGTGATTGATATATTGCGTATGCAGACACTGTCATTCACGTGAACGGAATAGAGTTATGATTTACCATACAAAAAAATTCGTTTTGTCGCTATTTTCTTCTTAAGTAAAAAAAAATACCACCTGTCCAAGATAAAAACCCCTAACCATTAAATACTGGGATCATCAGTATCCACTCTGGAAGGTACACGTGATGCTCAGTCAATGGCAGTGTACGTGCGTTATCATTGCACAACCGTGATAACAGTGTTGTGTGTTTACATCTCAGATAAGGCAGTGATAATGAATTATTGCATATCACACTTAGATATTCCCGGTGCTCCGACCGACCTAAAAGCAACGGACGTGCGTGTGGAGACGATCGCGATATCGTGGAAGAAGCCGGCCTCGGACGGCGGTGCTCGCATCAAAGCGTACATCATTGAGCGACGCGATGCCCAGTGCAACTATTGGGTAAACGTAGGCTCCGTCGACGGTGCGAAGACAGACTACACTGTGCCTAACCTTACTCCGGGCGTCAACTACTACTTCCGCGTGTTTGCCGAGAACGACATGGGTGTGAGTGAACCGTGCACCATGTTCTCAGCGGTCGAGGCGGCTCACGACCAATATGGTAAGTGTGTCAGCGTAACGGTGATCTGTGTGCTGTTACGTCACTGCTGTTATCATCATATTCGCTGATAACTTTATCGAAGATAGACGATAAATAAAATATTAAACTTCCAAGATGGCTCCTATGACAGAGACTTTTTTAATTTTAATATGAGGTATATATACCATATTCTACCACTTGAATTATCTGTATCATTGTTATAAACGATATGTAATGCAAAAATAAAATTCTACATATCCATCACCTATCTGTCATCTCAAGTAGGATAGTTGTGTATATAGCAAAAAAACGTTTAGTGTTGTTCTTCTATAGCCGTGCGTACAGGCGTCTTATGCTACATAGTTTTCGATTCAATAGTACAGTAGTTCTCAACAACAAGAACTCATTATTCAACCAACCATCAATAATCTACAGTGACGTTAGAATTTTATCTGAATATATACCACAACTTGCCAGCCAATAGTATAGGGACACAATGACTCATTTCAGATTTCCTCAAACCAGATAATAACAGTTACTTGTTTGAAGTGTATCCTTTCATCGTGTGATGCCAAGATATGCCCTTCGGTGTTGCTCACACACTTCTGCTGACCAAATTATACAAAGAACCAGTACAGTTATTTGTGTAAACTGTACCTGGCTTCATAGCCTTGGTTGTCTTACCCATTGTCTATGTAGGCTATTGGAGCTGACACAAAATAAGCCAGCATTAATCCAAATTGTAATAGAAATGTAATAGCTCAGTTACATTGCCTTATATTACTATTACATTATGTTCTTTTTCATCTGTTATTATGCCATTACTCGAAAAAATGTAACCATTACAATTACAATGTAATTGACCTCAGGCCTGGTTTCCACATTTCAAAATAGACCAAGTCATCGTCCAGCTCGCCGATATTCACAAACGTTAATGCTGTTGATAGATCAATGTTAAAATTACTTCAAATGCGAACTGTTGACAACATGTCTCATTTGTCCGCAGCACATGCTGTGATTCCGTACGTCAGTGAGCGCCCACCAGCGATCCAACGAGAAACGGAGATACTGTTGTGGAGGCCTCCTGCTATCGAGCCCGCCCCGGCCGTCAAGGACTACCGCCTCGAGCGGCGTGAAGACCTGATGACTGCGTGGCAGCCTGTCGTCAGCGTGGCACCACCTGCCCCCCACTACATAGCACCAATCGTTGAGGACATCGAACCCAGCTTCAGGATCTACACGGAGACACATGTCGACTACTACACCCCGATGGAATACCAGTCTGCAGCATATGCAGCACATATCGGTAAGGGTGGATTCTAGAGACCTACTGGTATTAGTATGTACAATACAAGCGATTCTGGAGATATATCTCTATATATTTAAGTTTGTGTTTGGTTGCTGCATTCAAGTAATGAAGGAAAATATATCCATGCAACGCATTCTTCAATGGGAAAGATGGATTCCATAAGGCATCACTGGCAGTGTTTACTTATGTTTTCGTTAATTCGCCATATTTTTCTATTTTCATGCGATATTTATGCTTTCTAACCATGGGCAGAATTTGTTTCACATTTTATATGTTGGACAAAATAGAAACCAACACTATTATTTATGTTCTTATTCTGTCTGACAAATCCAATATTATGAATAAATTTCAGCTACAAGTGTCGTCACAATTTCTGATTACCTCACTGTAGCTATTTTAATTATTTTGACCAGCTAGTAATCAAATATACCAAAATGTATAGCTACTTAAACATATTAATAGCGATATACTCCGTCGCTTCTACAGAAGTGCCCTACCGACCAGTCGGCCCCATGATCGTCACGAAGGTCAGTGCAACGTCGCTGATGATCGAGTGGCGCCCCCCGCTGGACGATGGTGGTATCCCCATCCTCGGCTACTCGGTCGAGATGAGCGAGGGCAGTGGAGTGTGGAAGAAGGTGGGCTACACGCCCAGTCGCCAGACCCAGTTCACCATTGCCGGCCTCACGGAGGGCAAGGTCTACTTCTTCCGTGTGTTTGCTGAGAACGAACAGGGGTTAAGTCGACCTTTGCAGTCTGACTCGGTTGTGCCAACTACGCCTGGTAAGGACCAGTACGGATATTGATTAGCAAAGCTCGCTAGCCATTAGCCAAATAGCGCTGATCATCTTTACCTATGTACCAGTTGCAGATTTTATTAAGAATGCTTCGGATGTTAACGAAGTACTTGTTCAAACCCAACTGTGTGTCAATTATGTACTTTTTTTCATATAAAGCCAAACATATACATCATGGTGACGTCAATGTTATAACAGATTCCATAAAAATATTGTTAAATTGGTCTAGTAAATACTTATTGGCATAGAAACTTAGATGTTGGTGAAGATGATTACTTTTAAACTTAGCCTCCTGTGTTTCTGCAGGGACTAGCCTGGTGAGCAGTCAGAAGAAACGTAGTTCTGTGTCGGTCGAGTGGGAGGAGTCAGACACAGACATGAGCATCCCACTGATGTTGGATCGACGCCAGATTCGCCGGTCGCAGCAGCCCGGCTACACGAGCAAGGTGCAGACGACGGCGGTGACCTCGTACACGCCTGGTCTCGTTCGTGGCCAGGAGTACATGTTCCGTGCTCGCCCCATGAAGAGGATTGAGACCAGCAAACCGGCGGTCGTCACCAGCAATAGTACGTTCATGTGTCATCGATGTGTTTAACTGCTGTCATGGGTAGATGGGTAGAACTAGCATGCATCTGTGTCGAAGTTGTAACAACTAGTTAGGAGTAGATTTAGCACAGTTGTACGACTATGTGCACTGACAAATCCAGTTACGTTCGAACACACGTTTGTTCTCCGTCGATACCCTGCTGAGCTATTCATTAACTTTCTAAAACTTACCTTGGATTTTGTTGTGGTCCAAAACGTTATGAGCATAACTGTTTTTAAAGCCCTCTCTGAGTGATGATGTAATCCATCCACTATAAAAGGTGCACACGAAACCTCTCTGGCTATGCATATGTGGTTAAATGTGTACGTTCACTGACGTTGGTAGAATATTTACAATATTGACATTAACAGCATGAAACAGTAGAATACAAATGGGTCAATATATAGTAGCTGTTATTAAAATTGCAGATATCATATCGGTGCATTGTATTTTTGTATTTTAATAGTAATTGTAGTCACAGTGGAAAGTCTCAGTCAGAAATAGAAACTCACGGAGAATGAATACATGTCATTGCAGGACCACCGTCGTCTCCACGCGGTCCTGTCCACGTCAGCAATGTGACGTCCAACTCGGCACTGGTATCGTGGCAGAGCCCTGAGTATACAGGCGGCAGTCCACTGTCTGGCTACGTCATTGAGCTACGCGAGTCCACGAGGAGCGTGTGGCGCCGTATCGGGTTTGTTCAGCCAACCGTGACCGCGTTCACCCTGGCAGACATGCAAGAATACCAGGACTATCTCGTCCGTATCATCGCCTGTAACAGAGATGGCGAAAGCTTCCCGCTTATATCAGACATCATTTCACCAATCAAGACTCACAGTAAGTGTGCTGTATGTCAGATAAATATACGTTTATAAACTGAATGCAAGATTGTTATCTGAACAGTTTGGTTTCAGAACTTGTATTCAGAACGCCTGGCTGCATCCAAAGTTTGCTATTTTAGTGGTACTCAGACGTGCGATACAGTAATGTCGGACACACGACCTTCGTTAAAACATGTACACTGCTGGTAACTGGGCAACTTATTTTAGTCACTGTTCAATCTATCCGTTCACGTAGCTGTTTAAACCGTGGTCGTTGTCGCCAGAGGTAACCTATATCGTACCCAGGGGTGTAGATTCCATCTGTTAGCTAAAGCCAATCCACGTTTACACAAAATAACATTTTAACTTATTGAAAGCATGACAGCAAGTGTTTGTCTTATTATTAAAACAAAATATTAGAATTATGCAGATCCATATCATCCAACAGTTCAGTCGTAAAGTGGTTGTTGCTATAATTGACGCTCTGACTCATTGCAGTGACGCCGTCTGCTCCCAACATGCTGACGGTGTGGAGCGTTAGTTCCGACAGTGTGACACTCAACTGGTACAAGCCTAACAGCGACGGAAGCGCAGAGATCACCAAGTATGTGATCATGCGCCGTCAGATGCCAGGCGGCCCGTGGGAGGAGGTGGGGTCAGTGAATGGTCGCTCCACGACCTACACGGTCACCAGCCTCAGAGAGGGCGTAGCCTACTGCTTTGCCGTGTACGCCGTCAACAAGAAGGGTGAAGGTGACGTCATGGAGACGAGCCAGCCCATAGTGGCAAGACGTGGCGCTGGTATGTATAAGCCTTATAGTAATGCATTGTGGTTCCCATTGGAATGGTTGCATACATGTTAATTATCATACTTCATCCAGACACTCGCGATGTGTTGCTCTTTCTCTCGAACATTTGACAAAGATTTTAACTGACTTAATCACAACAAAACACGTATCCTTCTCAACTGTTGCTAACTCGATATGTAATGTCCTGGTTAGGCATGTCAGCAGAAACTCCCAAATACATTAATTATATATTTAGCCGCATGTACTGGAAACAATGGGATTGAATGGTTAAGTTACTAACAAAATGGTAAACGTGTTTATCACCGGTGAAATCGGGCTACTCAGGACAGAGATGACAAGAAGGACTTTGATTGATAACAAAAACATACATTCCAACTTTTTTCAAAGTAAGACTTCTTTAAAAAATACAGACAAACACTAGGCAGAAACGCAGGATGAACTACCACATTATGATCATCATCATGTGGTGTCATATCTTGGACTGTCATGATCACAAGAACATGAAAAGACAGTTTAACTCAGCTGTGTAGATGAGTACCTGGCTACAGGGAACCATGTATTCTTCGCGCAGTAATTGCAGCATGGCTGAATGCTTCACAAAGACGTCAATATGACGTTGGAATAAACAGGTCTGCATGGGGTGGAGTGTAAAGTGCTTAGAGCAACCGCAAGGACTGGATACCGTGCTAAAAATATAAGAACTTACCTTTAACTTGGAAACTGCAACTTTGATTCTCTATTGGCCTCATATGTTGATATACTTCCTTGTCGTTGTCTTCCAGGTCAGTCCGGGCCTCTCGGTCTGATGACTTACAGGAGGGACTCCCTCGGCTTGTCCCGCCGTCCCTCTCTGCCCATGACGAGCTACAGGACGGAAAAGTGGGAGATGTCGAGAACGTCCGAGAAATCAGTAGTAAACATCAGAAAGGGCAAGAGAGGCAGCATCGCCTCTTACTACAGGGAGCCAAGTGCTGGCCAGTACGGTAAGCCAGTGGATTTGGTTAAGAGCGTGTTTACACATACACTGGTGTTAATTAGTTCATAATAATATATATATTAACAATTGTGAATAACTGTTCTCACAACAAACGTTCGTGTGTGATGTTACGGCAGCACCCTAGCACCAGTTAACGCCATATCAACGAGCGATATGTCAATAATTGTCAACCAACATCACGATAAAGCATGAGTATTATTTGACAGCCATTGTTTGAGATAGTCTAGTCTCATTTTCAGTTAATGAGCTCAGATGACAGGTAATCTCAAATAGCTGATGTCCCAACGAAATGTCATGTCTTCGAAGACATTTAGAGTCTGAAAGATTCTAGCCCAAACCATCATGGATATGTATTCACCTCGTATACACTTTGGAAATAACAACGACAAGTTGCTGTATCATATCATATAACCAAGCTAGATATTCCGCGCCAACCGTCTTGTTCTGTGTCCTACAGAGAAGCCGTCATTCCCACGAGGCCCCCTGCAGGCAGTTGACATCACGAGGAACAGTGTCACGCTGTCGTGGTTCCCGTCCGTATCGGACGGTGGCGCTGCCATCAGTGCCTACATCATCGAGCGACGAGAGGTGAGCCGATCAACGTGGCACAAGGTGGCCCGTGTCAAGCCACACAACACGAACTACATGGCGACGGGTCTGACGGAGGGAGCCGAGTATGTGTTCCGCGTCTTCGCCGAGAACATCGCTGGAATCAGTCTGCCGCTCACCATGGACGGCAGCGTGTTGCTGCGCAGACCTGCTGGTTAGTGACTCAAACTTTTCGTTTCTTCCACAGTCTGTTGAGATTATATTGTACATAGCTGCTGACAAATACAAACGACAGAATTGCATAGGGGGTCGTGATCGTTAACATCACCAGACACGACACCTGAAGAAGAAGCTCCACATTAGTTAGCTGTTTTTCATGTGGATAGTAAGCGCGACATTTGATCTGAGACTGTGCATGTTGGATACAAACAAGTTGTGAATTTGTGTACATTATTTGCTAAACGTTTCATACCGATGTTACCAATTTCCGTAAACATACACTCGACCAATCAGACATAGCAGACTTATGTTTTCGTACCTGAAGAGTTCTACCTTCACACCTTAATGATTACCCTCCACCATGACAGGCAAGCCCGAGGCCCCAGCCGGCCGGCTGAAGGTGCGGAAGGTGACGGCCGGCTCGGTGAGTCTGGAGTGGAAGACGCCCTACGATGACGGAGGCCGCCAGATCTCGGCCTACATCGTCGAGTACCGGCCGCTGGACGTGACGAGATGGCAGCGTGCCGCGAGTGTCGACATGTTCTCTCGGACGTGCATCGTGAGCGGACTGAAGGAGAACAACGAGTACATGTTCCGCGTGAGCGCCATCAACGACATCGGACAGAGCGAGCCCCTTGAGACGGACATGCCAGTGCTTCTCCTCAGAGATACAGGTGTGTGTGTGTGTGTGTGTGTGTGTGTGTGTGTGTGTGTGTGTACGTGTGTGCGTGCGCGCGTGCTGAACACATTAGATATATAGAAACAATATCCGAAGTCTATTTTGCAAGTTAAAATCTTACGCGTTTTATTATAATATTGACATGATTATGTTTGTCGTTATTGACTGTGTTGTATTATTTGACAGGTGTCAACAGCACTTGTTTTTTATATAAGAAATAATTATCAAACAAAGTAGATAATTAAAAAACTGATAATTAAAAAACAATTTGAAACATAATTTATTATTACAATTGCAATTAATTGTTTTCTTAGACGTATATATTGAAGTATACTGGATAATTATCATTAATACTATCATGGCTATTGACCATGGCCTAGTGCACAGCCTAAGAATGATGATCATAACTATATAATATTATCCTCTCTAACCTAACCCCGTTTACTGTCTCCTTCAGCCGTGCCGGCAGCACCGGGAGGCCCCCTTGTGGTCACTCAAGTCCTCAAACATTCCATTACGATAACATGGCAGCCACCACCCAGTGACGGCGGCTCGCCAATCAAAGCTTACATCATTGAGAAGCGAGACATGCAGGCGTTGACGAGCTGGGCAAGGGTTGACCGTGTCCGAGGACACATCTACTCGTACACTGCAACTAACCTGATGCCAGGTCACAAGTACCTGCTGAGGGTGATTGCCGATAACTCTGTTGGCAGAAGTGCACCGCTCGAGATGAGGACACCCGTTGAGCCCTGCTCGCCAAACAGTAAGTCGCACGTTAACTGCTTGTGTATGTCGTGATTTGCTCAATCTCTGATGTATAAATGGCCTTTGAGTGTATGAACGACTTAAAGTTATTCATTGTATGATTGTTGTAATACCGTCATTGAAGCAGCAAGACAAGCCGGAGACGCCCACAGACCGCGTCTTGTTCGGCCGTTGTCCTGTTCTTCGTGGACGTCAATGTGCATCTGTGTTTTCGGTTGCACGCTCACGAGCGCAACCATCAAAAAATAAAGCAGTCACTGACGTTCTTAGTTTACATTTGTGGGGCGGTGGCGTAGCGGTTAGAACATCGGACTCTCACTCGAGAGTTTCGAATCATCTTGCTGCCGTTTGGAAACTTGGGCAATTGATTTCACCCCATGTAGCTCCAGTTCACTCAGCTGTATAAAAGAGTACCTGGCTATAGACAGTGGTGGATATGTGAATGAAGATTCTTCGCGCAGTAATTGCAGCGAGGCTGAATGCTTTCTTAGAAGTGTTGGTGATGGAATGACCATGTCTGCGTGGGGGGTGAAAAGTAAAACGCTTTGAGCGGTCCTACGGACTGGATACCGCGATATACAAAAACATATCTTTCCCTTTTATCTGTAATAAAACATCACACATTCTGTTTTGTTGACAGAGCCACCAGAGAGTGTGTCGACGCTTCGCGTCACGGGTATCACGGAGGATAGTGTGACAGTCGAGTGGAGTGACCCGTCATCTGATGGAGGTGCCCCTACTACTGGCTATGTGGTTGAGAAGCGGGAGTCCCGGAGCCAATACTGGACACAGGTGACCACGGTCAGTGCGCGATCAAAGTTCTACACTGTGAGACACCTGCACCGAACGTCCAAGTACTATATCCGTGTGGCTGCCCAGAACGAGGAGGGAACCGGGGTCTTCCGCGAACTCCCAGAGGCTATCACGCCCATGAAGCCCAAGAGTATGTTGTCTTCGTAAAAATGTTCATCAAGTTGGTAGAATAACGATTTTCTTGTAAACACAACTATTGAGATTACTTACTCAACGTTCCAACTGCCATCAACAGCCTTCATTGTGAATTCTGGTTCTGGGACGACTAGTTCTTATTCTACTCGTCCCAGAATTCATGATGAAGGCTGCCCATGGCAGCTGAAACGTTGAGTAAACAATCTCAGTAGTTGCATTTACAAAAACAAATCGTTATTCGGTTAGTTATCTGTTAGCAGGCGGTGGAGGGCTGTTCGGGGTTCTGTTGGCATGGCCTATGGAGTAGGTGATCACGTGTGTCAGCTAAATGGGTGAAAATATGTTATCTTATTGTATTTATTTGGTAGTATGTTATTTAAATATGTCAACGTTTAATGTGACGTGTGTGTCGCCATATGATATGTTGTTGGATATATTGTTTTCTTGTTTTCATTGAACATTTAAACTGACATCAGTCTGAGTACCCTTGAGTCAGGAAAAGGCAGGGAACTGTTTTGTTGTTCGTGTAAGTGATTTGACACATGTTACCAAATGGTGCACACCGTTATGTACCTATAAAATATAAAGAGAATGTCATAGTTAAAATATTCTGCATCAACTCTGATTTACCTTGCAATTAATGCCCCGTTATTCCTGTCTTCTCATATACTCTGGTTGTTCGCTGTAGGTCTGCCGTCAGCACCAAGCAACTTAACAGTGGACGTCATTGGACGTGACACCGTCACTCTGAAGTGGGACAAGCCTGTCAACACAGGTGGTGTGCCCCTCACCGGCTACATCATAGAACAGGTGGACGGCAAATCCAGCAGGTGGCGCGTCAGTGCCTACACTGACCCACGCACCACCTGGTGGACTATCTCGAACCTCATTCAAGGTTTTGAGTACAACTTCCGCGTTCGAGCCGAGAATCCAGACGGTGCAGGCGCTGCTTGCGGGCTGACATCGTCCGTTGTTCCCAAGCCCACTATAAGTAAGTATCGTAAGTAGAAGGACGATCAATCAATCATTCAATCAATCAATCAATCATTCAATCAATCAAAAGTATGTATTTCCAACATCACATAACATCATCATACGTGCAATATGGAATAACATTATACGTTTAACTTAAGGTGATACATAGATTACAATATGATGCTAAACTATGGTAGTCATATGTAATCGTGAGTTGGAAATGGAGAGAGCTTAAGTATAAATTATGTTTATTAATATATTAAGAAACACGTTTACTAAATACTTACCATTGAGTCACAGCCAGACGCTTATGGGAGAGAAATTGTGTATGTATGCGTGCGTGCGGGCGTGCATTCGTGGGTGCGTGTGTTATATATATATATATATATATATATATATATATATATATATATATATATATATATATATATATATATATAAACAATTTCTCTGAAATTGTATATATATATATATATATATATATATATATATATATATATATATATATATACAATTTCTCCCCGATAAGCATATGGCTTGGTAACTTCAAGCGCAGGACTTATCATTATCAATTAAATGTTAATTCATTTTGGTCCTTAACTAATTGGTTTTGTTAGGGGTAATCTTCTCTAGTCAGCCACTCAGTAACTGGGTCATCATAATGGGGCACACTATGGTCATTTCACATGATGAACTTCAACCAGGCTAAACACAACCAGATTATCCCCCAAAAAACGGCCATGTCTTCCTTTGTAGCGAAACCGTCGAGACCAGCCCTTCTTGAAGTGGTCAACATCACCGAGGACAGTGTCACGCTCTCGTGGCTGTCGCCAGAGCGCGACGGTGGCAGTCGTATTGTCCGCTATGTCGTCGAGATGCACGACATGTCCCAACCACTCAGTGATTGGACGAGGGTGAAAGTCGTCGGTTCGAGCGACATCCTCGTCGCCTGTATCGAGCATCTGAAGGAGAAACGGAAATACCAGTTCCGCGTGTACGCTGAGAACAAGGTTGGCGTTGGGCCGGCCACACAACTCAGAGAGTCCGTTATTCCCAGGAGTCTACTTGGTACGACATTTGTCATTTGGCAAACATGCAGAAATTAGTTTAACGCCTAAGATTGGTTTGTTAATGCCCAAATGTTGTTTTCTGTTATCAAAATGTGTTGTATTCATACATTTGTCATATTGCAATCGCACAGAAATTAGGTTTAATGCCCAAGATTTGTTTATTTCATATTTCATGTTACCAAAATGTGTTGTATTAATAAATAAATATACTTTTAAAATAGTGTCCATATCCAACTAGATGATGTATATTCGATCAAAAGCTGCACTTCTGTTTCATTTAAACATACTGGACATCGGTGTTATGAGAGAAATCAATCATTGATACATAATTGAACGAACCATTTCTCAAATTTGTGGAGATGTAATTGAATGTCATGAAAGGTCATGGACTTTTTTAATTCAGATTAATGATAGGCAATAGTCAAAGAATGTATAGCGTATTCATCGTGACCTTTGTATAAGTAGATGTTACGCATACATTATATATAGTTGTATCACCATATGGGATATTTTCGTAACAGTATCACAAGCAGAAGTATAAAAACGCGGTTTAGTAGGGATGTTGGGACATCACTGAAAATAAAACAACGTGTCTTTGTTGCATTAAATATAATTTCGATAAGCCAGATATATGTTTGCCAGTTAAAATGAGATTTTGGTCTGAGAAAATATAAGGGGTTGTAATGTTCTACTCTTCTGTCCAAACCTCTTCCGTGTGATTCATTGATTTGCATGTGTGTCCAGGGGAATCGAGTCCACCGGAAGGTCCGATCCGCGTGATCCGTGCTACCCGGAATATGCTGTCGATCCAGTGGCAGCCGCCGCTCGATAATGGTGGCGCGCCCTTGAACGCTTACATCATTGAGAAACGTGAGGCAAACCGCAGCTACTGGGTGCAGGCAGGCACCTGCTCGCCAGATGTCACTGCGCACTGCATCACGAACCTGGCGGAGAACCAGACGTACTATCTGCGCGTGCTGGCCGAGAACGCGTACGGCTTCAGCGAGCCGCTGGAACTTGAACAGCCAATCATTCCAAAGAGAATTTTTGGTGAGTGCGTCTTGCTGACGAAGTCTTGGCTGGTCCGAGGTTTCGTTGTTCAGTTTCCCTAGAGCAATCAGTTGTGAGCTGAACATATGTTCGTGCGAATGGTTTTCATATCTTAATGAGGCTAAAAACTAAAAAATGTCGCAAATATTATATGTTGGTTTTGCCAATTGTTCTTACAATTTCACAGCGAGTCCCACGTTAAATAAGTTATGAAAGTGTTATTAATGGTGTGTCGTTTCATATGTTTTCGAGATTTTCATTGTTACGTTGCACTCTCACGAATACGTCCACCACCCAAATCCTTGATCCGCCAATAAACTCACTGTTATACGTGTCTTTCACTCATGCATAACATCATTTAACTTGGCTGTGTGTATATATATGTATGTATGTATGTATGTATGCATATATGTATGTATGTATGTATGTATGTATGTATGTATGTATGTATGTATGTATATATATATATATATATATATATATATATATATATATATATATATATATATATATATATATATATATATATATATATATATATATATATATATATATATATATATAGTTATGTTAGTACATGATCATAGTGGTGACGGTAATAATAAGCGACCAGCTATCACTTGATAAGTATACCATTGGAAACAATTCCAAATGAAGTTGAGTTGATGTGTGAATGAACATGGAGATGTGCAGAATCTGCACATCACGTTCTGTTTAACGATGTCCGTGTTTGATTATTCCACAGAGTCTGCCCCGATGGTTGAGATTGACTCGTGGATCAGAGAGTCCACCGTCGGCGGCACGACAGAGACGTCTCGCGTGCTGCAGCAAGTGTCTCAGACGTCTGAACACATGTACACAGCCTACGGTGACGAGCCTCTGACTACAACCACCGACACAGTCGACCCGCATTGGATGAACTTCTAATTGCAGCGTCGACGATTACACAATGACAAAACAACTCTTTCTAGTGACTTTCTCTTGTAGTGACCCATTCTACCATCATATGTATAACTTTGCAGTGATTTGTGGTTTGTTCCGCTGCTGTGACAGCGATCAGTTTGATTAGTGTTTGTGAGAACACTCCCCAACCTATAGGCAACTTCTCATCTTTATTTATCAACATGGAACATATATGTTTCGTATCGAGGTTATGTATCACTGAATGCCTAGAGTTGCTCTTGTTTTTCAGCCGATTTATTTGTGTTACCACGTTGTGCGGTGTTGTGGCAGGATATTCCATAATGAAAATCTACCTTTCACAATTAAGTGTTTGTTTGTTTGTAGTGTACAGATCATGTCCACAATAATTTTGATTTTGAATACACGTATACTATTTATTACGGAACACCAAGTTGTTGAAATACACAATTTCATTTAAGATATATGTGTAATATGTATTACTGTTTGATTTTTTTTCATGTGTATAGTATTTATTTGAATTGATATTTGTTGTTAAAAACACGTCGTTATTTGCAATTTGTATAGTATTTATTTGAGTTGACATTTCATGTTGAAAAAAAACATTGTTATTTGCGTGGTATTTATTACAATCCGACAGCCAGTTGTGGAAGCCTAAGCAATTCATGAGTTTATGTTGATGTATAAATGTATTTAGTTTCTTGTAGGTCTGATAGATTTATTGACATGTGATCTTAATGTTGCTGCTGATGCTTTGTAAGTGGTACATAACTTTCTTTAAACCCTCACTCTTTCGCATAACCGCGTTCCATGTTATTAAATGAAACAAGTTTTCGGTTAGACACCACACCCAATAAAGTAGTATATGTATTTGCGTGTTGTGCGTGTGAAATTGATATCCCACCGAAGGACTGGTGCATGGCCATTCCACTGGCTCTGGCCATGCATTGTTCTTGGAACATAACGTATGAAGTCATTGTCCGTATAACACCAACGTATTGTTTGGTTTTACACCGGCAAGTGCTTCAACTGTCAACCTCTAATGTACGGTCAACCGCAACTGTTGATTGTCCATTGTAGTTGACCATTGATGTGTACAATGCATTCATCAATAAGTTCGCATACTGGGTAGTCATATCATTAGGTGATCGCAATATGTTGTATTAGTAAAAGTCCCTGTGTGTAAAGATGTCCCGTCGCCTACGGGGACTAATGTCCCACGTCCCACGATTGTCATATAACGAATGTGAAATAAAAATTTTAGACCCTCGTCTCGCCGAGCCAGCCAGCATTCCACCGGCGAGACGCGCCATGAAGCCACTGTTCGTGAAGCGGCTGCCTCCTCACGTGCAGGTGGTTTCGGGCCAGTCGCTGGTGACGACATGTCAGATGAGGTCGGCCGGCTGTAAGCCTTGTTTCATCAAGCGCCTGCCCTCGAACATGGAGGTGTGCCAGGGAAACAACGTAGAGATGAGGTGTCAGGACCGCGTCGCCACGGAGAAAAACATTGGCCGCATGCAGCAGTCACTGGAGACGAAGGCGGACATTCGAGGCAGTATGTGGAAAGGTAAATCACGAGGACGTTCCCGCACGCGAACTTCGTCTGTACTAACATTGGCTGTGGCGACGTCAATTCTGCCAGTTTCAACACCCGCCGTTCACATTAACACTGATTGCCTGCACTGGTTGAGTTTCACCAATCTGAAAACTATTCACACGCAATGCTTTACCCTGGATACCGTTTGGATGCCATATTTCACCACCCAGGATACATATCGCCCCTGCTGAGCTTCCCTGGAAGCACCTCGCACATACTGTATTACCCTGGATGCCACACAGACGTGTGATTTTACCCTTGACACACCTCGCACATATTGCGTTACCCTGGATACCACACAGACGTGTGGTTTTACCTTGGATACACCTCGCACATGTTGTGTTACCCTGGATACCATACATACGTTTGGTGTTACCCTGGATACAACTCGCACATGTTGTGTTACCCTGGATACCATACAGACGTGTGGTGTTACTCTGGATACATCTCGCACGTATTTTGCTACACATGGATGCCACACAGACGTGTCATGATACCCTGGATACACCACGCACATATTTTGCTACCCTGGATACCATACATACGTGTGATAATACTTTGGGTATACCTCGCACATGTTTTGCTACCCTGGAAATCATCGTGATGTGTTGTGCAACTATGCAAACAGTTTATATGTGTTATCTGACCATGTATATCATTGAAATTCCACCCTGGATACTACTTACACCATTCACTCCACCTCACTGCTACAAAACCTGGATGAGCCACCCTGAATGCTACTTAAACAATGCGCTTCAACCTTGATGCCAGTCACAACAAGGTGCACAAGCCGTTGTGGTGATTGCTATTTTGGGGCTAAAACACAATTTTAACAATATCTCTCATGAACCGTTTAGACCATTTATGCTATTATGATCTACCCTCGGAACACATTAACGGGTCTACACGTGCGTCTGACTAGATGATCCAGTTATACCATTTTCAGTTACAATCGAGTGCGTAAACATATTATGAATGAATTGAGGTACGAACCCATTTATTTGTTTTCACGTCCGATTGCTGTAAGCCACGGAGAATCTTAATTACAGCCTGTACAACAAAACACCTACTCTAATTATGGCTGGAGATAATAAACCGTTATACGTTTTGTTTGACGTACTAGTAACTCGTAGTAACTGTTTGTCAGAAGGTACAAAATGTAACACTCGCGATGATGCAGCATTTCTGAAATGGCCGTCTAGAGAACCACCAAACAGACGAAGGCTATCAAGCAAAATGAGTCTATCTGTGCTCACTTTTTTAACAAGCAAAGTATCTCGATTTGCTGACCCTACCGAGGTACACACGCACGCACGCACGCACTCACGCCCGCACACACATATCACACGCACGCACACGCACACACACCCACACGCACGCACGCACGCACGCACGCACGCACACACACACACACCACACGCACGCACACACATACACACACCCGCACGCACACACACATACACAGTGTATTTAAATGTTTGATCTTGCACCTTTTCATTTGCAGAATTTTAGGTTTCGGCCGCTGGTTCGATTTCCGTGGTCAAGTCAACAATAATAAGTTTTCGGTGAAACGGCTTGACACGGGGAACGCCGTGCAAATTACACGGCAGAAGCAGTTTTCGTTTCCACATGAGGGACTTTGTTTATCATAAATATATCACACTAACCCAGTGTTTGCCCCTTGCTTTGGACATGTGCTGAAACCTCTTGCCCTTTTATTGATAACGCCGGAAGGTTGGTGACAACATTCAAAGTGATGAGGCAAATCGTGTGTGATATATTGCTCACAACCAAAACGTGGTCGGGTTGAGAAAATCTGAAGACGGACATCGCAAATGTCAACCTCGGTCCAGGAGGTTTTAGGATGTGTAACTCGTTAATTTGGGTTAATTTTAATTAGTAAGGGAAACAATTGTAATTTTACAACAGTTTTATAAACGCATAGAAAAATTGCTTAACGTGCCAGTGAAATTGTTAATATGTAAACTTATTTCTTAATACCCAGAAATAATTATTATCTTTAATTACTACTGCATATTTTACACTTCATGACTCATTAGGTCTTCGTCCACGTGTCCGACAAATTCTGAATATGTAGGGTTCTAGATCCGAAATGGTGCATTGTGGAAAATTCTTAATATATCTCTGTACGTTTTCTCTCACAAAAATACATTATCATTTTCCAAAAAGCAAACCACCTTAATTTCTCCAAAATGAAATACATAAAACCATCAAAATATATTTGTTTATTATTGAAATAATGGCCTAGTTGTAGCTACGAGCTTGGGCATTGCGCAAAGTGGAGATAATCAACATTAATATATTTTATATATTTTTTATTTTGTATGTCCATGATCACGATTATGCTTATGCTGGTTATGCGATTATGCTGGTCACTGTGTTTGTGCCAGGAACGCTGCTAGTGGCTGGAGCTTCGTTATCTACTCATACTGGAATACTTCTGATAGTTGGCGGTGGTGGCGCTGTGAGCATTCCCCTTCCGGCGTGCGTACCATTGATTAAAACAACGTATGAAAAAGCCTTGATATGGGGCAACGTCTGCAAAATACACCTTAGGGTAGAACATTCCGAGTATTCCCACGACGCCTACTATGTTTCTCGCCCACACGCCCCGTGACAATTTCCCACATCATGTTGCTGTAAATGACGTTACGGGTGGAATGTTTTAAAATAAAGTTGACTTCATCATCGACCAAGAGAGTACGCTCATTGGCATACCCCTCAGTCACCCAGGTTACAATATGTTTGTGACAATCCTTGAAAACACTTGTGGGTGGCTTTGTACGCAAACTATTGTAAAACAACATGCATGATTATTGACTTGGTGTTTTATTTGCTTGTTAATACCTGCACAATAATAACAGCATAAACTAACATTAGATTAGAGTAATCAGTTATACGCTGTTGGTTTCTGCGTGTGGTGTGTGTGAACGTGCGTGCGTGCGTATATGTGTACCTCGGTAGGATCAGCAAATCGAGATACTTTGCTTGTTAAAAAAATGAGCACAGACCTGTTCAAAGTAGACATTGATGGCCAGTGGTAGCGAGCACATGTCGTTGTGAAGCCGAGTCAGTCTTGATCAGATTAACTGCTCAATCTACTGTTTCCAATAGGTTAATTGTGGTCTGGTGACCATATCTTATCCACCTGCCAGGCCATTAAATCATGATTTGGCACGTGCCACGTAGTGTCTAAAATCAACAGTTGCATTTACGCTATTATGGCATTAAATAAGAACAAGAACAAGAAATTTTCTTTTGACCCCGTTTACAATCCAAATAAAAATGTTGCGATAGATACAAAATATGCATTAATATGTTCACATGGACAAATACAAACGCAGTATAACTTAATAAGGGGACAGTGACTCCTATAAAGATTTTGCAGTCGCTCTCATAAGAGCCACCAATGAAATATAATTAACTAACTCATTTATACAAAAGGTTATATGTTGTGTTCTTAAAACTAGTCTATAAACATGTTTGTTCTCGTAGACTGTAGTTCATAAATAAATAATATTTGCCAAAATATTTCATAATTTCAATTTAAAAAATAATCATTTGTATTGTATTATTAAGTTACATTTAAAACGCACAAATTACACTAATAATATGATCCAGTCGAATCGTAATTACTCCATCGGTGTCCTTTTGACAATTGAATGTGCTATTTTTGTACATTGCCCCTCTCAGTGTAAATTTTGTAAAACAAAAAACGCCCCGCCCTGGACCCCCAATAGCAGAGGACTCAAACTAAATGAAGAAATGCATTTCATAATAATGTGTACATCGTCACGTAACAAATAACGTAGGATCGTTCGATAACGGCGTCTGACGTATGTTTGTTTCGTTAACCAATCACATTTCTACACTACGTCATAAGGCGCTACCATAAACATCAGTTGGCGGTTAGAACTGTATAACACGAACAGTAGAGAAGGGCGCAACATATCTCGCGACGATACCGAAGTCAATATTTGTAGCGACCAGGAGCAAGGCTAACAACTGCTCACGTTGCCAGAAGCAGCAGACGACCAAGGCGGCGCGCAAAAGCGCACCAGCTACCGGTGGAGTAAAGAAGCCACATCGCTACAGGCCGGGTACCGTCGCTCTTCGTGAGATCCGTCGTTACCAGAAGAGAACCGAGCTGCTCATCCGCAAGCTGCCCTTCCAGCGCCAGGTGCGTGAAATCGCACATGACTTCAAGACCGATCTGCATTTCCAGAGCTCGGCCGTCATGGCCCTGCAGGATCCATGCCAAGCTGGCCCGGCGAATCCGTGCGTGTAGCATCACTCGTCTCACATACGAGCCGATTGGCTACACCTCCGTCGATGCCAGCAACATCGCCGCTACCATCTGGGGAGTTTCAATGCGTACACTGGGTGCAACACGTTGCGTAGTAACATGCACATAGAGCAAACATTCGCTGATGCTGCATTTAGTACGTAATGCAGCTGTCGATGCTGAACGGTAGCAGGGCGTCAGAGGGGCACGTCAGCGTCTCGTTGCGCCGTTCCATGTGGTATGTCGTCTGTCGGAGCGACTCCCGCATGTTTTCAATCGTCGCCAGTGTGCGGCCGTCCCGGAAGTGGTCGTCCCGGAAGTGACCGAACGGGAGGATCTGAAACAGGTTTTCTTTCGTCTACGTGATTGAGTCAAGAGGGTGAATTGCAAAGCGAAACAAAAGTCATGGTTTTGGGGCCATGCATATAGAAGATATTATATGACCGTGTGCAACTAATATCAGGAATATCACGCCAGTGGTTTACTAAGAATATGTTTTAAAAGTGGGAGATTCCGGTCATTTCTCCGGTTGACTGAAAGCTGATATGTCAACCAGCGCGACCAATAAGCGTATGCGCAGTTCCATGAAATTGGATAACCTAGACTATCCTGTTTAAGTTATGCCAGTATACACAGAAGCAACGTCTCAGTCAAACGGTCTGTTATGATAGAGAGAGAACTAGTTTAATAAACAAAGGCCAAATTATATTAAATAAGTTTGTACGCAAACACCATGGCCATATCCTATTGGCAAATATATGAATAGGTTTATACAAATATATTTTAATTTTTACGACACCAATGACGTAGGGTTCTCTAGCAGAATGGCGCGGCCATACTTTTAGATGATGTGCGTTCAACAAAGTTTTCCTAGTAAACCACTTGAATTATATTCTTGATTGTAGTTGCAAGTGATTATGTTTTAGTAACTCTTTTATGTGCATATAGGCTCAAAATCATTACTTTTGTTTCCCTTTAAATGCCGAAGAATCGTATAATATATATTTGCGATAGTACAATATTTATTTAGTGCAATAACAGTACATTTTCATAGGCTTAAAGCAGTACCAAAATGAGTACCATTTCTTCAAAGTGCGTACCTAGAATTTTGTGAATTTTAAAATGTAAACGATTCAAAACATATTCGCAATTTTCAGTCATCTCCCCCGAGTTATTGTTGAGATACTGGATTGCAAATCAAGAAAAATTTACAATTTATATCGAGCTAGCATGCTAGAAATTTGTAGAGCTGTGTTTTATTGAAGGAGGTTGTCGATTAATTTGCCTACCTTCGTTCCGCTGCGCTCCCCACCCAACAGTTCCATCATGGTCACGTGACGGCAGCACAGGTCGGGTGATGGTAAAAACATACGCATTGTTTCGGCATCCCAGCCTCGAGGGCACCTTTCCCTCGGAGGTGGCATCATCATGGATGGGGGCGCATTCAGGACGAAGGCACTCCGATCAGCCAGCCCGTTACTAATAGCGGCGTGTTGAACGGTACACGCGTATATCACCATGGCAACAAATGTCGCCAACTGAGATACAGTAGCGACGCTCTCGGGCAGGGCGGCTTCGTTCTCGCGGAAACCGTTTGAGCGGAGATCGGCAAACATGGCCGCCAGTTCGTTGTCGTTGGCAACGTGTTCGTCGTCTTCGTAGTAGATGTCGACGATTTCGCCGACAAATCGTCGAATCGTCGTCCACATGTGAAGCGTGTCGTTGCTGTAGGGGCAGTTTAGGCGGGCGGCATCGCCGATCACATCAAACCACGGATACTTCAGTCGCTGGTATCGTAGTCTCAGGAACGCCATCTGGTGGCCGCCGAGCGCCATCACCTGGGGAGAAACTGGACTTGTTTGTTTGCATTGGCAATCACTATATTGTTTACCTGGATTCGTGGATTCAGTTAGATTTCCGTGCGTTTTCAGTATTGAATTTCAAATTCCATCCTCAATTGATTTAGCCTATCGCAAATCCGGTTCGTTGATGTCCAAATATGTAGTGTGTGAATAGTCTATGTAACATCTGCAGTCGATTTAATGAAAACAATTGCATTTTTGTTCAAGTTATAGAAATAACTGACTTCAGCTGTTAGATCTGGTAAGGCTCAAAATAATGGATATCCAAAATAGTAAACACTGGGCGGGTCAAGGCCGATCATGGGCGTGACCTCCATCCTCTCGCCGATCACACGACAAAGGTGAAATTCGTGAGTTTTCCTTTTTCACTTCACTTAATGTTTGATCAAACATTAAGTAATTTCATATTTTGTCTGATGATTTCCAAAAAACTACATATAAAAGTTGCACAAAGGAGCTAGCAGTGGATACTAGGTATGTTTATTTTTCACAAAATGAATATGAAATGAGACTAGCGAAAAAAGCGAACTGAGAAGGGATCTTTCAGAGAAAAGTGCCCTCAAATCAGACCATCAATTTCCACTCAAACACTGAAGCATTGTTACCCGCTCCCATCGCATCTACCACTTTATCACTACACGTCCGGCCAGACACTGGCAATTGCAGTCAAGTTGTTACACTTACGACGCGGTACAAGAAAACAACACAAGTCTGATTAGCCAAAATGCTATCGATACATCACATTCACTGCCCAATTCGTAATTATACAGGTCCTTTATTGATAGCGTGAAAATGGGATGGGTCGATAGTTTATCCTATACCCACCTCCTCGAGAGCCCCTTCCTCCGATAGCACGTGCTGTCGGTAGATGGCGTTGACGGCGATCACGTGACGCAGATGCGGCACTAGGAGCGAATGGAGCGGGTGAATGGACGGGATGTTCCGTTCGACAGCGATGGCGACGGGCTCCGTGAGCAGATGGGCGGTCAGTATACGTGCCTCGTACAACAGGCTGTTGGCTTCAGCCATTCTCACCCACAGTTTGGCCATTGTCCAATCGGAGAACGTCCCTTCGTTGTCTTTCCAGGTGTAAACCGGAGACCGTTCCCCGTGCGCCGGTGTGATTTGTATGACCAGCGGCAGGAGAACGTCGCCAGACCCGTGTAGCAGACATCGCGGCGCGCACACGAACTTCTGGCTCCCTGTCTCTACAACGCATGCCTTTCTTTCAACGTGGCGGCTGCTAGCTTGAGGCCTGTTCTCGGCGCTACCTTCAACATAGATGTCTCCAAGCACTTTTACTGCAACAAGATCGTTGATTACCGGTTTTTTACACACCATGGACTCTTCGGGTGAGCGAACCTCCGAGGTGGTTTCGTCATCATCATAAACGGAACCGTATTTGGCTGAACTCGTGTCTACTTGGCGATACCCAGCGATGAAGTCGTCGAACACCGGATACGACAACAAGAATATATTGCCAGCCTACAAGAGAATAATTTCACTAATGGCAGTAAAATATAATTGTGCAATCAATGCAAGTAATGTGTCTGAATCACATGGATATGGACGTCTCGATGCTACACTGCCAATCGTGTTCTTACATTCAAAACTAACCGCTGTCGGTTTGAAAACACGAACATTTACCGATAGCAGATACGTGGAGTTGTGATGTGATACCTTCAACTCTCCGTTCAGCGACAGACCATCTTCCAGAAGCGAGGTGAACATGTCCTCGCTCACGTCCAAGTCTCGCGGTAACTCGCTCAATGGCTGTAGTCTGCTCGAGCTGGGAGATGTGAGAATCTACACAAATATAATTTCTCATGTCTCGTTAAACTGTTTAAATCCATATAAAAACTTTGTTTCAAAATCATTATGGCATTAACGTTAAGTTCAATTAAACTCGGATTAGTGCATATATTACTTAGGCGTACCTTACCAATTGGCGTGTCAGGTGTTTCCAAACAGGTATTGGGTAGTGTGGTGGATGAATTCTTGGAGGAGTTTTCAAGTTTAATCCGAACTGGCACGCTCGGTCTTTAGTGATAATTACCGAAGGGCTCGAGCTTTGCAAACAACCGAATTAATTAACCAAATGGGCGTTGATACGAACGTGTTTAAAATATGCACATGTTATATTCATATGGTGCACACCTAACATGGTGAATGTGTGGCGCCATTGTCACTGCACAGAAGAGAACTATGTTGTGTTGTCTGGCAATGAACTTAAAGACGCCGTGAATGAAACAGGTCTATACGTGCACTGAATGGCCGCAACTGCGCGGGATAAAGAACCACAGTAGGTGAGCTCCAGTTGAGAAAAACCTGGCACACCATCTAACAAGTGTGAATACAGACTGTGTAAGTCTGTGTAGTTTATTTGCTATTAAATATATTTTTCGTGTTACCTGGCGGCCGAATTCATTGTCGTCGTCCCACGATTGGAGAATATGAGTGAATGTAGGTGTTCGGTCTTCGGCTTCGAGAACGTTGTTCGCTATCCCCACGTAGTCCGCCACTATGTCGCTCTTACGGCGCCGGAAGAAGTTCTTCAGCTTCCGTAGAACTGTTAATGTGAAACAAAGACAAACCGCATATATCTATATTTCGGGTTTCTTGGTGTGGAGATCATAATCGCATTTGTGTGTCCTGCATAATTTTATGTACAAAGCTTTCGACAGTTTAAGTTGTTTAGGCAATACTAGTAAACAAATATCTTCGATCTGCTGATTTTGCTGTAAACAGGAGGGAAGTATGATACAGGTCTCCTAATATGAATGTTACAGTAAATCGAATAAAGCTCAATCAGACCTGTCGTTGCAGCATAAATTAAGCAATGTTCAAAACAAAGGATTATCAAACGCCTTGCCCTTTCCTGTGTCCTGTCTCAGGAGGAGGATATATTTATTGATACAATTATATTGCCCATCAATGTGCATCAGCCGCCGATGGCGTATACCATTAATGAGAGCGACGCTGATTTGCATGCATTGGTTATATTTTGTGTTTGGATCCCGGTCTGTAACCGAAAGGTAACACTTGAACGTGAACGCGGTTCCTTACGTGAGCGGCCGTCAGCCTCGTGGTCTGCCCATGCCTTCTCCAGCCTGTCGAGACCGTCGAAGCGTTCGTCGGGCGGCAGATCTTCGTGGCCGTCACGGATGTATCCCGGCAGGCCGTTGTAGCGCGGGTCGTCCCCCGGCTCGCTCCACTGGTAGACGCGGCGTCGATGGCACACCTCGGCCCGTCGCTGTTGTCGCAAGTAAGGCCACCGCTCCTGCGACGCCAGCAATGCTGTGACGAGAGGGACGACGATTACTTTTAGCTATATTGTTATCATATCGGGCTAAATTTAATAATGGAACGTATTTCCACTTTGCTGATGACCGATTACCTGATTAGGACTTCTTAAAATTTAACCTGATGTATTTATGTACTGGACACGGAGTGTCCAATGCTCCGGTTGTTTCGTTCTGTGCTTATTACTTGCATCATGCAATCTGCATTGCTAAAGAGAATTAATAACCAAAACTGGCTTGTTAGGCGGTCCGCAGTGGTAAAGGAAAACTTGCAAGTTACGATAACTGGAGGCAGAAGACAAAGTGATCGTCATAATCTCGGCGGACCGAAGATAGCAAGATTTAACAAGGTTGTCATCCAAAACAACAAGCTTCAAGTGGCAAGTGGACAGCGAAGTCAATGGTTTATCGAGAGTCCAACAATAGTTCATCTACGTGATAATGTAATATAATAAGGGGAGATTTTACTCAAATATACTTTAATAATCACGTATAGTGAATGAATGGATACTGTGGAAGGGAAAATGTCTGAGGAATGAATTAGGCGAAACATCAGATTCACTAGCAGTAAACAGTGGTGCCACCTGTCTTGGCCTGGTGGAAACAATGGGGTAATGAGGTGTGGCGACTTACGGGGCCCGTCTCTGAGGGTAACCACCGGGGTCGTGTCCGTCAGCCAGTGGTGACAGGGCAGGGTGTGACAGCGACCGTCGTGCGGCGTACTGATCACCACCTGATCCAGGTACCAATCCGTCCTCACGCCGCGTCTGAAGAATTTATTGTTGAAACAGTATAAGGCATTTCTTGCTCGATAGGGTAGGCCAGAACAGGGGCCGAGTACATTTTCATGAGCAAAGTACGAGTACGAGTACATTGGTGATGGCTGAGTACGAGTACGGGTACATTGTTCAAAGCTGAGTACGAGTACGAGTACATTGGTGATGGCTGAGTACGAGTACATTTCCACGAGTACGAGTACATCTTGTATGATATTATAGTAACTCTGTATAGTAATAAAACAGTTTTTTTTAAATAAAGATTGTAATGAATTTATATAATTCAGGAAGAGTTGATTATGCAACGCCAGTTGAGCAGACTTTTTATGAGGAAAACTGTAAAAAACTATTTATGTTTCGGACCAAACTGGGAGTTGCATTCCATTCAAAGGTGCGATTCGTATTCAAATGTATACGTTCAGGGTATGCATTCAAATATGAGTTAAAATGTATTTAAATTGAAAATAATTTTCAAAATACATTTTATAGCACAACACAGCAAGAGAAAAGAAATATAACCAAAAAAAAATTTTTTATATATATATATATATATATATATATATATATATATATATATATATATATATATATATATATATATATATATATATATATATATATATATATATATATATATGTATATATATATGTATGTATGTATCTATGTATGTATATATATATATGTATATATATATATATATATACATATACATATGCATATGCGTATGCGCACGCGCACACACACACATACACATACATACACATATATATATATATATATATATATATATATATATATATATATATATATATATATATATGATATATGATATATGAATCAATGAGCACTGTCAGGCATGTTGTAGCTGGCAGTGACCACAAGTCCACAACAAATGTTTGCTGAGAGGGTGGATTAGCACCTGCCAATGTCCATGGCTCAATATCCCCTTTGTACTTTAACCACACTACAAATTGGCACCAGACAATTCTGGCGCAGGCTGTCTGACTTGAGTCATCAAACTTCAGAAGAAGACTCAATTAGCAGCACTTAGCACAGTCACTTGTGAGAGCAACAAAGGCATTTTATGGCTAACTGATGAGTGACCCTTTCATTGTTGGCTTACTGGACTTCTTGGCTTAATTAAACAAACACAAGGATTACAGCCTTGACTGGTAACTAGTACAACTATGGATATGAACTAGGGGTTTCTGACTGGGAAAAGGATCAAAAGATGCTGCCTCTTGAAGTGAAGCCTTTGTGGCTTCAGTGCATTCAATGTGCAGAAAAGTGATCCACAGTGTGAAGTTGTGAAAACTCATCAATACCAAGTAAAAATGAAACCACATCTACTAAATGTAACAATAATAATTATTACAAACCAGGGGCTATTACATTGCAATTAATATCATGATTATTGCAATAGAATTGACATAATAAAAGCGTTTATAATGATCCTGCATTATAAACATATATAACTCAGCTGAGATGTATGCAAAAACATAAACAATTGTTAATTGGATTCATATGCAAGCAATACAATTTGCTACCATACCTTTTAACATTATTATTGTACTTGTTAATGATTTGATAAAATAAGAAATAAAATAGTTTTCACAATATCATATTTAAAAAGTATTCAGATGTACTCGTAATGTACTCTTAAAATCTGAATACATTGAACATGAATACGAGTACGAGTATTTCAAAAATGTACTCGAGTACACGAGTACCGAGTACTTCGGGTGTAGGACAAAAACCACCCCGGACTAAAACCCCCCCAGACATAATCCCCCCGGACTAAAACTACCCTGGACAAAAACCCCCTTTTTTATCTTTGAAATATTCTTTGAAAATTGTAACTATATCTTCTTATAATTTATGTATAGAAGTATAGAAAACAAGTGAAATATTAAATAATGAATGATGAGCCTTAACAATGAAAGTTCCTTTGTCAACAATGAAAACATTGCAATTACATGAAAATGACATACATGTATAATTGTAATCCTTTGCATGACAAAAGAATTTTATCCTTTGTCAGGGAGAAGCCAACCTTTAATTGTAATCCAGGCAATCAGGCAATCAATGATAGAAGCCACTCTCTATTGATGAATGTAATCGTGTACATGAATAAAGAAAATTTTTCCTTTGTCAGGGAGAAGCCAACCTTTAATTGTAATCCAGCCAATCAGGCAATCAATGATAGAAGCCACTCTCCATTGATGAATGTACTCATGTACATGAATAAAGAAAATTTTTCATTTGTCAGGGTGAAGCCATCTCAAAATTATTGCATTTATATGAAAGAAAGGTCTTAATTGTAATCAGGATAATCCTTTAATCAGTCCTGAGTTCCTATAAATATGGAAGTCATATCAGTCACATTATCACTTCTCAAAAGATATTATAAGCTACACAACTTTATTACTGAGATACTAAATATTGAATACTATGGAGATCATCAAGAGCCACAAGGGTGGTTCAAAACTTCTATGTGGTGGTTATATGTATACCAAGAAAAAAGATAGCAAGACAACAATCCGCTGGGAATGCTCCCAAAGAGTTTCAAAAAACTGCAAGGGATCTCTCACTAGTGACTTACAGATCCAGACAACAATCCGAACTACTCCGCACAGCCATGACCCCAACCCATACACTACAGCTGCTACAAAGATCCGCTCAATAATCAAAGAAGCAGCTGGCACTTCCAGGGGCACTCCTGCACAACTACTCGCTGACAACACAGCCGCTGAATCCCTAGAAGTCCCGGGTGTCCATGGGTGCTCGCGAGTCCATCAAACGCTGTATACGCCGTGAAAAGGCCAAAGCTTTTCCAAAAAGCCCAGCTGGCCTGCCTGACCTCGTTATGCCCGACGAATGGTGCACCACTGGTACTGACAATGAACAATTTCTGATCCATGACAGCGGTCCAGATGCAGCTGATCGGATGCTGGTTTTCGCCTCTGATGCTGCATTGACACAGCTTGCGCGATCTGACACCTGGCATATGGATGGCACTTTTGATTCAGCACCTTCCATCTTTCAACAACTCTACGTGATTCGCGCCCCTCTCGGGGAAAGTGCTATCAGCTGTGTTTACGCATTCCTATCCAGCAAGACTCAAGCCACATACGAAGAGCTCATCACAGCTGTACTGGAAAGGTGTAGTGATCTGGGTTTTCAGCCTGATCCAACAACGATCATCACTGACTTTGAACAGGCTACTATCAACGCAGTCAGCAGTACCCTTGGATCCGATGTTCAGAGCAGAGGTTGCTTTTATCATCTCACCCAGAGTACGTGGCGCAAGGTGCAGCAGCTTGGACTTGTGACACTGTATCTCTCAGATGATGACGTGAAGCTGTTCTGCGGGATGCTCGACGGATTGGCATTCTTGCCTGTAGCTGATGTTCCAGAAGGACTGAAGTATCTCAAGGAACACACACCTGAAGGTCTAGAACCTCTCATCGATTACTTTGATGCCACCTACATTTCGGGATCGTATCGCCGAATCCAGCGCCCAACTGGTCCAGATGGTAGCATTCCTCCAATGAAGATGCGCAGGATCGCACCAATGTTCCCACCTGAACTGTGGAACGTTCATGAGGTCACAATCAGCGGTGAATCTCGAACCAACAACATGTGCGAGGCATGGAACAACTCCTTCCGATCACTTGTTGGGTGTTCACATCCCAGCATATGGCGTACCATTGACAATCTTCGTAAGGATCAGAATGATGCTCGCGCCGCCATTCTTCTGGATTCCCGTGGACAGCCTCTCAAGAAGCGGGTACATCGATCCACAGTACAGCTCCAGCAGAGGCTTCACAACCTCTGTACAGATATTCGCGATGGCCGCAAATCTGTTGAGGTTACCCTGAGGGGAATAGGACACTGTATCCGCTGGAAGTAATTTTCATAGACACTGTATCCGCTGGAAGTAATTTTCATAATATATGTTGACTTTTGATATGTGTACATGTATGAATGTGTATAATTGGTTGTAAAATTATGCTATATAAAATCACCCTCACTGTATGAATGTGTATACTCATGATAATTGGTCGTATGATTCTAAATAAATACTCGCAAAAAACGTGGGTGGTTTTTGTCCAGGGTAGTTTTAGTCAGGGGGGATTATGTCTGGGGGGGTTTTAGTCCTGATGGTTTTTGTCCAGGTGGTTTTCGTCCGGGGTGGTTTTTGTCCGTATACCGTGTCTGGTCTGGGTTAGGCAATCTCCTAAGTTTTACTATTAAGCCCGCTACACTATCTCACGTTTCTTATTCATAATTCCGGTGTGTAATATATAATTTCTGGTATTTAAAGGCATTTGTAATATCCGGTTTCTGATCCATATTTTCGATAGTTGGCCAAACAATTCAGCAGGGCTACATGTGTCACTGTAATAATAGGTTTTTCAACTTTACTGCATAATTTTTGTTAGAGCAGCGTCATTCTCGGATTCAACATGCCTAATCAACTACCTTCAAGGCCACGCGATGGCGCCACCCATCAGTTACTTTTTGGACTGTTTTCCTGACTATTCGCTATTCCTTGATACTACTACTATCGCGGTAGTTATGAAACTATCGCATTTGCAATAGTCATTCAGCTGTGGCAATAGTAAAACTACACATGCAAGTCACCCCTAATAATCTCTTGTCTTAGATCATGTCCCGAAATAGGCATATTTCACGACGCCATGAAATGTCAGTTTGCAAACGCGTTGTGTTAGTGTGACCGTTAGTACATGGTTGTCGCGCTCCAGAGTGGTCACCAAAGTGCCCGTGTGCTTACCTGTCTTTGTATATCTTGGCACATAGTAAGTCACCGATGCAGCGGTCGGTCAAGTAGAACGTCGCTTTGCTGTTGCGGCCAAAGTTCGCCTTCTGCCTGCGTCGCAGTTCTATGAATCTCGTCCGACCTCGCGTCCCTAAAAAGTCGGTTACGTGGCGGTACAATACGGAAATAATGAGGCTGCGAAACGGTGTAATGAATAGAAATGGGAGGAAAATGTACATGGTGATGGATGTGTGGATGAGACGATGGTTGGACCAGTGGCATATTTTAATTTTTTTTTGGGGGGGGGCATTGGGCCATTCCCTTTTGGCTTATTAAAAAACATTCCCATATTTTTCCGTTGCGCCGCTACATGGTAGTATGTATGATTAGAGTTGCACCCCCCTGGGAGGTCCTAAATACGCTACTGGGTTGTACGGATGGATGAATAGATATATAAACGGATGTGTGCGCTGAGTAGGTGAATATAAGGGTGGTGGATAGACCTGAGGATGGACTGGTGGTTGGAACAACTTAAAAGATCTTCAGAGAGAAAACATTTAGATTGTGAGAGATGAAGAGCTTGTTAAAGATGCGAAAGCGGATTCGTTACATTCTTTTTACAAAGACACGTGGAAACAGTTATTGTGGATGCGTCGATATAACTACACGTATCACCTATTAAGCTGATGTAAACTCGGCAGTGGTTGTCGACAATGGCCGCGTCTGGTTGACCTCCGGTAACGACGTGGACGAAATAGTCGATGATGTTCTCACTCGACGGCGGCGCTGACAGCACCATTTCTGCCCGTCGCCGACAGAGCTCCAGTTTAACGTGAGACGCGGCGTTGAAGTCAAACAGACCAGTAGCTTCAGGCCATCCAAGCACGCCATCCGCCACTCGGCCGATATCGAATGTTGTCATGTCGGTGACGTCATCCGGCAATGGTTGCGTTAGCGAGATGGTGGCCACATCGATCCACGGGTGAACGTCGCTGTTCCACACGACGCACGGGTTGTATGTGCCGAGAGAGTCACCAGGAAGCACTTCTCGGAATTGCACCTGTAACCGGTATGCCACACCGGACTGGCCAAGTCGACAGATGAATTCCTGCTTAAGGTAGTCGTTGTTTTGGATGTTGCTGTCTGTGTCTTGAAATCTGGAAGATTGTGTGAGACGTGAAAAGGAATAACATGGTATGGGTTGTCGTGTATGCTTGATTATACCCATGGACAAAGACTCGTTCTATTTTAACTCAACAACACTTCCTACGCCAATTAAAACGCACATTGTAGTTGCAAGCGTTTTCGTTCGTCGAACCAAACGGGCTAGAACTTTCAACAATAGCAGTTTGTCAAACTATTTGAACATACATGCAAAACCGTACCGCAGAAAACCGCAGCAAATAATTGGAAAATGCTTAGCAGTTTACAAGATTATTTAATTAATTAATATTGGAGAAAACTGTCACACTGCTGCGAACTGCGTACAATTTGTTCCACAGGAGGCGCTGTGTGTGTGGTGTCAAGCGGCCCGTCTCAGGACTGCCATCTGCCGGCACAAGGCGGAACCTCGCCACCCTAGGTACGTCATCCCTGGCACGGAAGTCGTACACCATCTTTGAGTGGTAGTGTTGGTGGTAGTACGAATCCGGCGATTGTCTGACTCCGTTCAGGAAGCTGGCTAGGCTACAACCATATTTGAGAATATTCGTTCATAAAATACCTATGGTAGTTTTTGTTGTGTACATAATTATAGCTTACGAATATGACGTGTGTGTATGTTAAATAATTATATAGCTTTGTAATACTTGTGTAAGCACCTAATGTCTGATGTGTGATAGGGACTAGTATATATGGCCAACAACGGATACATTTATACCACTACTATAATCGTATTAGCCTATTGTATACATTTACATCTTATGTATCAGTTCCCGTGGCCCTTGTACACAGTCCCACCTAGGTAAGAACGATTTATATAGTTATGAAGCTCATATTTTAATGTGAATAGCTTACTGCGTGTTTTGCTTCTGCTGCAACCATATTGTAATCAGATGGACAGGATGATACGCGGCTCCATCTGGCTAACACGAAATTCTTGTTTTCGAACCGTATGGCTAGATGGAGGTGGTTAGCAATTCCTCGCGTCTTACCCCACCTTACCTTAACATTGCAGTGTCCCCACGGGTGGGTCCATTGTGTTGGTTTACTGTGTTGCTATATTTTCTATGTTTTCCTTCTGAACATCTGCGTTTACATCATTCTTCTTCGTCGTCGTCGTCTTAGACGTCGTCGTCGTCGTCGTCTTAGACGTTGTTCCGTCGTCGTAGTCGTCGTCGTAGTCGTAGTCATAGTCGTCGTCGTCGTCGTCGTCGTCGTCGTCGTCGTCGTCGTCGTCGTCGTCGTCGTCGTCGTCGTCGTCGTCGTCGTCGTCGTCGTCGTCGTCGTCGTCGTCGTCGTCGTCGTCATAGTCGTCATAGTCGTCATAGTCGTCGTCGTCGTCGTCGTCATTGTCGTCATAGTCGTCGTCGTCGCATGGTGTCGTTGCATCGTTGTCGCGTCGTCGTTGTCCACGGCATGTCTGCCGTCCCCCAGTGCCGTGTGTCGTGCGTACTATGCCTGAACAACCTACCGGAGTGGTGTCGACAACAGCATGTCGTTGACGGAGTCCTGCCCCTGCTGCATGGCGGTCACGTCGTCCAGCACACACTGACCGTTCACGTACTGACCATATTGGCCTGTCTGCAAGACCAGGTCCAGCGGACTGTCCCATTCGTGGTCAGCAAATTTCAGACCAACATTTAACAAATTCAGTTTCCGGTCGTCGCCAGCGTCTGCATTCACAAATATGACAATTAGGAATAAGGCAACAGGATTCGTAATTCCTGTTAAAACAGTGTGTAATGTAAGTGGAGAAACCAAATAAATAGACTATGTGTAAATGGTCTCAACGATTATATATTAGTGTCGCTACTGTGCTGTAGGCCCGTCCTCGGGGTTTTGAAAAAGGGGGGGGGGGTTCGGACATACGCAATTAGCCGGGGATTTCTGAAAAATGTTACAGTTAAAATAAATTCCCTAAAAATGGGTTTGTTCGAATCCCCCGTCCTCGGTACGGTGGTGGGTGGGCATGTGTTGTGTTTGATAGTTTTTACATAGTTGTACACAAACAAATGCAGCAAAGTCTTACTCACTTGGGTAGTTGGAAAGAACGGCGCGCACCTCGAACACTTGCCCGGGCACGAAAAAGTCGTTCGTTGGCAGACGTTTATCCGAGTCGACAACGGCGAGACCGAGAGCACCGACGGCCAGACGCCGGGTTGACCGCGGTCGCGTCGACTGCCTCCAGTTGGCTTCACACGCAGACGACGCACGTTTCGTTGCCATGGAGAGCAGTATTCGATCAGCAATGTTGCCCCTCTCACCACCTTGCTGAGTAGTCGAACAAACAAAACGTTACAGTTCTACTGTATGTTCAATAATGCTAATTTAAACGGTGACGTACCAATCACAATAAATAAAAAATAATCAATGGGTGGGTACTATTGGGTTGGATCCAATGTGACAGATAGTCGGCCGCGACTTTGAGTCCGTGGCCAATCAGCGACTGCCGCGACCGACAGCTGATGCACCCGTCGTGACCTTTCATCACAGCTCAAGTCGGGATTGGCGCGAGTCAATAGGTCGCGCTCGCAGGGTCTAGACACTTCGCTTGTCTAAACGAACACATAATTTAGCAGCGCACTGTTTGCCGCACATTGTCGCCCGACCAATTGGGGCTACAAACCGCTCATGTAAACCGGCCTTAGTGTAAGTCATAATGCTGTTCACTATCGCTAATTTACCCGAAAATGCATTGTTAACATTCACACATTTGAAGCGTATGCATGGCGTCATTTGATGTAAACACACTGCGACGCTTTATGTGATGCATATACATTTTTCGAGATTGAGAAAGAAGATACACGCGAATATGTGACGTCACCGGTGAAGTGTGTGTGCGTGTGTGTGCGCGCGCGTGCATGCATATACATTATCAAACATGTGCGTAAAACACATTTATCCACCCTCTTCGATTCTCGAATTCGCACATAAATTTAACTGCACCGACTTGTTCGCGGAAACAGTTATGGATAGACACAAGATGAATGCGTTGGTCTCGTCGACAACGATACTATTTTACTTATGCTCGTGAAAATGATGACAACCAACGAAATGCCAACTTGTTTGCATCTTGCGTTAGTTTATCATTAGTTTCACTGTAATGATACATTCCGAAGTGTTCATCAAAGAGAGTTGTTTTTCCATGTAAATGAATGTATAATCCACAATGAGCTGCGTAATCAACAACTTGGCATATTTTGTAAATAGTTTCAACCATTGGCAACTAAAATCGCCATACATAATTTGTATCCTATATTGCCCGCAGGCAAAACCCATTTTGCCCGACTAGGGCGGCGAAGATGGGAAACAGTCTGGCAAAACGAAACCGTCATATTTAAATTAGCCCATCCAAAATGAATACAACCACTAGTTGCGCCAAAAACTACTCAGTGAATGGAGCAAAGGAAATGTTGATGTTCAGCGTTTACTTCCAATTAGAATAATTAACACGTCCGATTTTATGTACGCCACAATGACCAACATAAATCGATAATGTGCAAATTAGAGTAATAATAATAGGGAAACTTCCCATTGTGTTAACTACGTTCGAGGCCATCCCACTATTAATCAAGGAGCATTAGGGTTGAACATGGAAATAAATAGTACAAAGCTATTTTCCGGACAGTTGTGTGCATTTACCACAACGAGGCTAACTGGCTTGTTGCGTGAGAACTATTATAGGATGTAGACCATCAGGTTGACATCACTTCCGTTCATGAATTCCGCCGTCCAGTCATTGCGACAAAATTAAATCAGTGATACTGGTCACCTTCCTGTGGGGATGGATTTAAGAGGCTCTCTAGTATTGCATAGGTAGTGGCGTTTTCCGGTATGTATGCTCTTGCGGTAATACCGTAGATTGGATACGAGCTATTTAATTCGTACTTAGCAGCTATATTTCGGCTGAAGTTGCATACATCTTCGAAGTAGTGGTTTCATTAGAACCGTTATTTGTATGCGCTTCATCGACGTCGTATGTCTCACTGCCCTGGGCCTGGACGATAATTGGCTAAATTCGTTAAGAAACACCCATTCGGTATGCGAAACCATGGCCAAACATACACATGGCATTCATAAATACATTGAACACAGTGTCTGCTTCTTGTTTGTTTCTAGGCAATTTAAGTAGTTTTAGGTGTAACACGTACATGGCAACATGCCGTATTCCATTGAAGTAGCAATGCCGGAGCTCGTTAGGCGGCGCTAGTAGTGCTATGATTAGCAAGTCGACCAAAACGTGTACCCAGAGAGACCACCTATAATAAAAGTGTGCACATGCCTGTAAAGCTGAATAAACGTTCTTTACTCTGATGTACATCCTGTTTTATTTCTTTAGGTGAAAGTATTTTGTTTTTAAGGTGAACATTTCATGATTCTCGCAAATCCGGGATTCACCTTGATTCACGAAAAAAAGCAATTGTATGTCTTTCATTGATCATTTATTAAAAAAAAATATTTTTTTTTGGCTAGGTCTGGCTAGTGATGTACTGTACAACTAAAACAACCCCCTATAACTATCCACTGAAGCCAATAATTGTCTAGCTATTTGAACGTTAGGTGGCGCCACAAACAAGTCAGAATAATAAATTATGCGATGCCCTAGCCCGCTGTTGTTTCAAGTTCGTCTTTCTCGACGTAGTTGTTGAAAGTTCATAAATATCCGTTCTTCAAGTAGTAATTGATCTATCTAACTATATTATCATGTAGTAGTGTATGTTTGAAGTTCTGGAGGGTGTTTTGCTCAGTTTGACGGGAAATAAAACATGTAAACAAACTTGCAGTGACACTTACAGCGTGACTGAACTGTCAAACGATGCCCCAGCAGACAAGATGAAGAAAGGCATCGATTACTCGCATTAGCTCAAAGTTGACAGTCTTACACTTGGAATGTTAAAACGATTTACTCTGTGCTTTCTGATTGTTTTTCGTTATAATTAAGTACTATCATAATCGTGGATACGACTTCATTATGTCTATAATAACTAGTATGTAAATATTGTTTATGCAAAATGTTTCTGTTTTGGATATGATGATGGGTGAAGATGTATGAAACTCTAAAAATGATTTACAACTGATAGCTGGTATGCAATATTGTGTCCAAATGGTTATTCACTCAAAGATCCACACATATTGATATAATGAGAAAGTGGACACCAGCATACTTATTATACACTTATTTATAGTAGTTGTTTCTTATTTTAGCTACTAATACACCCAGACAATGCAATAAGTATGACAATAAAAGCTTACATTTCATCCTACGGCTACATGATACAGGTAAAATATTAATCTTGCATCAGCATGTCTTCTGCTGTGAAAAGGCTTCTGTCAAAATATGTATAATAGTTTGCAGTTAAAACCTTGTAAACAATATTTCCATATACATAATACTGCTAATGACCTATACATGTCAATCATGCTTAGAAATAGACACTAGTTTGTAGGGTATATATTGTATTTTTTTCTTATTACCAACTGCCCCTGTATAAATGTGCAACATAAGTGAAAAATAGCACTGTTTACAGCTCTCATGACCCAACACAGGTTGAAAACATTTATTACTTCCACAATATGTAAAAAAAATTACAATAACATTAATATTGACAATTTTTTTAGGCCAGGTACACTTTTTTAGCAAAATAGAAAAATACGTTTTTTGAAAATGTTGATGAGGGCATCCTAAAAGTGCTCTAACATGAAAACTGATTAACGTACAACCATACATCTGATACCATGATGTATCTTAATAATATTCCTTTCCAACGATGTATAATACTTTTCAATAACTTAATTATCTCAAAATGGTCCAGCATAGCTAATTGAAGTAAATGTTTCTATTCATCTGTCATTCCCGCTAAAAAGTATTATATTTACTAATTTGCAAATGGAATGGCAAGCTTTATAGTAACATACAGCACTGGCGTGTTCCATATTGCATCAAAAAAACTACAGCTTGTCTTTAAATCAACCACAGTGAGCATCTTAAGACATGGCGCCCACCTTTGAAACTAACAAAAAAAATCCATAAATAGTAAATAATAATAAGAGCCTCTCTCTTCCGGATGAGAAACTAGTTTCTTTTTTAATAGGCCTAATTAACCTCACAATATTACACCAGTGGTTTAATAGGAAAACCTTGTTGAACACACAGCATCTTAATTTCATGGCCTCCACCATACTGTTAGATAACACTACGTCATGAGTGCAGTATTCTGGAAATATTTGCTCGCCATATGGAAATATATTCATATACACCTATTCATACCAACAGGATATTGTCATGTTTGTGTCCAAACTCAACTTATGTAACAAATTTTAGCCTTTGTTTACTAAACGTCTGTGCTTATTGGTTGTGCTGGTTAACACGTCAGCCCTTGGTCATTCGCAGAAATGACCGGAATCGCCAACTTTTAAACCACTGGCATGATATTCTTGATTTTAGTTGCACATGGTTAGTTTTTATAATCTCCTAGGTGCATAGCCCCAAAACTATGACTTTTATTTCGCTTTACGAATATCACGCCATTGGTTTACTGGGAAAACCTTTTAGTTTAATGGACCGCGCCTAGGGTTAGGCCACACCATACTGTTTGTTAGATAACGCTTCGTCTCAAGGGGGATACTAGCAGCAGTAGTCTGGCAATTTTCGCTCACCAAATGAAAATCTATTTGTAAACACCTAAAACTATGCTTGTCAATAGGCATCCAGATTCAACATATGTAACATCTTTGCCTTTGGCCCTTAGTATGTCATAGTGGTAGTCTAGGTTAAACAATTTCTGAGAACTACGCAGGCACTTTTCAGTGAAGACAGCCATGCTGGTTAACATGTCAGCAGCCAGTTAAACAGAGATTTGATCGGAATCTCCTACTTTTAGAACAAATTATGAGAAAACCGCTAACTTGATATTCTTGATTGTAGTTGCAAATTATTACTTTTTATTAACTCTTAGGTTCACAGCCCCAAAACCATGACTTTTGTTTCGCTTTAAATATAATATGCCATTTTTCCTTTAAATCTGAAGAAACTTGCACAAGAGATCCATAATTCTAAATATCTAACAGTTATTTCATCGATGCAGTGCAAACACACTGTTAAAAAGTTTAAATGTTTTTGAAGCAGCAATCAAACAAGCGTCAAAAACCTTCGTATCACCTCTAAATGTAAGTTTTGCTTACATTAATACCTAAATTAACCTAATACGCCTAGCCTATATTCTATTTCCTTCCATGTCCCCCATCTACCTTGTATTTAAGCATATATATTTTCCTAAATTGAATAACGTACAATTTTTCTAACCATTTGAATCAAATCCCAATAGCCTTGAGTCCCAACCTTAGTAACATGATTTTATTACAACAGTGTTCTCATGAAGGCTTGTTAGATCATTGTTTTCTTACCATGATATATAAACAACATTTTAATGACAACAAACTCCTCAAAATGCAGGCCAGCAAAATGTGAGCAAATACGACAGTTCATATATATATATATATATATATATATATATATATATATATATATATATATATATATATATACATATATATACCACTGGCGTGATAGACTTCATTTCAGTTGCACATGGTTAGTTTTTAGTAGCTCTTGGGAGCTCAGCCACAAAACCATGACTTTTGTTTCGCTTTAATGTTAGTCAAAGTTTTAATTGATGTGTAGAAACTGGGGGTACGGGCATAAGCCTTAATGGACAAAAGTGGCTTCTTTTAGCAATTCGATAGCATAGGTGAGCATAGGGGAACTCAAGCATAGATGAGCATAGGTGCACTGGAGCATAGGGAGCATAGGAGGATTGGAACATAGGTGAGCATAGGGGCACTGGTGCATAGATGAGCATAGGGGGACTGGAGCATAGGTGAGCATAGGGGGGACTGGAGCATGGGTGAGCATATGGGGACTGGAGCATAGGTGAGCATAGGGGGACTGGAGCATAGTGAGCATAGGGGGACTGGAGCATAGGGGGACTGGAGCATAAGTGAGCATAGGAGGACTGGAGCATAGGTGAGCATAGGGGGACTGGAGCATAGGTGAGCATAGGGGACTGGAGCATAGGTGAGCATAAGGGGACTGGAGCATAGGTGAGCATAGGGGGATTGGAGCATAGGTGAGCATAGGGGGACTGGAGCATAGGGAGACTGGAGCACAGGTGAGCATAGGAGGACTGGAGCATAGGTGAGCATAGGGGGACTGGAGCATAGGAGGACTGGAGCATAGGTGAGCATAGGAGGACTGGAGCATAGGTGAGCATAGGGGGACGAGCATAGGTGAGCATAGGGGGACTGGAGCATAGGTGAGCATAGGGGGACTGGAGCATAGGTGAGCATAGGAGGACTGGAGCATAGGTGAGCATAGGAGGACTGGAGCATAGGTGAGCATAGGGGGACTGGAGCATATCTGAGTTCATATTTGGGAAGTTAGTTTAGGAGGTTACAAGTACATTTCTAAGCAAACTTACTTGGTTTGTGCTAGTGGATTTGAGTGAATGTGTGAGACTGGTTATAGACTAATCATGATTTCCAATGGCTGTTTGAAATATTATAAATATAAAATATGCTATGCAGAAATCAGAGTTTTTCTTGAAGTAAATGTAAGTATTTTTAATTAGGCCTATTATACTCTGATTTCCACAAAGCAACTGTTTGTACTGAATTGCTAAAAGAGAAGCTACAGCCTACTAAGGGTCTGCTAATGTTGAAACCAGTAGCCACTGGCAAGGACTATTTTCCACTCATAGAAACTACCCCTGTCATGCCTAATACTCCATAGACAATTTTCACACACTAGTTTAGTTTAATATTAATCAAACGTTTTGAATAAGTTTGATTTAGGTGTGTGAAAACTGTCCCAGTCATGCCTCACACTCCATGCACAGTTTGCAGTGAAACTTTTCACACACTAGTGTAATTTAATGCCAATCAAAGCTTTGAATATAATTATTTGGTTGGGTCATTGTTATAAATGAAATGAATGTGTTCGTTTAATAATGTAGTTACATTGTGTAAGACAATCGTTTTAATACATTTCTGTGCCAGCCATGTTTAAAAAGTGAACATTCCTTGCGATTATAATTATCAAATTTGTCCTATAATTATAGCCGTAGACCTAGTAATTATAATAGTATCACCACAACTGGCACAGTTGTTATTGTGCCTGAACTAATATATCTTCTTGGCCAGAAATACTGCAGTAGTATTACTCAGAACAATAAATGTAGTGACAACTACATTAAGTCCCTGCTATATTAAAAATATCAAAGCTATTTTGCTTTGACAGCTCAAAAATAGTATCAAAGGGGTTGTGGATAATATTAGAAACTGCTACAAATTCATGTAAGAAGGTGACAAGATTGGCAAGTTTCTGACAAGACGGTAAATACCATGGTATTTTCCACCTTGTCAGAAATACCTTTCAGACGTCTAAAGTGTCAGAAACTGTCAGAAGTACCTTTCTGACACAATACCTTTCTGAGGTATAACAATAAAGCATCGGAAACTAAAAAAAAGATGTGCCATTTTATTTAATGAATGTAATTTAAAATCAATATATCATTGCATTATTATCCTGTCACCATTCATGCAAATACAAATTTTACTCTGTGTATTATTGTGTCTGAATTTGCTTGATTTGTTAGCACATAGTAATGATTACATAAATAATTGTGGCACCATGGTTCCACTAAGTAGGTAACTTTTAAAACAACATGACAGATGTCAGTCACAATTGGGAAACCATCAAAGAAACTGGCTGGGATGTAAGTGCATACCAGCAACAACATTGGTTGAGTGTAGTGTAGTGTAGTGTAGTGTAGTGCAGTGCAGTGCAGTGCAGTGTAGTGAAGTGCAGTGCAGTGCAATGCAGTGCAGTGTAGTGTAGTTACAAGCAGAATTGGCAAGTAAAAGGCTCCCCTTGTTGCAACATCGGTATGCATGTTGTGACTCAACATCAAAGAAGATTTCAACTCAGTTCCAGTTTTGTACTACCCAAAGTAAAAATCAGATTACTGCTTTGAGTTGATAGTGAGTCACATCCCTACTGACTGGTCTTGCTTTCTAGATAAAAACAACTTGAAGTAGCACCTCTCATTCACAACGCCAATGTCAATGAGTAAATAAAATATACCCAAAATACTGATTAACGGCCTATGCAACAGCTACAACGCAGCATTCATGAAACATCATGTCCACACAAACCGTTAACAAGTGGACTTTGCGAAAGTTTATCAAATTCCCTTTTTTATATTAGTTTAAAATAGCGCATTATTTAACCTTGCAATGGATCCACGTTGTATCATACGTGGCTGGCTTAAAACAATATTGATGAATATGATGCTACTTTGCGAAATAATTTGCATTAGTAGTTTCGCCGGTGCGAGGTCCATTACAACCGACCCGTATATATTCCAAACTACTAGTACATCGTTCTAAGAGAAATTGCTATCCAACACACAATGATGAACGATTGATCGTCCTGAAAACCTTTTACCACTTACGATTTTTTTTCAGCCATGAACGTTTTGTCTGACAGCTAACAATGATGCCGTTTCATTCAAGAAAATGTGTCTTGTCATTGAGATTATTTTTGCTGTGCAACCATCAATAATAACCCAACATTAACTTAGATGAAAGAACACATTTACATAATGGCGGCGTCTACTATTATGTGCGTGTTGGAATGTGTACAAAGAAACTTGTGCAATGTCAGAAAAACACAAAGAAATGGTGTATCGATGACAAATGATGCTGGTGGAAATAATACGTTATTTTTATGATGCGCTTAAATCGTATTATTAAGAGGACGACGACGTCGGGCCAACATGTCGCGGCCCTCGGACCTGCGTTCACTCAGCAGTAGCGTTGCACTTGTCGGCCCCTGTGTAGAGCGTGGTGATACTTTCTACAGACGACGGAAGGGCACACGTATTGTACTTGTAGGCCCCTGTGTAGAGCGTGGTGATACTTTCTACAGACGACGGAAGGGCACACGTATTGTACTTGTAGGCCCCTGTGTAGAGCGTGGTGAGACTTTCTACAGACGACGGAAGGGCACACGTATTGTACTTGTAGGCCCCTGTGTAGAGCGTGGTGAGACTTTCTACAGACGACGGAAGGACACACGTATTGTACTTGTAGGCCCCTGTGTAGAGCGTGGTGATACTTTCTACAGACAACTGAAGGACACACGTATTGTACTTGTAGGCCCCTGTGTAGAGAGTGGTGAGACTTTCTACAGACGACGGAAGGGCACACGTATTGTACTTGTAGGCCCCTGTGTAGAGAGTGGTGAGACTTTCTACAGACGACTGAAGGGCACACGTATTATACTTGTAGGCCCCTGTGTAGAGCGTGGTGAGACTTTCTACAGACGACGGAAGGGCACACGTATTGTACTTGTAGGCCACTGTATAGAGAGTGGTGATACTTTCTACAGACGACGGAAGGACACACGTATTGTACTTGTAGGCCCCTGTGTAGAGAGTGGTGAGACTTTCTACAGACGACGGAAGGGCACACGAATTGTACTTGTAGGCCCCTGTGTAGAGCGTGGTGAGACTTTCTACAGACGACGGAAGGACACACGAATTGTACTTGTAGGCCCCTGTGTAGAGCGTGGTGATACTTTCTACAGGCGACGGAATGACACACGTATTGTACTTGTAGGCCCCTGTGTAGAGAATGGTGATACTTTCTACAGGCGACGGAAGGACACACGAATTGTACTTGTAGGCCCCTGTGTAGAGAGTGGTGAGACTTTCTACAGACGACGGAAGGGCACACGTATTGTACTTGTAGGCCCCTGTGTAGAGCGTGGTGATACTTTCTACAGGCGACGGAAGGACACACGTATTGTACTTGTAGGCCCCTGTGTAGAGCGTGGTGGTACTTTCTACAGGCGACGGAAGGACACACGTATTGTACGTGTAGGTCCTTGTATAGAGCGTGGTGATACTTTCTACAGACGACGGAACGGCACATGTATTGTACTTGTAGGCCCCTGTGTAGAGCGTGGTGAGACTTTCTACGGACGACGGAAGGGCACACGTATTGTATTTGTAGGCCCTTGTATAGAGCGTGGTGAGACTTTCCACAGATGACGAAAGGGCACACGTATTTTCCCATTACTGGCCATGTTAATGTTTTGAACATGTGACCATCAAAAACTACAAAACTTCATGAAATCCACCGGCAATATGTTACCAATGTGCTGAACAGTTTGGTGAAAATCACTCGCAAAATAAAAAAAAAATTCGAAACGCACCACCAAAATACCTACGTGTTTTTAAATCCGCTTCGTACAGCTACATTTAAATTTAATTAAATTATTTTGTTTCGTTTCAACTTTCCTGGTTAATTACGGTTACCCCTTGCGGCAAATAAAATCATTGGCGTCGGCTAACGTACCTATGGCAATATCCCACGTTTGTGTGTTAGAAATGTCCTAATTTAAAGACCACGTTCACGAGTGAACTAAAGGGGCATGGCCCAATGCCCTTCCCCCTAATTAAACTAAAGGGGCATGGCCCAATGCCTCTTCCCCTAAATAAACCACTGGACTGAGTGTAGTCTAGCCTTCTTCTTTCTCAGTAGTTCCGTTGAAAGTGATCGGAATTGTAGCATAACGCTGACCTTTTAAACTCAGATGCGAGATGCACACATTCACAATACCTTTAGCGTCTTAGACTGTTTCGTCACTCGCAGATGGAGTTCCAAGTTGCCAACCTCCTCTTGTATGATTTCGTGTGCGCACTCGTCCTTAAACGTGACGTCATCGTCTCGACACATCTTTCCAGGGGTCGAGCCAACAGAGACTGCGCAACAAGGAACGCAGTACTACTACTACTTGTCGAATATAAAGGTGCTTAATGCTTACATACAGAGTAGTGTGGAACAGGCACCCTGTCTATCTCAACAGACGCTCATTTTATAGTGATTATAATATTACGTAGCCATGCTCCGATAACTAAATGTTCACCATTTTCAGAAAATTTACCATTTTTGCTAGAAACGATTTAGCACCAAAAATTGCATCATTTAGCATACAAATGAACACAATTTAACATACAAATGATCATCATTTAGCATAGAAATTATCGCCATTAAGCACAGGAATGCTTGACATTAGTTCACCATTTAGCAAATAAATCATTAGCACACAAATGTTCACCATTTACAATATAAATACTCACCATGTTCAGGTATTACAGGTATGCTCAATTATGCTCACAAATGTTCACAATTTACTACACAATTGCTGACAGTTTACTACAGAAATGCTTACGATTTAGCACAGAAATACAGAGTGGGTGTGGTGCACCCAGAGTCCTTGTGTCTAGTCCAGGTTTGTTGTCGACGTCCCACGTTAGGATGGTGGTGGCAACAGACACCGAGTCTCCTTGCTGGCCGAGATCGGTGTCACTGGCACGTCTCTCGGTGTCGTTGGCACGTCTCACGGCCTTCATCACGGTCTATATTTAGCGAGAAGAGACTTGATTTCAGAAAGTGACATGTAAATTGCCATGCATGTTTTAAGTGACAGTCAGACATTGGGTTATAGCAATATATAATATGTAACATATGTAAAAAGTACTCATTTCGAATCCAAATACACTAACACGTCCCATAGATTCACCAAAATTAAGTAAATATACCCTAAAATAAAAAAAGTTCCGCTAGGAGGGGAAACCCCTCTCACACCCTCTAGCGACCGTGGCGCGAGGCTCACGACGCGGTCTACCAACCTCACATCTTGAAAAGCGGTAGATTGACCGATGTTTGTGTAATGTTACTTGGCACCTCTGACATATGTACTTGACAACTGCCAGTTACCAGACTACAACTCCATTAATATATATTGAACAAAATATAACCTATGCTGTTATGCCCCATTGCCCTGGCTTAATGGGGTATAACCGCACAGGTGTGTGCGAATATGCAGTATTTTAGGCCGTGGCAACGACATTACTCAGCGTAGAATGCGAATTGCACTGGTAAGTATTGTTGTCGTGGATGAAAGGCGACGTCCACGTCACACAAACGACTGTGCTAGGCGCCAACAATTCCTGTCGTTCCAAACCAATCAATACATGTTATCGTGGTTGAAGTCAGCACCGGCGGATAACTTAAACACGTCGAACTCCTATCATTACAACGTCTATATCTTTACTATTATCTAAACAATATTATAAACACAGATATGTGCGCACATTCTACCATTAGGCGAAGATAAATATTAATTGTTTTATATATGTGAATTTGTCATGCATAATGTTTCAACGTGGTTATAAATATATAGTCGACTTGTCTTTGTCAACACACCTGGTGATATTCCTTCTTAGAAATCCTTTCAATTGTTCACTTAAAATGCAAAATACTACACATACAAAAATCAATAACTGGGATAATATAACCGGGTTGCACCCCTTTCGTTCCCCTGCCGAATCCCACAATAGTGTAAGTTCATGTAAAGAATTCTTGTTGCAACTTTGAAGAAGACGACTAATGCATATACAGTGCTCGCGAGACAATGTGCACATGCCCTGCTAAAAACACAATTTTATGAGCTTTCCAATCAGTACTAGTCTACACTTTACCTTCCTCGCTACGAAGCAGTCCTCCCGTGTATTAACCGTACGTCAACGAACGTCATACTGGACTGCCAATAAAGTATCGATGAAGACAACAGCAGTCCCTGGACCCTCAGACGATTCGGGCACTAAAACTACAATGGTGTTCGTAGCGAACTTTCTAACGGCACTTTAAATAAATAAGCACCAAAAAACGTACGGTGGCATCAGAATGTTGACAAGCTTCGCTGCGATTATCCGGGCGCCAAATTGCCCGAACAATATCCGTTAAATATACGGGTGCCTCAAAAATGCGTTTTCTACTTGAGCAACATTTATTGTGTGCAATTACTACATCGTTTATGGGATCGAAAACCGGGGGAAAGATTATTTGTCATTTTAGCACTCGCTTGAATCGATAAAACACGACATAAATTGGTCTGTCTGGCTTAATTATCGAATTAGCCTGGTACATAAAACATTGCTGTCCATTATGTAGACACGCTGAAATGTGGTTGTGTTACATACTAAAATAGAAATGGAATGGAGTAAAACAACTGACGTAAATGTTTTAATTCACCTGTCGGAATAGGAAGGTATATTAATAACTTCTCAGTGCTGCTTAGAACTGTCAAACGAGTGCCAAACATGTAATCTACATCCTTTTTATCACATTTCTGTTCTTGGTACGAGTTAAGGCCGGTTGACACGACCGATTAATATGAGCATGTAATATCGCGGAGTACGAATCGGTTGTATAAAGACCTTCGCGTGACCGAATGGCGAGGCTAATGAATGGCTACGATTGAGTTGGTCGAATTGGGGTTAGTTCCAATTTGATCGACAGTCGGCGGCGAGTTTGAAACAATGACCAATCACCGATCGACAGCAGGTGCACCCTTAGTGACCTTTAATCAAAGCTCAAATGTGGAGTTATGCCAGTCAATATCTAGGTCGCACTGTCTAGACACGTCGCCCGTCTAAACGCACACCTAGTTTAGCTGCGAATTTGGGCACGTGTAAATCGGCCTTGACCCACACAATCCTTTTATGGCATTCGTGTTCTTGAACAGTCCACATTTTTCGATTTTGTTTCTAAAATATCGATATCTGATCAGTTATGAGATTTCTAAAGTACTTTTCATGAATGAATTGATGTGTCGATGTTGTTGTGGATATCGACGACCCCCCCTCCCCATCCATGATCCTTTATCACCCGCCCTCGTATTCCCAGGAATCCCCATATCCCAGCGAGGGAGCAGCTTGCCAAGCCGCTATTGACCTGTTTCTGCGGTTTTCTCAACGCGCCCAACTCTATTTAGTAAGTTTAGCTTATATGTAAACACATGCCTCTCCGCAGTCTGCTGAAAATGTGGTGTGACGCCTTATTTGAAAACGTAAGTATGATTTACTTGTACATGACAAATACCGATTACATAGCATCACTAGGATGTGAGGAATATACTATATCATATGTTGATATTGAGTATTGCAAGGGAAATTAATGTAATAAATAATAAATCCGGGAAATTAATGTAATAAATAATAAATCCGATAATTTTGCAATAGGAATGTTTCAAAAGATGACACAAATCACACGCCAGATGGCGACATATTTTCCCCTTTACCTTTACCTAGATTGAGATTTTGTTAGTTGTTGTGTGTGCGTACGTAAAACTAACTCATAGTGTCCACTAAAAAATTTTTTTTCATCAAAAACATGTGTTAATCGAAGTATGCTTAGCAAATGTTTTGATGACATACGTTCTATAACTTTAAACAAATTATTCACAAAAGAACGCCCTAGGAGTTTGTTTAGGGGTTAAACAAATTGATAAGGGATTTTTTCACAGGCATGTTAGTATATTCCCGGATGATGCTAATTCACTGTGTGGAGACAATGTTTATATTGCTGTGAAATTGAGACAAATTATGACATAATTGTCCCAGGCTCATTCTGGAGATCTTCATTGTTGTGACATCACTGAAAACGGCGTTGTGGATGCGTGTAAAACCAATTGTATGATTGTAATTCGGGAAAGTGCGTGTTATAGAATCCAAGGATGGTAAATAATTTGATCGATGAGTTAACATGATCACGTATTATAGTTGTAAACGTCCATATGGAACACAATGCACCTTTATTTGGTAAATATACACATAGGATATGTAAACAATTTCTTTAGATGTTCTGCAGGCGTTGTGTGCCTCTGTGCATCCATACACTGTGGTGGAGTATTCATAGTCTTGTGTCTTAAGCGCATGCGCCGCCGGAAGATGCAATAACAGTTCTCTGTGAAGTGCCGCATGTAAAGGTTCTTGGCAAACGAAATTCTTAAATAATTAAGTGAAATGTTGAATTAATCTATTTTATTTTCATAAAATAATGGGTGAAAATATCTGAATAAATCAGAACATATCAAGAATCTAGTCAGCCCTGTGGAAATTAATCCTTTATGTACATGTAGGACCATAAGTCGAATATTTAATACCAGATTCTTTGGCGAAAGCATAGCTGCATGGAGTAGTATGTATTATTGTTGTGCAAGTTTAATTACCTCAAAGCTGGTCAACATATTACAATTATGGAGCTAGCGTGTGTATACGAACACAGGGAGCAGCCGTAAAACCTTTTATTTTATAAATTCAATCCATTGTTACCCTTCGTAGAATTACGCTTCGCAGTGTTAGCTATCAGAGTTTTTCAGTAGCGTACTTAACACCCCCGTCCTGCCAGTAGCATACTTAACACCCCCGTCCTGCCAGTAGCATACTTAACACCCCCGTCCTGGTGTACTGCGGGAGGCGCAGTCATTGTTGCCCCGGGCTGCGACCGATCCGGTATGTGATTCAAACTGGTTTTCATGATCATGGTGTGTCTAGGGCAGATTTACAACCTAGCGGAGCCCATCCCTGTCCAGGCTGATTGACCACAGCTGATATTCACAAACAAATGTGGCTCGCCTTGGTCCTGAACACACGTGGTCGTTGAACCCATCTTGGAGCCATTCCGTCCTGGCCGTTGACTTCATCGAGAAAGCCCTGTGATGTCATGTTAACATCACCGTATTTTACCCATACGGGGTAGACTCGTGGGGCGGGAGCGTCTTATTCCATCCCCTACAGGTCCATTGGACCTGCCCACTGCCCACAAAATTATAAAGTTGTGTCACTCACCAGAGGTCGCAACGGTAGCATTCCGTCGAAACACAGCTGGCTTTGTTCGGCTCACTTCGAGACAACTTGTTTCGATCGTGACCCGGAGAAGATGGCAGCCCTCAGCTAGGGTTGTACTGGTTCTAAATCTCTTTAAAAAGGACTTCGTGTAGAATGAGGCCAGAATGGGCCAGCAGCACAGACATAAATAAAACAGCCGTTAGTAAGTTAGTAGTTTATAGCTGCATTCTTAATGATGTAACTCTATGGCCAGCAGACGGCAATTCTTAGCGTGACCTTATATAGATCTATGGAAATCCCGTTTGCTATTCTCGCTCACAACAACATCCGGTTATATACAAACTTTTACAAGCACATGCGTTCTGACAAAAAGGTAATAATTTCACACTTTTACATGGTTATTGTCAGGTAACTTTAGTGATATACATATAAGAATGCATACAGACACGAAAGACGTGTTTATTGCTCTGTTTATGGCGTTTTTGTAAGGTTCACGTTTCATGAAAATACTTACGCTTTTGATGAACGAGATCTTCGCCCCTACTACAGCAACAGCCAGATAGAAAAAAATTGTAGGGCGATTGACTTTGCCTACCAGCGTTAGTGCCACTGTCACTGCTATGGCTGCGTCTACGTTTACGAGCGAACTTACCAGGTCTGCCTACCGAAAGCGGCAGCGAGATAGGGGTAAACTAAAATACATGTTATTACATTCAAGTTTGGAGGAATCTTGATTTAAAACAGGATATATTTTTTATTGAAAGTTACATACTAATGTCAAGGGCATCGTGGGAAATCTTGAGGAGAACACGGGATTGAATTTGGTGGATTTTATATTTGTCTAAAGCGTGGAATATTGATCGGATAAGTATTATTATTGCGTGTATATTAAACTTAAACATACAAGAGTCCTTGTTTAGTCAATAGTTGCTGTTAAAATTTAGCTATAGGAGTAATTTAGGGTAGTTTATATCGTAGGTCTCCGAGGACTCGGTAGCGCGAGCGATAATTAAGGATTGTTGTTTTCAGTTGATTGGGTACATAATACGAGACGTAATATTATTGTAAATAATTTAGTACATATTAAATATTGAAAGCCTAAATATTTTGTTTTAGCAACATTTATTGTTAAAAGTTAGCCGTAGGTAGTAATTCAGTGTTATTTAAATAACGTCACTGAAATTTCGTTAGCGCGAGCGATATTACGTTTTGTTAGTCAGCTGTTACCTAGAAAGTAAGTTGCAAGGCAGTAGCTGTAAATTTAATTAAGACATAAGTAACATACTATAAAGTGTGTATTACAACACAAAAACAGTCTTTGTGAAGACTACCTAGTATAAATTGATTATAAACGGATTATAAACAAATACAAATTTAATTTCTAACATGGCGCCGTGCAAACGCCAGGTAAAGGCAAAACGTAATTTGGTATGTTCTAGCTGCGATAGCTGGGTAGACTTTGCAAAGTCCGGGTGTGTAAATTCGTGGGCGGAGGTGCAGGCGGATGATTTCCATTTCGTGTGTAGGGGTGTACTACAGTGAGATATCTGCAGGAGCAGGTGATTGAGCTAAGGCGTATGATTTTGATGATGACAGGGCAGGGTGAGACAGAAGTGAACAGAGGTGGTGAGAATGGTGAGAGCAGAGGTGGTGAGACCGAGGAGAGCAGAGGTGGTGAGACCGAGGTGAGCAGAGGTGGTGAGACCGAGGAGAGCAGAGGTGGTGAGACCGAGGAGAACAAGGAGAGCAGTGGCAATGTGAGGGAGAAAGCTGGTAAGAAGAAGAAAGATGACAGAAGGCAAAGAATGCAACAAAAGAGAGGTAAGCGGGTGAGTGGAGAGGGATTGCCAGGTGGTAAGACGGTAAAGGTTGATGATAGGAGAGAAAGGGGGCATACTAGTAGTGTGCAACAGGAAAGGAGCTTTGCCGATGTAGTATCACAGGGGAAAGCGAGGAAAGCTCGGGTATTTATGGGGGATTCCATCATTAGGAAAGTGGATAAAATTGTAAATAGAGGAGATGACATAACAGTATGCCTACCAGGGGCAAAAGTAGAGGATATAGCAGAGAAGGCAGGACAGGTCATGGGTGGTGGCACGGGAGGTGCTGTTCTCGTGCATGTGGGAACGAACAATGCAGATAAGGAGGGAACGTCAGCCATCATTGGTAAGTACAGGAGGTTGATCAAGACACTCAAAGAGGCACGAGTTGGGCAGATCGTATTGTCGGGGATATTACCAATAATGGGAGGCAGGGGTGAGGAATATAGGAACTGTAGAAGGATGGCGATCAACACACAGGTACAGAAGGTATGTATGGAGGAGGGAGTAGGCTTCGTAGACATGTGGTTAAACTTTGTGGGAAGAGGTGACTTTTTCTGCCTCCGCCAGTTTGCCCACTGTAGCGATGGGAACTAGTTTTCCAAAGCTGACGTCAGAAGAACTGATCCCTGGACACGGCTCTCTTCAGACCGCCTCCTCGCATCTGTTTCCCTCTGCCTTGGACAATTACGGGCTAAGTACCCCTGATCCTTACAGACGAAAAAAGAATTGTCGCGGAAATTGGTCCCAGTCGATATCGCAAAGGGATGTCGGACAGCACGACCTGGCTGTAAATGATCAAGCACCGCTTTTAACTGCTGCTGTGTTTGCAGCAACTGCGAGATCATAGGGTATGTATCATGCAAATGAGGGACCTGAGCTTGGTCAACGATACAAGATGACTCAACATCAACCTCAGACCCTCGCACCCGCATGCTACGACTCTTCTCATCGTGCTCTGTAAGCAGGCTCAGAGCCTCATCCCGAATGCAATGAAATGATCTACCAAAAGAACCCAGTGCCATCCGCCTCAGCTCTTGGCCGACGGATTGTTCCTGTACACCACGAACGAACTGCTCTTTCAGAGCATTGTCACGCAGCAGCTCTAAGGCTTTGCCTTCTGCCTCTGTGACTGCTGCATTCTCCATGCGGCTTTGTAGTCGCATCAGTGTACGGCTGTAATCAGCCAGGGTCTCTCCATCAAGCTGAACCCGTGCGAGAAATGCCGCACTCAACGATGGTAACGATTCATTTGGCCCAAATCGCAATTTCAGTAATGCCACCAACGACTCGACTTTCTGGTGAATTGCTTTGGGTTGGCACAACACCTCCTCCCTGGCACTACCCCCTAAATAATCAAGAATCGCCATCGCTCGATCCTTTTCTAGGATACCAACCGGGCGCGCATACGTATCAAACTCATCTAACCATTCAATGAGTGTTGGATCTCCCGCTTTCCTAGGATGTCCCATGAATTTATCCAGTCGAACATTAGGGGTTGGTCGTAAACCCTGCAGGGCTGTCGCCAATGTTTCCGCTAAAGCAGCGTTTGATTGAGCTATCATGGCTGCCAAACTTTCATTAGCCATGGTGACTTTGTCAAGACAATATGCAGAACAGATGTCAACAAACGGAGGAGGTGCACTTTAACAGGTTTCAGAACCACCCAAATTGCAAGCAATAGTAAAATATCACAGAAAATAAAAATTATTATTATAACATCACAAGGACACAGATCACTTAATGTTTAAAAGCAACACAATTTTTTTAGTGTGTATTGTATCACATTCCTGAGGTAAAACATCCAAATGGTTGCCAAATATAATACAACACCAATGCAACCTAACCATCTATGTGGCAGCACAATCACAACTGTGCAACAGGGTCATATACCAATGTCCATAATGTCACTCTGGAGATGATCCCGCTTCTGGCACCAAATGTCACGAGCCACACGCGCCACGTTATCCCCCTTCAATCTGGGCTCCCCTTCAAGTGAGGAAGGAATCTCTACCTATTCGCTGATCACAATGACCACTAATGCCAGTCATGGTCACTTGGCGGAGCCACCACATTGACCAACCTTGACAAGATTTAACAAGATTTAACAAGATTGCCATCTCGAACAAGTTCCAGATGGCAAGTGGACAAGGAAGCCATTGGCTTATCGAGAGTCCAACAATTTTCTCATCTATGTGTAGCTCGCCCTTATCAGATATCTGTCAATTCTATTTTTAAACATATTCACACTACTAGCATTAACACAATCGTTTGGCAGTTTGTTCCATTCATTTATCACCCTCTGTGAGAATGAGTACTTTCTCATGTCCAACCTACACTGCTCCTTAACTAATGCTGCTTTGTGTCCTCTGGTTCTACTGCCTTCTTTAAGTTTGAAGAACATATTCCTATCAACATCCTCATAACCGTTCACTATTTTAAACACTTCTATTTGGTCTCCTCTTAGTCTCCTGGTCTCTAGTGTTGTCAAACCACATTGTAATAAGCGACTTTCGTAACTAAGGTCTCTTAATTCTGGAATCATCTTAGTTGCTCTTCGTTGTATTCTTTCTAGCTTATCTATGTCTTTTTACGATATGGCCTCCATGCTTGAATACAATATTCCAAATGTGGTCTAACTATTGCTTTGTACAGGGTACAATTAGATGTTTCTCCTTATACGTGATAGTTCTCCTAATTAGGCCTAGAATTTGATTTCCTTTCGAAGCAGCAATCCCACATTGCTCTGAAACTTTCATGTCAGCATTAAATATTACTCCTAAATCCTTTTCTTGTGTGGTTCTACCTAGTACAGCATCCCCCATTTTATATTCCTCGTCCATATTTCCATGTCCTATGTGTATACATTTACACTTCCCAAAAATTGAATAACATTTGCCATTTTTCTGACCATTTAACTAATTTTTCTAGATCATCCTGTAAACTTTGTTTATCTGTATCATTAGTAACCTTTCTGAATACCTTTGTGTCATCTGCAAATTTGAGTACTTTGCTAGATATGTCATCCTCCAAATCATTTATATATATTAAAAACAGTATAGGGCCTAACACTGATCCCTGTGGTACCCCACTCAAAACAGATTTCCAGTTTGAAATCTTACCATCTACTATTACTCTCTGTCTTCTGTGTGTAAGCCACTTTTCTATCCAGTTGATTACATCATTGCCTATACCATGGGCTTTTAGTTTAAGTAACAATCTTTGATGTGGCACTTTATCGAAAGCTTTCTGAAAATCTAAGTAGACAACATCCACTGGTGACCCGTCATCTACCCACTTTGTAATTTCTTCTAAAAACATAAGAGATTGGTTAGACATGACCTTGCTTTTAGGAATCCATGTTGAGATGTATTTATTAATTTATGTTTTATGAGGAATTCCACCATGTGGTCTCTAATTAATGTTTCAAGTAATTTACATACAACTGATGTTAAACTCACTGGTCTGTAATTTTCTGGCTTCTTCCTCGATCCCTTCTTAAACAGCGGCGTAATGTTTGCTTCTTTCCATTCTGAAGGAACTATTCCTTCTTCTAGTGACAAGTTAAATAAGTTTGCAAGTGGTGTACTAATTTGATCAACAATTTCCTTTAGCAGTTTTGGTGGTATCCCATCAACTCCAGGTGATTTATTATCTTTCATCTTCTTAATTTTCTTTGCTATCATTTCAGGAGTTACAAATAACTGCCCTAAATATTCTGATGTATTGCCCTCAAATTTAGTTAATGGAACTGGAAGTGAGCTGATATCTTCTGTGGTAAAAACTGAGCTGAAATACTCATTCAGGACCTCTGCCATTTGGAACCCATCTGAAATTATGTTTTCACTGTTGCTTTCCAGTGGTCCGACCTTATCTCGAACTTTCTGTTTACTCCTTACATAAGCATAGAAACTCTTGCTGTCATTTTTTATATTACCTGCCAATTTTTGTTCAAAGGTTCTTTTAGATTTTCTAATTTCAGTAGTAGCTAGGTTAAGTGCCTCTTTGTAGTTGGTGTAGTCTTCTACATTTCCAGTGTGTTTATAGACCTTCCACAGCATCTGTTTGTGAGCAATTTTTCTAATAGCTTCTTTTGACAGGTGTTTTTTCTTGAAAGTTACATACTAATGTCAAGGGCATCGTGGGAAATCTTGAGGAGAACACGGGATTGAATTTGGTGGATTTTATATTTGTCTAAAGCGTGGAATATTGATCGGATAAGTATTATTATTGCGTGTATATTAAACTTAAACATACAAGAGTCCTTGTTTAGTCAATAGTTGCTGTTAAAATTTAGCTATAGGAGTAATTTAGGGTAGTTTATATCGTAGGTCTCCGAGGACTCGGTAGCGCGAGCGATAATTAAGGATTGTTGTTTTCAGTTGATTGGGTACATAATACGAGACGTAATATTATTGTAAATAATTTAGTACATATTAAATATTGAAAGCCTAAATATTTTGTTTTAGCAACATTTATTGTTAAAAGTTAGCCGTAGGTAGTAATTCAGTGTTATTTAAATAACGTCACTGAAATTTCGTTAGCGCGAGCGATATTACGTTTTGTTAGTCAGCTGTTACCTAGAAAGTAAGTTGCAAGGCAGTAGCTGTAAATTTAATTAAGACATAAGTAACATACTATAAAGTGTGTATTACAACACAAAAACAGTCTTTGTGAAGACTACCTAGTATAAATTGATTATAAACGGATTATAAACAAATACAAATTTAATTTCTAACATGGCGCCGTGCAAACGCCAGGTAAAGGCAAAACGTAATTTGGTATGTTCTAGCTGCGATAGCTGGGTAGACTTTGCAAAGTCCGGGTGTGTAAATTCGTGGGCGGAGGTGCAGGCGGATGATTTCCATTTCGTGTGTAGGGGTGTACTACAGTGAGATATCTGCAGGAGCAGGTGATTGAGCTAAGGCGTATGATTTTGATGATGACAGGGCAGGGTGAGACAGAAGTGAACAGAGGTGGTGAGAATGGTGAGAGCAGAGGTGGTGAGACCGAGGAGAGCAGAGGTGGTGAGACCGAGGTGAGCAGAGGTGGTGAGACCGAGGAGAGCAGAGGTGGTGAGACCGAGGAGAACAAGGAGAGCAGTGGCAATGTGAGGGAGAAAGCTGGTAAGAAGAAGAAAGATGACAGAAGGCAAAGAATGCAACAAAAGAGAGGTAAGCGGGTGAGTGGAGAGGGATTGCCAGGTGGTAAGACGGTAAAGGTTGATGATAGGAGAGAAAGGGGGCATACTAGTAGTGTGCAACAGGAAAGGAGCTTTGCCGATGTAGTATCACAGGGGAAAGCGAGGAAAGCTCGGGTATTTATGGGGGATTCCATCATTAGGAAAGTGGATAAAATTGTAAATAGAGGAGATGACATAACAGTATGCCTACCAGGGGCAAAAGTAGAGGATATAGCAGAGAAGGCAGGACAGGTCATGGGTGGTGGCACGGGAGGTGCTGTTCTCGTGCATGTGGGAACGAACAATGCAGATAAGGAGGGAACGTCAGCCATCATTGGTAAGTACAGGAGGTTGATCAAGACACTCAAAGAGGCACGAGTTGGGCAGATCGTATTGTCGGGGATATTACCAATAATGGGAGGCAGGGGTGAGGAATATAGGAACTGTAGAAGGATGGCGATCAACACACAGGTACAGAAGGTATGTATGGAGGAGGGAGTAGGCTTCGTAGACATGTGGTTAAACTTTGTGGGAAGAGGTGACTTTTTCATGAGAGATGGACTTCATCTGACAGGGAAGGGTGCTGCAGTTCTTGCGTGTGAGTTTGTTAGAGTTGTCGACGAGGGCACAGGTACCATAGATTATTTAAACTAGATGCGCAGGGGGAACTGACAGAGAAAACTCAAAGGAGTACTACTACAAATACACATCCAAAGAAATGTTCACCAATAATTTCAGACAATGAACTTAAATGTGTATGCTTAAATGCCAGGAGCATAGTAAATAAAAAAAGTGAGTTAGACATTATGGTAGCAGATATTGATCCTCATGTAATAGGCATCACAGAATCATGGGCAAATGAAGATATAGTAGATGCTGAGTTAGCACTGACAGGCTATGTAATGTTTAGGAAGGATAGACGAGAAAGAAGGGGAGGTGGAGTAATTTTGTATATTAAAGAATCTATCCAAGCATATGAAATTACTCTGAAGAGTGAAGCAGATAGTGTGGAAGCAATTTGGTGTAACATAGTTACCAGGAACTCAACATTAACAATAGGAGTAGTTTATCGTAGTCCTAACATAGGAGAAGAGGAAGATGTAAAATTACAAAAGGCAATAAGGGAGGTGAGCAAGGGAGAATGTGTTATAATGGGTGATTTTAACCATGGCCATATACAATGGGAATCATTAGAGAGTACTGGAGGGGACGACCATCAGTTTCTACTTCTAACACAGGATTGTTTCCTTACTCAACATGTCTTGGAACCAACCAGAGGTGGGAATGTGTTAGATTTAATTTTGTCTTCTCAAAATGAATTAGTTGACAATGTTAAAGTACACGAACCTTTGGGTTCAAGTGACCATAACCAAATCCATTTTAATATAAAAGTAAAAACAGGGAATACATATAAAAACAATGGAGGAGGAACTTCAACAAAGGCAGATATAAAGTGATGAGAACATATCTAGCAAATATAGATTGGAATAATTTGCTGAAGAACAAGACAGCAACAGAATGCTGGACTTGTTTAAAATATGAGATTGAGGGCATTATTGAGAAATTTATTCCATTAAGAAAACAAGGGAAAAGATCCAGGAAAAAACACCTGTCAAAAGAAGCTATTAGAAAAATTGCTCACAAACAGATGCTGTGGAAGGTCTATAAACACACTGGAAATGTAGAAGACTACACCAACTACAAAGAGGCACTTAACCTAGCTACTACTGAAATTAGAAAATCTAAAAGAACCTTTGAACAAAAATTGGCAGGTAATATAAAAATGACAGCAAGAGTTTCTATGCTTATGTAAGGAGTAAACAGAAAGTTCGAGATAAGGTCGGACCACTGGAAAGCAACAGTGAAAACATAATTTCAGATGGGTTCCAAATGGCAGAGGTCCTGAATGAGTATTTCAGCTCAGTTTTTACCACAGAAGATATCAGCTCACTTCCAGTTCCATTAACTAAATTTGAGGGCAATACATCAGAATATTTAGGGCAGTTATTTGTAACTCCTGAAATGATAGCAAAGAAAATTAAGAAGATGAAAGATAATAAATCACCTGGAGTTGATGGGATACCACCAAAACTGCTAAAGGAAATTGTTGATCAAATTAGTACACCACTTGCAAACTTATTTAACTTGTCACTAGAAGAAGGAATAGTTCCTTCAGAATGGAAAGAAGCAAACATTACGCCGCTGTTTAAGAAGGGATCGAGGAAGAAGCCAGAAAATTACAGACCAGTGAGTTTAACATCAGTTGTATGTAAATTACTTGAAACATTAATTAGAGACCACATGGTGGAATTCCTCATAAAACATAAATTAATAAATACATCTCAACATGGATTCCTAAAAGCAAGGTCATGTCTAACCAATCTCTTATGTTTTTAGAAGAAATTACAAAGTGGGTAGATGACGGGTCACCAGTGGATGTTGTCTACTTAGATTTTCAGAAAGCTTTCGATAAAGTGCCACATCAAAGATTGTTACTTAAACTAAAAGCCCATGGTATAGGCAATGATGTAATCAACTGGATAGAAAAGTGGCTTACACACAGAAGACAGAGAGTAATAGTAGATGGTAAGATTTCAAACTGAAATCTGTTTTGAGTGGGGTACCACAGGGATCAGTGTTAGGCCCTATACTGTTTTTAATATATATAAATGATTTGGAGGATGACATATCTAGCAAAGTACTCAAATTTGCAGATGACACAAAGGTATTCAGAAAGGTTACTAATGATACAGATAAACAAAGTTTACAGGATGATCTAGAAAAATTAGTTAAATGGTCAGAAAATGGCAAATGTTATTCAATTTTGGGAAGTGTAAATGTATACACATAGGACATGGAAATATGGACGAGGAATATAAAATGGGGATGCTGTACTAGGTAGAACCACACAAGAAAAGGATTTAGGAGTAATATTTAATGCTGACATGAAAGTTTCAGAGCAATGTGGGATTGCTGCTTCGAAAGGAAATCAAATTCTAGGCCTAATTAGGAGAACTATCACGTATAAGGAGAAACATCTAATTGTACCCCTGTACAAAGCAATAGTTAGACCACATTTGGAATATTGTATTCAAGCATGGAGGCCATATCGTAAAAAAGACATAGATAAGCTAGAAAGAATACAACGAAGAGCAACTAAGATGATTCCAGAATTAAGAGACCTTAGTTACGAAAGTCGCTTATTACAATGTGGTTTGACAACACTAGAGACCAGGAGACTAAGAGGAGACCAAATAGAAGTGTTTAAAATAGTGAACGGTTATGAGGATGTTGATAGGAATATGTTCTTCAAACTTAAAGAAGGCAGTAGAACCAGAGGACACAAAGCAGCATTAGTTAAGGAGCAGTGTAGGTTGGACATGAGAAAGTACTCATTCTCACAGAGGGTGATAAATGAATGGAACAAACTGCCAAACGATTGTGTTAATGCTAGTAGTGTGAATATGTTTAAAAATAGAATTGACAGATATCTGATAAGGGCGAGCTACACATAGATGAGAAAATTGTTGGACTCTCGATAAGCCAATGGCTTCCTTGTCCACTTGCCATCTGGAACTTGTTCGAGATGGCAATCTTGTTAAATCTTGTTAAATCTTGTCAAGGTTGGTCAATGTGGTGGCTCCGCCAAGTGACCATGACTGGCATTAGTGGTCATTGTGATCAGCGAATAGGTAGAGATTCCTTCCTCACTTGAAGGGGAGCCCAGATTGAAGGGGGATAACGTGGCGCGTGTGGCTCGTGACATTTGGTGCCAGAAGCGGGATCATCTCCAGAGTGACATTATGGACATTGGTATATGACCCTGTTGCACAGTTGTGATTGTGCTGCCACATAGATGGTTAGGTTGCATTGGTGTTGTATTATATTTGGCAACCATTTGGATGTTTTACCTCAGGAATGTGATACAATACACACTAAAAAAATTGTGTTGCTTTTAAACATTAAGTGATCTGTGTCCTTGTGATGTTATAATAATAATTTTTATTTTCTGTGATATTTTACTATTGCTTGCAATTTGGGTGGTTCTGAAACCTGTTAAAGTGCACCTCCTCCGTTTGTTGACATCTGTTCTGCATATTGTCTTGACAAAGTCACCATGGCTAATGAAAGTTTGGCAGCCATGATAGCTCAATCAAACGCTGCTTTAGCGGAAACATTGGCGACAGCCCTGCAGGGTTTACGACCAACCCTAATGTTCGACTGGATAAATTCATGGGACATCCTAGGAAAGCGGGAGATCCAACACTCATTGAATGGTTAGATGAGTTTGATACGTATGCGCGCCCGGTTGGTATCCTAGAAAAGGATCGAGCGATGGCGATTCTTGATTATTTAGGGGTAGTGCCAGGGAGGAGGTGTTGTGCCAACCCAAAGCAATTCACCAGAAAGTCGAGTCGTTGGTGGCATTACTGAAATTGCGATTTGGGCCAAATGAATCGTTACCATCGTTGAGTGCGGCATTTCTCGCACGGGTTCAGCTTGATGGAGAGACCCTGGCTGATTACAGCCGTACACTGATGCGACTACAAAGCCGCATGGAGAATGCAGCAGTCACAGAGGCAGAAGGCAAAGCCTTAGAGCTGCTGCGTGACAATGCTCTGAAAGAGCAGTTCGTTCGTGGTGTACAGGAACAATCCGTCGGCCAAGAGCTGAGGCGGATGGCACTGGGTTCTTTTGGTAGATCATTTCATTGCATTCGGGATGAGGCTCTGAGCCTGCTTACAGAGCACGATGAGAAGAGTCGTAGCATGCGGGTGCGAGGGTCTGAGGTTGATGTTGAGTCATCTTGTATCGTTGACCAAGCTCAGGTCCCTCATTTGCATGATACATACCCTATGATCTCGCAGTTGCTGCAAACACAGCAGCAGTTAAAAGCGGTGCTTGATCATTTACAGCCAGGTCGTGCTGTCCGACATCCCTTTGCGATATCGACTGGGACCAATTTCCGCGACAATTCTTTTTTCGTCTGTAAGGATCAGGGGTACTTAGCCCGTAATTGTCCAAGGCAGAGGGAAACAGATGCGAGGAGGCGGTCTGAAGAGAGCCGTGTCCAGGGATCAGTTCTTCTGACGTCAGCTTTGGAAAACTAGTTCCCATCGCTACAGTGGGCAAACTGGCGGAGGCTGTTGCACGTGTGCCCAGGAAGATCGTCCATGCTGAAATGGCTGGTGATTCGGTGATGGTTAATGAACAGGTTGCAGTGGACCAAGTGTGGTTTAGGGGTGAAAGAGGAAATGAGGCCGTGGTGATGGCCCCAGGCGTCAAGCTTACCAAGCCAGAGATGGGCAGAGGGGTGGAGAGCCGGCTTCCCAAAGGTGGAAGAACCAGTACAACCAAGGTGGCCCATCACATCACCGACGATACTGGATGCGCAACTACTGGAGGACCACCACGTTGTCCACACTGTGGTCCTCCCCACCCCCAGCAAGATGGACATGGTGATCAACTACCGAATGCTGGGGTGGAGCAGAACAACGTCCTGCGATCACCGCGTCGTGGCCCCCATCGACATTTCTGTCGGTTCTACCGACCAAAGCCCTTTTATACCACACCGCAGGGAGAACAAGGTGGCTACGATGATGGGCAAGCCCAGCAGCAGGGCTATAGTGAACAACGTCCACATGGACGTACTCGCAAACCCGACCAAGAGGGTGGCAATAGTGGCAGGTAGGGTGGCCGGCAAAAACAGGGTATTAACTCTGCTCTCGGAGATTCCTCCAGGCGGATGAGCCGGACACTACTCGAGCCCAGCGGATCGGAGAGTGCAGCTGAGTGCCCCATTACAGAGCCACCTGTTAGACCTGTGTGTCGGCGGTCTAGTCGATCCAACAAAGGGTGCCACTCAAACCCTGCACATTTATCCATGCCTCAGCATTAATGCTGGCACTTTTGAGTACAGGCTTGATTGCCTGTGAAATAGCAATGTACAGAGAGTTGCCTGCTGCTTGCGGGGCATGGCGTTTGCCACTATCTACTTCATGTTAATCTGGTGGTGCCAGTGGTCGAGGTAGTTGCCTGCCATGTTAGCAGCGAGGGTCAGTGAACTACCCCGTGTGCATCTGTTCACACAGACCCGGGTAAACTTGCCAAAATACATTTGTAATTATGTGTGTCACCTCACAGAGGAGGGGCAGGTGAACTATGGTCGAGGGCTGAGACAGGCAGTATTACAGCAATATCATCGTATGTGAGACAGGTGGTAACGATGTTTGCTCCATGTGGAGACAGGGCGTTAGCCTGCATCTAGTATAATGGTTTTTTTTTGGTAACTTACATATGATGTGTGTATGTGTATACAAACTGATGTATTGTCTTGCATTGTAATATTTATTAGCTAGTGTCTGGTCCTGTGATGCCCCAATGTGAGGGTGGATTTTCATTAAGTGCAATCTTTGGACGGATTCAAAGAAATCTGGGGAAGATGTCATTGTTGGTCAATGTGGTGGCTCCGCCAAGTGACCATGACTGGCATTAGTGGTCATTGTGGTTCCTTCCTCACTTGAAGGGGAGCCCATATTGAAGGAGGATAACGTCGCGCGTGTGGCTCGTGACACTAATAAGAAAACAACATAGTATTTTAATTGTTTTATTACTTTTTGAACATGTTCACAAAATATCATTAAACCTGTATATGTATATTTTACTGGCAAATAATGTCCTTCAGACACATCTCGCGAGTGTGTGTGGAGACTGGTCATTCATGGTGAGTCCCCCTAAGTCGCCTTAGCCTTAGGAGTTGAAACTTTGAAAGAGACACGGTTTGCTTGGAAAAAATATCATTTATTATTAAACTACACTATAATGTTTTTTATTACTGATTTATGGGATAAGCAATATATAAACTTATTCAGTTCACAATCAAGGAAACCAGTGGGATCATTGTTAGAGCACATACCAGAGATAGCAGTGCCGGAGCTCGTTAGGCGATACAAGTGTGCATATGCCTGTAAAGCTGAATAAACGTTCTTTACTCTGATGTACATCCTGTTTTATTTCTTTAGGTGACAGTATTTTGTGTTTTAAGGTGAAAATGTCACGATTCTCGCAAATTCGGGATTCACCTTGGTTCACGAATAAAGCAATTGTGTGTCTTTCACTGATCATTTATTAACACAAAAATTTTGTTTTTTATTTTGGCTAGGTCTGGCTAGTAATGTACTGTACAACTAAAACAACCCCCTATCACTATCCACTGACGCAAAGAATGATCTAGCTAATTGAACGTTAGGTGGCGCCACACGCATGTCAGAATAATAAATTATGCGATGTCCTAGGCCGCTTTTGTTTCAAGTTCGTCTTTCTCGTCGTAGTTGTTGAAAGTTCATAAATATCCATTGTTCAAGTACGTGTGTAAGTAGTAATTGATCTATCTAACTATATTATCGTGTAGCAGTGTATGTTTGAAGTTCTGGAGGGTGTTTTGCTCATTTTGGCGGGAGATAAAACATGTAAACAAACATGCGAAGTGACAGCGTGACTGACTTGTCAAACGATGTCCCAGCAGACAAGACGATATATGATACTTGTAATGACGTACATATTTGTAGTAGTTGTTTCTTATTTTAAATACTAATACACCCAGATAATGCAATAAGTATGACAATAAAAGCTTACATTTCATCCTACATGATACAGCTGTGGAAAGGCTTCTGTCAAAATCTGCATAATAGTTCGCAGTTAAAACCTTGTAAACAATATTTTCACATACATAATAATGCTAATGACCTATACATGTCAATCATGTTTAGTAATAGACACCAAGTTTTAAAATGTCTCTGTAGGGCATATATTGGTTTTTTCTTTTTACCAACTGCCCCTGTATAAATGTGCAACATAAGTGAAAAATAGCACTGTTTACAGCTTTCTTGCAACCAAAATAATGGATGCACTGGTGTGTATGATCCCCACACAGGTTGAGAACATTTAGTACTTCCACAATATGTCAAAAACATTACATTAACATTAATATTAGTATTTTTTAAGCCATGTAAACTTTTTTAATCAAAATAGAAAAAACGTGTTTTGGAAATGTTGACGGGGGTGTCTTTAAAGTGCTCTAACATGAAAACTAATTAACCTACAGCCACACAACTGATTCCATGATGCATCTTAATAATATATCTTTCCAATGATCATCATTCTACATGACACACATGTCAAATATTCATCTTGCATCGGCATGTATTCAGCTGTGAACATGCTTCTGTAAAGATACATAAAAGTTTGCAGTTTAAAAAAATCTTGTAAAAAATATTGTTCACATATATAAAAATGCTAATGACCTATACATGTCAAACATGCTTAGAAGTAGATACTGAGTTTTAAAAATGTATCTGTAGGGTATATACTGTGGTTGTTTTTTTACTTTTTACCAACTGCCCCTGTAAAAATGTGCAAAATATGTGAAAAATAGCACTGTTTACAGCTTTCTTGCAACAAAACTAATGTATGCACTGGTATGAATGATCCCCACACAGTTTGAGACCATTGAGTACTTCCACAATAAGTAAAAAAAATACATTAACATTAATATTAGTACATTTTTTAGACCAGGTACACTTTTTTGATCAAAATAGAAAAAAAACGTGGTTTGAAAACGTTGATGGGGGTGTCTTTAAAGTGCTCTAAAATGAAAACTAACTAACATACAGCCATACAACTGATACCATGATGTATCTTAATAATCTGCCTTTCCAACGATGTATAATACTTTGCAATAACTTAATTATCTCAAAATGGTCCAGCATAGCTACCAGAGAAGCCGATATCACGTTGATCATTATGATGCCGCTATGAGGCGTAGCTTGCAACTACGTAAAACGCATTTTGTACATGAGCAAACATACGTGGTTTCTACGAGTGAATTTGAGTGAATGTGTGAGACTGGTTATCGAATCATTTCGATTTCCAATGGCTGCTTGAAAAACAGATAAATATAACGCCCCCCGCTGGATCCGCACCTGAATGTTCTTGCAGTCATGCGAAACGTTATCATGACCACTAATGGGAAAACATCTGTTGTCTGCAACCTTCCGTCGTCTGTAGAAAGTTCACCACGCGATGTGCATATACAGAGCTACTGCTGAGTAAACGCTGGTGCAGGGACCCTGTAGGCCAGATGTCATCGTCCTCTGGATATAGGCTGCATCTCTTCGATACACTATGTCTCTATGTGCTATTCTTAAAATCCCAACACACAAACAATAATAGACCCCGTCCCCGCGTAAACGTGTTCTTTCATCTATGTTAATGTTGGATTATTTGTGATGGCTGCTTCAACGCAAGCTTTAAACCGATGAATTACGACTAATTATGCACAACTAAAATAATCCCAAGCCAAGACACATTTCCTGAGATAAAACGGCATCATTGTTGGCTGCCAGACAACACGTTTATGGCTGAAAAAAATCGTACGTGATAAAATGTTTTCAGGACAATCAATCATTCATTGCTGTGTGTTGGATGGCGGCAACATTTATTCATGTTGTGCACGACACTGTCTTTATTAAGTTACATCATCGCCTAGTTAAGAGTGATGTGCTAATTTAGCTTCGGTAAATTCACGACGATCCATTGACAATGTTAAAAACTGCGTTATTTTAAAGAAAAATGGTAATATGATAAATTTTCGCAGTCTACTTGTTAACGGTTTGTGTGTACATGTTTTTATGAATATTATGCTCTAGCTGTTGCGTAGGCCGTTAAGCAATGTGTTGGTGTGCTTTGTGTAATCACATTTGTTTGTGAATGAGATGGTGTTACAGCAAGAGATGGTTTTCTCGGGAAAAATGGCGGGGCGGGCGGGCGGGCGGGCGGGCGGGCGGGCGGGCGGGCGGGCGGGCGGGCGGGCGGGCGGGCGGGCGGGCGGGCGGGCGGGCGGGCGGGCGGGCGGGCGGGCGGGCGGGCGGGCGGGCGGGCGGGCGGGCGGGCGGGCGGGCGGGCGGGCGGGCGGGCGGGCGGGCGGGCGGGCGGGCGGGCGGGCGGGCGGGCGGGCGGGCGGGCGGGCGGGCGGGCGGGCGGGCGGGCGGGCGGGCGGGCGGGCGGGCGGGCGGGCGGGCGGGCGGGCGGGCGGGCGGGCGGGCGGGCGGGCGGGCGGGCGGGCGGGCGGGCGGGCGGGCGGGCGGGCGGGCGGGCGGGCGGGCGGGCGGGCGGGCGGGCGGGCGGGCGGGCGGGCGGGCGGGCGGGCGGGCGGGCGGGCGGGCGGGCGGGCGGGCGGGGCGGGCGGGCGGGCGGGCGGGCGGGCGGGCGGGCGGGCGGGCGGGCGGGCGGGCGGCGGGCGGGCGGGCGGGCGGGCGGGCGGGCGGGCGGGCGGGGACAATAATTATGTGATAACTGAAATGATATACAAACACGATGATATTGACAAGAAAATAATATTATTGTAAATATAAATAAGTGGTTAGCTATACTGATAATGCAAATGCAAACTATGAGGCTCCAATACAGGGAATGTAATTTACTATTCACTATTTGGGATGCAAAAGGACACATGTAATGTAGCGTAACATATTGGAACAATGTGAAGATGTTTTGCTGTGTCATGGACTTTGGTTTGAAATACAGGTGTGCACAATGCATGTAGTAGCGTGTCGGTGATAAATCTATGTCAGTATTTATGTATATAATTTGGTGTTCTGATATCTCTATCTCTAGTTAAAAACAACATATCTTCTTTTTAATAAATATTGTTTACTTTCCTGTGTCCCATAAACTACTTACCATTTCCACCATTTTGAAAAAGAAATTAGATGTGAAATTAATAACACGTGTGACAAAATACCGGAGCGTTCAACTTACTAGCTCCTGAGAAGTAGCCCAAGGCACAAGTAGCCGCTGCTCAGAGAGAAGAGGGCCACATGCACATATAGGAGTTGGCCAAAGAGAGGAGAGGGCCACATGCATAGGGAGGAGTGGGCCACAGAAAGGAGTTGGCCACAGGGATAAGTGGGCCACATGGGGGAGTGGGTCATATGGAGGAGTAGGCCACAGGGAAGAGTGAGTCAAAGGGAGGAGTGAGTAACAAGGAGGAGTGGGCCACAGGGAGGAGTGAGTCAAAGGGAGGAGTGAGCAACAAGGAGGAGTAGGCCACAGGGAGGAGTGAGTCAAAGGGAGGAGTGAGCAACAAGGAGGAGTGGGCCACAGGGAGGAGTGAGTCAGAGGGAGGCGTGAGCAACAAGGAGGAGTGGGCCACAGGGAGGAGTGAGTCAAAGGGAGGAGTGAGCAACAAGGAGGAGTGGGCCACAGGGAGGAGTGAGTCAGAGGGAGGCGTGAGCAACAAGGAGGAGTGGGCCACAGGGAGGAGTGAGTCAGAGGGAGGCGTGAGCAACAAGGAGGAGTGGGCCACAGGGAGGAGTGAGTCAGAGGGAGGCGTGAGCAACAAGGAGGAGTGGGCCACAGGGAGGAGTGAGTCAGAGGGAGGCGTGAGCAACAAGGAGGAGTGGGCCACAGGGAGGAGTGAGTCAGAGGGAGGCGTGAGCAACAAGGAGGAGTGGGCCACAGGGAGGAGTGAGTCAGAGGGAGGCGTGAGCAACAAGGAGGAGTGGGCCACAGGGAGGAGTGAGTCAAAGGGAGGAGTGAGCAACAAGGAGGAGTGGGCCACAGGGAGGAGTGAGTCAAAGGGAGGAGTGAGCAACAAGGAGGAGTGGGCCACAGGGAGGAGTGAGTCAGAGGGAGGCGTGAGCAACAAGGAGGAGTGGGCTACAGGGAAGAGTGAGTCAGAGGGAGGCGTGAGCAACAAGGAGGAGTGAGCCACAGGGAGGAGCGAGTCAAAGGGATATTTTTACATGGAAAATAAAATTATCACATGAACTTTTTGATATGATTATTCTCTAAAGATCAACTAAATCTAAACAAAGCAAATGGCCTACTTTCATAAGCAAGTATGATGATATGTTTCCATGTTAAAAGAAGTTGTTATCATCATGAAAAGTAGGTTATCGTGGATTATACACTCACGCACGCGCACACACGCACGCGCATACACGCACGCACGCGCGCCCGCGCACGCACACGAAGTATTATACTAGACACATGACGATGTGGGGGTCATTATTCTCTAGATAAAAACGTGGGGGTATATATATACATATGTGTGTGTGTATATATATATATATATATATATAATGACCGGGGGTACCCAAAATGGGGAGTACTTATTAGATGGGACACCATATATATATTTATATATAATGACCGGGGGTACCCAAAATGGGGGGGTACTTATTAGATGGGACACCGGATCTAACGGTTTGAATTTTTCACTCCTGCAGTCGCAGATTGAAGTTTTGCGGAAATTTTTCTTCCAAATCCGCCCTCCCTCACCGTTCTTCCTTTGTATGAATGTTTAGTTTTAAGTGTGATTGTACATTTTTGATAAAAAAGGAAACTGACAAATGTCGAAACCGTTTTCCACACTTCTGGCATTATATTAGATAAACACGTGGGTTTGTCCCCTAATAGTTAGTGTTCGTGGGGTTTTCTGCGCCGGCAGGCTTCCTGTTTTTCAATCGGTATTCTAAATTTATGTTTATACAAGTTAATTGTCGAAATGGCCCTACCTGTTTGTAATGAAATGTGTGTATTGGTGGTGGAATGTTTGCATATGTTTACGACGACATATATATATACCCAATTCATTATTCCAGTTTTCTAGTACCCGTGTTGTAACACGTAAATTAAAATAAAGTAAATTGGACAGGATAATCGCCACACACTGTACACAAGGCAAACAATCAAACAAACATAAAGGAATGATGTTATTCACAAATTTTCTATTTTATTATCAACCTGTTTCCACCAAAAGGAATAAATTAACAGAAAAATGACCAGTGCTGATTGGATGCTTCAACTGTTACTGAGAAAACAGGCTGATATTCCTGTAAGGGATCAAATCGGATCCATCAATGCAAACTGAAAATACATTTAATAGCAAAACACTTTCATCATCATAATTCATCAAGGTAATACCATCAGAGGTTACACGGGAATAACCAGAAAGGTAGTGTGGCTATTTCTATCACAGTATTGGTTCTGTTCCACTGCATTAGGCAGCAAACGTGCCTGTCAAGATAACATGATATAAGTGTGTGTAACATTGCAACAAACACATCGCTACATGCCAGTTACCAGATTTCAATTGCCTATTGAAAAATAATCGGAAACAAGGAGTTGCACTGGAGAGGGAATAATGCAGGTCATCGGTTTGGTACAAAACGCAACGTGTGCGAGAAGTCCGAGGAAGACAACACTCCGTTATCCACTGGACTGTTAACACAGGGACTGAGAGCTCGCGGTTATCTACCCTGGTTGTCGACTGAAACTGGACCCCGCCAATGCAAAGGTGAGATCGGAGGAAATCACAGCGATTGGATGCAAACTCGGGCGAAACAAGAGGGAGGTGATTCTGAACCAAACCCGTGATCATGCATCATTAAAACTTAAAGTTATTCATAAACATATCATTCACAATTCCTTAGCCACAAATCATGTATTCAAATGTACTTAATTTCAACAAATATGTGCAGATAATTGACATAGCTAACAAGTTAGACATATGCTGGTCACCATCAGCGCTAACATACGCGTACACCACCGTAGACATTTGTGTTGGCCGACAGGCAAGATGAACGCCACACTGGGGCATCGCCATCAAGACTCGTTAACGGTAAACATAATTACTTGACAGATTACCAACTTCACTCTTAACAGAACATGCAAAGCAAAAACATCTTCAACCTGGATCACTTCTGACCAATTCTTCCAGCGTGTCAGTTTTGGGATTGATTTAAACGAGCAAGGTTTATGCGTTTTTTTGGTGACCCACACGGGAAGTTTGTTTGGTTCAAGTTACTACTACGTCCAGTTATTATCATAGCACCTGCGAAACATGCACACATACATGTGGTGTAAAAGTATGATCTATCATTCTGAACCTGGCCCGACCCTCCATGGTCGACAATATTAGAAGCCAATGCTCAGGTTATTATTGCAACACAATATTACAAAACAGCCAATACAAATATTACCACTAATCCATTGCCTATCCATCAATTGTTTTTTTTTCTTGCATGTTAAGTTTGATTACAAAGAGCAATAATGATGCAAGCATTCCGACGTGTCAAGTTCTACCGAACGGCAAGATGGTACCCTATAACATGCGACAGTGACCCAGCATCAGCATGGCCACTGCCGTCAACCCTAAGACACTGCCCCCGGCACTGCCAACCAAGCCTAAATACACCATTAACACAATTCAAAGCTGTGGCAGACCCGTCGAGTGACACGACCCTGCCTGTGCCACAGCGTGTGTACGTTGTCTACAAGTGCAGTGGGCGTAGCTACAGGGCCAAACAAACAAACAACAAGACAAGCATATGTCAAAATGATCAGTCCACAAACAAAAAGCTACACACCAGATTCAATAGTCAACAGTAGTATTACGACCATAAAATATATACTTTTCACATTCATCAATCATCAGTATTTATAATACATTTCTTAGCCATGTGAACCTGCTAGCAAAGCTATCATACGGCAGCTAGAGTGGAACATTTACAATACATTAAGCCGTAGCAATGCCGATACTGCCACAGTGAAAACAAGCTCAATCTTATACACTAGTAATTGACACACATTATAAAAATAACACTTCAATGATGCAGTTTAGATTCGCTGTATACATGATGTTAGTGTTGTACTTCTGTTAAAGCTTGGTGACTGCACTTTATCTAGAGTCAGTTGCTCAGCTGTTGCACTCTGTCAAAAGTTAGTTGCTTGGTGACAACACCCTGTCATGACTCAAGTCACTCAGTGACAACTCTTTCAAGAGTCAATCACTCAGTGACAACACTATGTCGCGACTCAGTTGCTCTGTGACAACACTCTGTCAAGATTCGGTTGCTCAGTGACAACCTGTCAAGACTCAGTCGAGCAGTGACAACACTCTGTCAACTGCTCAGTGACAACTCTGGCAAGAGTCAGTTGTTCAGTGACCACAACACACTGTCACCAGTCTCTTTGTGACCAATCTAGTGCTAGCTGTTTATTTTAGGGCACATACAAAGTGCATATCATTCAGTAACCAACAACAGTGGTTGTTACACCATTCAATAACTAACACAGGTATATGTAACTGAATGTGACATCATTCACTAACCAACAAAATTACATGTAACTGAGTGTTACATCAGTCAGTAACAAACACAAGTGCATGTAACAATGTAACCAACACAAGGTTATACATGTAACTTTGTGGTCAACAACTCTTCACTGTACAATGACACTCGGTGACACAGAAACTAGCTGACGCTTAGTGACGCAGACAAGGAGTGTTCACATGTACTATGACACATGATGGCACAGAAGCTGATAGTGTAAGACATCTTGTGTCTAGCTGCAGTCTAACCCTAGTCAGAGTACACAACCCTGGTGACAGGGTACACAAACACTAACCAATGCCTGACCCTAATCAGAGATGCATGACCCCCAAAATAGTGGCCTTCAGCTTATTGCAATGGAGTCATACTGCAATTAGTACTCTACAAACTAAACAGGTTCATTTACAAAATTACGTATTCCGATCCCCGCAACCCAAAGAAATGATGCGTCGTACATGACATGTAATTATTACCATCAGCCTTTTAAATAAGTTTAACTGCATCACGGAATTTTTAGTCCAAGTGTAGCCTACATCAAGAGGGAAAGCATTTTGTGCATGCAAACGAGGCTTCTAAAGTGTTACACAGGTTTTTAGAGACCTGTATAGATAGTATTCGAGAGGGCAAAGTATACTTCATGCACAGAACGAAGGCTTCATGAGCAAAGTAGACTTCAAGAAATCCTTGCATCTGATTGGAAAGCAGAGGTGCAGCTAGAGAGAGAACCGAGTTGCTACTGCGTGCAGTGATACCATGCATGCCACCGAAACCAGTAAAACAACTCTCGACCACAAACTGTGGAGTATTCCTGAGCAACATTGGACAGTTATAAACACCTTCTTCCGTCCGCCGTTCCCTCAACAACTCAACTGTAAGCAGGCGATTGCTTACATTGATGACAACAGTGAATGTACAAGTGATAGACAATACATCACGAGACATGTCAATATACGAAAGTCAACCTGCACCCAACAAAGAGCACAGTGCATGCCTTCAACACAAATTGGTGACTGGTTCAGTGCAGACAAACGCATTGGTGCTTAACTAGTAGTAGTAAATGGTCAGTGTAAAGTTAAGTGGCTGAACAGAGAGAGAGACTTGCACAGTGTATATCAGCAAGCAACCGATTGAATCAAATCCCTCCAAATGCAATCCTGACTAGACCATCTGTCACGAATCAATAGCGCTTCATCTTGAGACCAATCATAGCTGTCCTTAAAATCAATATATCATTTATTATTTATATAGAACAATGAATTATCAGGTGAATTCCGCTCGAGACAAGCACAGTCTACTGATGCACTGACTCGAGCTAGCCACATCTCAGACGGGTATATAGATCAACCGACACACAAACTGATCTCAGAAATAACATATCTGTCTTCAGATGTGACGGTAGCTCATCTTATGCAGAGTTCGTGGGGGCTGCAATGTCTGTCCTGACAGTGTGTAATAAACATTTCCTACATATAACATGGTGGCGATGATATGCAAAAATATATATTCACTATGATGACAATGCGACATGTCGTGCGTTTGTGTGTGTGTATATGTGGGACAACTGCGTGGAGCGGGCTCCAGGATCTACCTCAAAGTAACACCCGCAGCATGCATACAGTGTCAAGCAAACCTTAGTACTGTCGACACATGGAATGCCAAAGACCTTGAATGACATTCGCATGCCATGGTTTTTGCAGAGACTTGGAAGCAATCAAGCGTCAGTGCACATGAGGCAATATACACGGCTGCAGTTGCGATCATAGCGGCGCTGTCGTCTCATTCCTTGGTACTGCTGCCAGGGTCGTATTGCACGTTGTACTGTGCATGACAGACACCGTCACTACACTACTTGAGTGGCTGCTAAACATCTCACCGGTAGCCATCGCTGTGGACACAATGATCAGTTGTTGAACGAGGGACACCTTGGTTACAGTCTTATTTCTGCTCTTATGTCGGCTGCATATTATGTTCACATTTGGACACGCCACAGTAGTTACCGACACATTCTTGTACCGTGCGTCAAGCAAATTTTCATCTTTGCAAACGTATCACCACACTACTATTTTCCAAATAGCGATGTTGTTGCGACTTTTCTTGCTGCATCAACAGCACCCCGTGTGAACATATCAAGCAGGGTTACGTCTATGTACAAAACACACACGTTCTCAAGCACATGTTCCACATCAACCGATGCACTGGCAATGTCTGTCAGCCGCAGAAACTCGTACATCTGTCGACCGACTGTGACCGAACCCTAATCAAACCATCCAATTGCAGATACATGTAACATGACAGTGGGGCACCACGCACGTCCCCAGTGGTTGTCAAGCTCCACATCCACATCACCAAACTCAGAAACCCTTAACATGTGACGGCCGTCATCTGCACTTCAATGTCATCGCCAGTCAGACGGACAACAGTAGTCGCCACTATCAAGGTAACATGGAAGCTCCGTCCGTCGAAAAGTCCCACACTCACATCTTTTTATTTGCGTGGCTGAGCGTCAAAGTCCCTGTTTTCCCGCCGCCGTTCCCTGAACGGCACCCTTGCACGATCCCGTCGTTCCCACTCTCGATTTTCCTTCGCCCGTCTGCCCACGACCCGTTGATCATCTTTCCTATGATAGTCCGTGCGGGTGGGTGAGTGCATGCCCCCAGACTGTTGCTCCCGTAACGTGTTTGACGAGCGTGTACATGACTCGGGCGTCGACGACACTGACGACGTCACAGCATTCTCCTTTGTTGGTTCCGTCTTTTCAGCGGGGACGGCTGCAGCGACACGGTCTTTGCCTCGCAGTGCCATCTGGGCATAGCTGAGACGGGTCATGTTAGGTTTTGTCTCGTCCTAAAACACACAACATACCATTCAATTCTGCAATGGCAAGCACCAAATATTACTGTTCCTATGTTGAAGGGATGTTGCATATTTTAAAAGAAATGTGTCAATCAAAATATGAATTCTGATATTTATCTTCAAAATTTGTCCTGTTAAACTAAAACAGCTGCCGGTGTTTAGTCACCTAACAAATAATTCAGTCAACAGAAAACCGTGATATGGTCCCTAAACATGCACACAAACTTTTCGATCTTTCACTTTCCTTGGCACAAACACAATGTAGAAAGAGCCTACGTCACCAGAGTCATGTGAAAGACAAACTCCTAACTGCGTGTGTGAAAGACAAACTCCTAACTGCCTGGTACTGAAGCAGCCAGCAAGTCATACAACATTTGAATGAAACAATCGGGCAGCATTAATTCTAATGAAGAGCTACACAGTTATCCACTTAGACCTCACATGCCTGTTTATTTTCTCACCAGACGCAATCCATTGAGAAAAGCTCTGCAAATGGCGTCATCTTCTGGGTGGTTATAGAACTACGAGTCCTCCATATCTTGACAATATATTGTGGGTAACATTTACAAGTGGTTGTACTGGAACCTTTTCAAGTTTGTAATGAATGAAGATCTACACTTGTGGATCATTAGAAACGATAGAAACTTGGAGTGCTTACAATGATATTTGTGCAAAGATGGAAGATTTATTTAGTAGTTTGATTGACATAATTAAGAAATTGTGCTAAAGCCAAGGTTATATTCAGTTGGATAACTTGGTGTTGGTCATTAGTTTCTTTGTGTGTGATCTGACATTGAAACTGTGTACTTTTTGTCTGTTATAATGTGAATCTTATATCACAATTAAATTATTACGTAGGTAAATCAAATAAACAATGTCCAGTCTTTCATGTAGCATGGCATGTGAACATAAATACAGATCTTTGAAGGGCAGCTGTCATGACTGAATCAGTGTTCTTATGTAAGTTTTTTTGCTTTTACTGCCAACATTAAATACCATATATTGTTGACAGCGATATTGTACCAACACATTAGCAAAAAGTTATTCAGGTGCAATACTGACAAAGTGCATAAATAGTAATCGAACACTGGCGTGTGCCGTACACATCACATCCCAGCCAGTTATTATCCTCTCCCTCCCTCTCATTCATGTTTCCTCTCCTGTAATACCCCTCTCCACCCCCTTCCTAATGCCCTTACACACAGCAGTGGTACGTACAGGTTTGGTGCTAGCTTTAGTTGTTGTCTGTGTGCTGACAGTCGCACTGCTACTGCTGCTTGTCACAGCTGTAGTTGGGGACAGCGGTGACGCTGACGCTGACACTGCCGCAGTCGATGATTTTGCCTGCGTGTCGTTTGTCATACTGTCGGTGCTTGTTGATCGTGTTACTCTACAATACAAAACTTTCCATAACATGGACAATTGCGACACACCCACATCTTGCCCTTCTGTTGCTAATACACTATAACATCCAGAAACATACCAGTTTACATTTTTTTTTAGCGAACATTAACGGTACAATTCCCTGACATTTACAAAACCTAAATTGTTAAAACTCCATCCTCAACTGATTTAGCCTATCACAAATCTGGTTCATTGGTGTCCAATATGTAGTGTGTGAATAGTCTATGTAACAGCCTTAGTCAAAAAATAAAACATGCCTATTTTTGTTAAAAGCATCGAAAGAACTGACTTTAGTCATTAGATCTGGTAAGGCTCAAAATAGTAGATATCTAAAATTGTAACCACTATGCGGGCCAATGCTGATCATGGGCGTGACTTCAATTTTCTCGCTGATCACATGGCAAAGTAAAAAAATGTCACCAAGGGTGAATTTTTTTTAGTTTTTAGCGTTTCCATTTTCACTTCACTTAATCTTTGACCAAACATTTAGGAATTTAATAGTTTGTCTGATGATTTCACAAAACCTACATACAAGGGTTGCCTAAATGAGCTAGCATATTGCAGTGGATACTAGGTAGGTTTGATTTATTGCAAAATGTATTTAAAATTTAATTGAGGGACCTTTAACGGTAACTGAAAAAAAAATTGCGTAAAATGCAGCCAAATCAAACATACTTTTGTCGAGAATGTGATGGTTGTGCTGGCAGTGAGGCGACTGTATCATTTGCAACTGTTGGCGTTACAGTTGTCATGGCAACTGCACCAGTCACGGCAGGTTTCTTTTCTGTCGTCACCGTCGTTGGGCCTTTTGCTTTTGGTGGTGGCACTATGTGTGTGGACGAAAGGGGCGGATGTGATGGGGTGGCTGTGGCAGGGGCGGCTCCACTGGGCATCGATGCTGCCATGGTGGGGGTAGACACCTTCATGTCCTTTGACGCTGACGACGAAGGTTTCGCTGTACCCTTCACAACATCGGACATCTTGTTTTCAAACACTTCGCCCGCTGTCATGTTGTCCTGGAAACATTCCGTGATTGTTGTTAGAACGACTTCTAGTTAACATTTTCAACATCTTGTATATATAAAATGAGGTATATAAGACAATGGATGTAACAAAGATTTCTAACTGAAACTTTTAATGAATCCACAAAAAAATCATACGTAATAGAAAATAACGCACTACAAGCGAGACATCTCTAGAGGTTGTCATCACAAGATGACATACTTCTTTACACACATTAATATATGCATGGCTGAAATAGTGAAAATCGCAGTAGTATGCAAGAGTATTTGAAGACATCAGGTAGACATAGTAAGACAGTGTACATGACATACAACTCACCGTGAACCCAGGAAGTGGAGGGAATGACGTAGCCTCCAGCTCAAACTTCGCTGGCTGGTGGTGTGCACCACCACCACCAACACCACCGGTCCCGCTGACACTGCCTCCGCTGTCGCCGTTACTACTCCCAGGGGGCTGCATCGGGTGTGCCTCTTTGGTCGGCGCCTGTGACGAATGCTGCCGTTTCAACTCATCGTCGTCGACACCCTTGTTTCTCCGACGACTGCGATAGTTGACACGACGCTGAACCTGGTCCTTTGAGAGATTGTCAGTCTGACCACGAGAGTTCTGTGGCTCAATGCGCGTGTTTGATAGATGATTGTGGGCCGCCAGCACATGGTTATCACGACGGACCACGTTCGGCATCATGTGACTACCGCCACTGTGGGCACGGGCTCCTCCGTTCCTGTAGACATTGCCAGCCATGCGGTCTCCCTGGTTGCCTGCGCTTTTGTGTGGCTTTGTATTCCTGTTGCCAATAAGGTGGCATACATTAGCTTCCACACTACTAGGATGCTGCTATAGGGTTATCACAACAAGCCAAGGCTACACATGCTACATCGCACATGTAACTCTGTAGTCTGCCAACATTTCTCACTTCTGTGTGTGCTTGCATGTGTGTGTTGCATCCGTGCATGTTCACAAAAGTATATTATCAGTTTCTCTGGAATACCTGTCATTTACCCCTGCTTTATATATACACTTATATTACACCCCCACACAAACAGTGTGTGTAACCCGGTGATTTGAAACGATATCTTCCGTGTTCATTGTACTACTGAACAGAAGTGACGAATGATTAGCACCTCACCTCAATTGCCAAACCACGTGGGGTGTCAGTCAATTTTTTTTTACAAAGTAAGTTTTTACTTTTACTTTAATGACTTTTATTACAAAACTTATCAATAATGCATCCTGGCTTGATGTAATAGTTTATAACAATGCCGAGCTTAAGTCTGAGCAAATCATTACGGATTCAAACTTATAACTCCTGTAGAACTATTCATGCACAATGTAACAGTGAACACATTATACACATTGCTACAAAAACAACCTGATATGTTGACAAGTAACATGCGTAATTAAAGTCATGTCGTGACACTTTGATGTACCACCTATAAAATGTGGTGCAGTAAATGTGGACATGTGTACAAAGTAACAGCATACCCAGCAACCACATTAATCACGCTGAGTTACGTTTAATGGGACATCGTTTTTTCCCCCATTAACATGTCAATGACATTACATTACGACACTAAGATACCTTTTAAAAACAAATAACTGCCATGGCCAATCCCAAGCTCGGTTGGGTGAGGAGACAATCAACCCTGAGTGCAAAAAAATTACGGAAACCACTATAGAGAATAAGTAAACATTACAAAAAATATCTCAGTGTTGCATAAAGCTGGTGGGATAAGTCTAAGCCGAGTCTAAGAGAAGGCAGAAGTGGCCTACCTGTTTCTGGCATTCTGGAAGGAATGTCGAGTGGCACTAGCAAGATTGAAAGCCGTTGGTGTATAGCCATTGGCAGCAAATGCCTGAAAGCAAGATAGTGCATCCCATGGAGCCTGTTGGAAGCAAGAACACAGTCTTCACTTCACGCCGAGCACACACTGACAGTTCAATTATTGGCTGTCATCACTTTCAAAGAATTCTCATGAAAAGCCCCACAGCAGAATATACACATTTACTGAATTCCCCCAATGCTAACCTTGCAAAACTCTAGGGCCATCTGGCGGATACTACAGCAAGATCCCACTTCAGTATTTCCCATCACCTGTCCTAATAATGTTTACTATGCAAAGTACACCTGTACTGTATATATATATATATATATATATATATATATAAAGTATTTTTAAAAACTGTATATAATCACATTACTAAATAGACATTAAATGTTGTTACACAATACAAAAACTGACACACACACGCTACTTTAATAAACGACAGTTATTATTTTAGGTTTTCTATTCCCTTTTGTTGATTGAGCTGCCTCTCAATCAACGGGCAGCTAAGTATATTAATGATGCATGCTCCACCGATATATGTATTAATTAATTAATGTCCCCTTACAAATTCATAACCAGCAGTATCATCACCATCTACTGTAGGGTGACTGCAGAGAAAATAACAGGACAGTGTGAACGACGTACCGTGCCTGGGTCGAAGTATGTGACGGCGGGGTTTGCCCACATCTGCAGACTCGCAGGTGCTGGAGGGAAGAACGGGAATTGCTGGAAAACACAACACGTACAGTCAGATGCATGCAATATCAAATGTAGCAACATGTACAAAGTATCGGCATACCAGTTACAACGCAAAGCACACTGCATCAGACAATACTAACTAAAACTCCCTGAATTCAAACTGACCAGAATATTCTTTTGTGAATAAAAATTTGTCAATAACCAAACTTCGGATTTCTTTTCCACAACCTCCCAACATCCGAGAAATTACGTTATTTCTGTCCGACTGAAGAAATGCTCTATCAGTCTTTTGTCAGTCCTATTTAAAACGCTGCCCTAAGGCAGTAGTAGGCTAAAAAACCAAGAAAATGTCACTTAACAGATAAATACATATGCGTCAGTCGAATCATGATAAATTTGCAGAAAGTGGAATCTGACTATCTGCTATGACCATACCAAAACATTACCACTCTTTTTGTAATATAAAACTCGGCAACTCACACTCGGCAACTCACACATAAAATAAAATGCCATTTTCCGTAACTTTCCAAGCCTGGAAAATTTATTTAGAAATCCATGCTTTCTACGATCCATGGGAACCGGACTAGCTGGTTGACTGCTGCAATGCCAGTGCGCACACTGTTAACCCATTTCATTCTGACAGCTAGTTAGTTGGCCACATTGCTCAGATCTGAAGAAAATCCCAAATTTACAGTTGTAGCAAATTATTGTGACGGTCAGGTTACATATCTATTTTTTATAAAATAATGGTTGAAGAAAAGTATATAAACCCTTACATTTCTGGAATCGGGAGAGAATTGCCTACATGATGACATTGAACATGTTTATGTAGCATGTACATGGATGAAGTGGTTTCAAGGTGAAGAAGAAGAAGGAAAAGTAATAAAAAAAAAAAACATTGCGTATCCGACTTTGGCCTTATTTTACCTACAGACAGCCACTCAGGAAGGTCATACATCCAATGGGAGAAATCTCCCAAATTCATTTCTTCACACAGTGGTAAAAATTTCATGCAAATATCTTTTCTCAGTCTGGTGCTACACATTTTTGAATGAAAGTTGTCAGATACATGAAAAGATAACTTTCCCGACAGGAATTCACAAACATTTCTATTATTTTTTTCTAGGCAGCTGTTGAATAAAAGTGATAAACCCATATCTTTCTGGACTCAGAAGAGAATTGCCTACATGATGATGTTGACATTGTTTGTGTAGAGTGTGCATGGTGGAAGTAGTCTCAAGTTGAAGAAGAATGTAAAGAAATAAAAGAATAAAAAAACGTTTATATCAACTTTAGACTTGTTTTACATGTATGTAGCCACTCAGAATGGTCATACATCCAGTGACATAAACCTCCCAAATTAATTTCTTCAACCAGTGGTAAAAAAATTATGTAAATATGATATATCAATCAAAAGTTATAGTTTTTTGAATGAAAGTCATGTAAACTAACTGAATAATTTCCTTACAGATATTCACTCTCAATACAGATGCAGTTTCTAATGCAAAGGAATTACAACATTCAAGACAATGTACACAATAAAATTTAATATGAAACAGCAAACATTCACTTGACTAGTGCAATAACGTTCACACCACTGTTCACGAGTCGAGACACTGGCCATGTCACTGTTCACGGCACTGGTCATCCTGGTCACGCCAATGACAACTCACAGGTTGTACAATCTGTGGAAATGTGTGCACACACACTCTAAGTGCACTGGCTGTTGACACTGCCGACACCCGTGTTTGGTCATGCCGCGTCGTTCACCTGCTGCTGCTCCCAGGGAACACTCAATACATGTCCTCTTTCTCTCGTACATCTTGACGATGTCGTGTCTCCCTGCACCGGGGACAGGACGTGGGTTGGCAGCAGGGTCCCGTCGCGAACGAATGTCGCCTACCAGCCACAGGATGATCTCCTCCAGGAAATCCTGGAAGTTAGGCCACTCGGACTCGACCATCTCCGGGTTGCTATCTCGCGCCACAACATATGCATTGTGTGCGGAGGCCATCATCAGGTAGTGGAAGATGCGCCTCCACCACTTCTTGGAGCGGTGATGGATGATGTAATAACCCACCATCTGGTCCATGAGGTCAACCCCTTTCATGTGTTTCTGGTAGTCAGCCACGGCTGCAGGGACTACCACCTGTTGGGAATCACCACCCACACGCACGCGTCGCGACACGGCTCCCACTGCTGTCGGGTCGTGGAAGTTCGACAAGACACACACTGGCTTTGTGTCCTGCCACACTACAAAGGACAGCTCGTCCTTCTGTGCCACCTTGTACTGGTGCTTCTCCAGTCTCACATTCTTCGGCAGCAAGGCAGTCGGCAGGTTCTTGCGATTGCTCCGGACTGTGCCACACGCATACACCTGTCGAACATGCAGGTACGTCAGCAAGTCAGTGCTTGTGTAGAAGTTGTCGAAGTACACCTGCGTGTACTGCCCGTACAGGTGGTCGACAAGGTCTGTCACAACACGGTGTGTCAGACCACGTTCCTGTCCTCCCGGTGCCCTGCCGGTGTACACCTGGAACCGACAGGTAACCAGTGTCGCTTTCTGCAAGGACCCACACCTTGATGCCCCACTTGATCGGTTTCGCTGGCAGGTACTGGCGAAATCCAAGTCGGCCCTTGAACTGGATCATACTCTCATCAACTGTGTACGTCCCGTACGGCACGTACACAGACTGAAACTGTTCGTTGAGAAAGTCAACAAACCACCGTATCTTCACGAGCTTGTCTCCTTCGGCACCTGGGGCGTCATTGTTGGCCAGGTGGAGGTAGCGCCAAATCAAATTGAACTTGTCCCTGGCCATCACCCTGCCAAAGTTCGTCTTTAGCAGCCAGTTGCTCATACGCCAATAGTCATTCCTGGATGGTAGACGTAACACACCCATGGCAAAGCACAGGCCAACGAACGCCCTGATCTCGTCGATAGTGACAGGCGTCCAGATAGGGGCTGATGGCGGTGGTGGGTTTCGCTGCCTCTCCTGGTCGGCGTAGCGGTTCGTTTCATCAGTCAGTTGAGTCCACATTTCGGCGGTCCAAAACTGGTCGAAGTACATCCCCGGGTTTGCTTCTGGTGGATGTAGGACCGATGCCCCACCGATTCCGCGAAAGGCCATGGTGACACGTTGGGCGAAATCGCGCTCCTTCCAGATGCCCTGGAAGCCGCCGAAGTCCGAGTCGTCGGAGTCGTCTTCAGCGAACAGATTGCGAACCCACTGTTCTCTCACAGCACGTCGTTCGTCTAGGTCGCTTTCGGGTGAAATACTGCCCAAAGAACTTCCCGTATTACTCCCTATTTCGCTGCCTTCGTAGTCAATGTCACTACCATCGCTAACTGCGCCATCATCCGCCATTTTTAAATACCAAAAATCTCCAAAACAAAACAAATCGAACTTCTCTCTATACTCTGACAAAACACGCGGTTGAAAAATTGCAAATGGCTTCCAACCGGTAGTGTGGTCCTACTGCATCATGGGGAAAATGGTAAAAGCTGGACATGATGCACACAGTTTCTGTAAATACCAGATAAGGCCGTCACGTGTGTTGACTACGCCTGCAGGCGTATCCCGAATGAAAAGGTCAACTACGCCCGCAGGCGTATCCCGAATGAAATGAGTTAACAGCACATACCTGTATTATCTAAACCATCCAACAACGGGAGGTTACACAAGCGTTTAATGTCTAACAAAAACAGTTTTAATTCACGTTCACTTAGCCTCATAACCCTGACCTGGTTAAAAGAGTTCAACCACCACCACTGACCTGCTGTTGAGGGATGTAGTGGACACTGGGCACTTGACTGGGGTATGTGAACTTCTGCGACATCGTCTGAGAGGGCACTTGTTGCTGGGGTGCCGGCGGTGTTGGCTGCGGCGCGGCAGGAGCCGACTGGGGCGACGCAGGGGGTTGTGGGGGCGGGGCACTCGGAGCTGCTGATGTTGGTGTCTGATTGTAGAGACTGGGGAGAAACTGTTGCGGTTGGGGCGACAATGGCACTGCCTTGAAGCCATTCTTTGGCACGAAAGAATTACGTAATAACGGCTTTGCCTTTATCCTTGCCTGTAAATGGAACCAGTGCATTGCGGGTCACTCAAAAATGTATCATCCAATTATTCACAATAAAGTTACTTTGATCAATTCAATGGGACATCGTAATTAATATAAAATGGTCATATCTATTAATCAATCTCACCCCTTGCAAGACAAGGCAGGTGTAATGCAGAATTGTTTCTTGCAAAATGTGTAATATCTCACCACAATCTAAAGAAAACTTTCCAACGCATGCACACACGCACAAAGAACGAGCCTTAAAACTACTACGAAATTACCACCAGGAATAACTCAAACAGGTCCCTTTCAATGATACAAAAAAAACATGCAAATAAACAACTCACGAGAATTGGTTTGCCGAGAAACGTCTTGACTTCCTCACGCAGGTACTGGTACGCTAGTTGCGCGTCCTCCTCAGAGTCAAAGGTCACGTACCAGCTGTTGTTGTGTGCAAACTCACAAGTCGCAAATTTTGGGCAGCTGGTTCCCGAAAATATGCCCGCAACATCCTGCAAGTTACCGAAAGTGCCATGAATGAGTTGAACATCCAGCCCAAGAAAAGTGGCATGACGTGCTAATGAAACAGGCGTAAACGTTACAGGACCAGGGTGTGAACAGGACATTTATATCAGTTGGATGGTGATTCAAATGTGTGTTCAGTTATTCAAAACTTATCCATGATGGAATTGCATTTGTTATTCGAAACCAAATAGTTGTGATTAACTCCACATATGTATCAAAGAACGAGTTGAATATTATTGTATAAATTACATAATGCATGCAGATTACATTAGGTTGGAATTAATGGTGTGGTTGACATCCGTGTATAAAAAGGAATATTTCTAGCCTCGCAACAGTGTCTAACAGCAGTCTACTGCTGTTAGACTGCTACTTGGTAATTACTTACCTCGAGTGGAGTGGTATGTGGAATTTCGCGTAGAATGACGACGCATCGTTTGTGCATGGGCCGCACCTTCAGCCCCTTCTCGTCCACCTGGACGTTGCCCGACTCTGCAACAAATAGTCAAAGGTATGATAAAGGTAAGTTCTTATATAACGTGATACCGAGACCTTGGGAATGTTCAAAGCACTTTATACTTCACACCCTAGCAGACCTGTTCACCCCAAAGCCAACTAGACTTTGCTGCAATTATTACCGAAGACTATTCATTCACATAAATCCACTGCTGCCTATTGCCAGGTACTCATTTATACAGCTGAGTGAACCTAATCAATGTGGAGTGAAAGAATCAAAATATTCGAGTTTGGCAAAAAAATTACGTTGTCATTTCACAGTGCTGTGGATTTTTAAAGTGGCACCCATATCATTAAAAATACTGGTAAAAAAACAAATGAAAATAAGTTTCATAACCTAAGAAATAAATAACAATATGGATAGGACTCGACATGACAGGATACTGACCACGCAGGACGTTGACGACCAGCTCGAGACTGTTTGTGAGCCGCTTCACTTGGTTGAAGCCAGCGATTGTTGAGATCGGTACAAACTGGTCGCCGTCCATCTGAGATGCGAGGTACGAGTCGTTCGCCAGGTTCTCCCTGAACACAACACAACGTCTCAATGGTAGATGCTCAAAATACATCACGTCAGGTTCATCTTACAAACTTCATACTCATTGAACAAAACTCTGAACACCAGGAAGAGCCAATCAAATAATTTATAGATTTAACTTTGACATCTTTAGTTTCTTTGGAAACGTCATCTGATGTTTTTTGTAAGGCAAGATTACAATACTAAAAAAAATTACTTTCTATACTTGAAGATTGAACTAAATCATAAAGTTGTAGTAGGACTGAATACAGGTACCTGGAGAAGTAATATTCTAACTGGTTCTTGAGCATGGCCCTCAGTTGATCGTCTGGCAGCTTGTCCTCCAATGTCCCTTCGTCTGCAACGTCTGCAACCAACACGCCATGTTTGCTACACTGTGGCAACAACATGTGCCATGTTTGCTACACTGTAGCAACACCAATGTTTGCTACACTGTGGCAACACCATGTGCCATGTTTGCTACACTGTGGCAACACCATGTGCCATGTTTGCTACACTGTGGCAACACCAATGTTTGCTACACTGTGGCAACAGCATGTGCCATGTTTGCTACATTGTGACAACACCATGTGCCATGTTTGTTACACTGTGGCAACACCAACACACCATGTTTGCTACACTGTGGCAACACCAACACACCATGTTTGCTACACTGTGGCAACACTAGTGCTGATTCAATACTAGATTTCTTCTATATCGATTGGTACCAGAATTTTAGTCGATACTTGCAAAAACAATGACAAACATGACACTCAAGCATATTTGAATTTAAATACTGCCAGATTGGCAAAGCATGTTTTGACATGGTGACCTGGAAATGACCCCGTCATTGTCGACGACACAACGTTTGTTCAAACACATTGCTAAATATTAATTCCTCTTTGTTTTATTGTGTGAGTTGTGCCGATATCATCGAAGTTTAAAATGTTTTGAATGCATTGTATATGCTTATAAAATTTCACTCATAAAGGATGATTTGTACGAGATTCCATTTCATTGGTTACCCAGATTCAAGGCAAACGGTGGCACCACCAAACGGAGCCTGGATAATCAAGGCTACTACATAAGGGTGGTTTTGACTTCTGAGACAAGTGTAACGGTACATCTTTGTTTGTTTGTTGTAAAACTAGAAACTATATTGTAAATTACAATATACACATATCATCGATACTCAATACATATCGCACCAAGTTTGCTACACTGTGGCAACACCAATGTGTCATGTTTGCTACACTGTGGCAACACCAATGGGTCATGTTTGCTACACTGTGGCAACACCAATGTGTCATGTTTGCTACCCTGTGGCAACACCAACGTGTCATGTTTGCTACACTGTGGCAACACCAATGTGTCATGTTTGCTATATTGTACAACAGACTCCACTTAACCTATTGAGGACCAAACCCAGATACATCAGGGTTGGCGAGTAGTGCTTACGTTGATCGCTAGACGTCAGCAGCATTTCTGTTCATAGCCAATACTGAAAGACCCGTATACAGCCATATAATTTGTTGTTTTAATTTTTTTTTAGAGCTTTGTGAAGTTGAACATGGATCGTCAACGATTCCTGATTCGAGGGATTGGCGACTATGAACCGACATTGGATGCTATTGGTTTAGATTCGGATGAATCAGATGAAAGCTGTGTTGTTGACAGCGAGATCAATGTGGCCAACAATTTGGATATGTGCCGTCACCAGATGCTTCGGGCAGCGAAATTTCAGTATGTTTTGCTATGCAGGTGCAAACACAGGTAAAATTTAGAAGAAAACCTTCGAGGCATCGATGTCTCCCAACATAATAATGTTTTTATGTCTATAAATGAACTTGTATGTCTTTGAAATCAGTAATTTAGATCGAAAACATAATGGTAGGAAGTGGCAGCCATGACCAACCATGTTTTGACAGCTGTCAAACAGGGCACTCGCTTGTGGTTGGCATGTCAGTTTTGGGGTAGGGTGAGCAATATTACAGTGTGTTTGTTCAATTATTTTGTAATGTTATTTGCTGCACCTTGTTTACTGGGTATATTTTGCACATTATTAGTAACAGTAAAAATGCATACAGGACAGTCAATTGTTTCCTTTATTTATAGATGAAATGATATTTGATACATTTGTTTCAATTTTAGAAGCACCACAGCCTGCTGACCAGCAGCCTGGCCCATCACCGCCTGCCAACCCACAGCCTGGCCCATTACAGCCTGCCAACTCACAGCCTGGCCCATCACAGCCTGAATTTTATAGTTCAATACACTGAACCATTAGTTATCCATGCCCACATTCTGCACTCACGTTACTTGCATACTATGCGAGATATTTTTTTTTACATATTTGCCTAAAATTACAGCAATTTTTTTCAGATTTATAGAGTACATATTGTTTATCACAATGAAACACATATTTGCATGTATATTTGTTGCAGGGATTGCATAATAATCAAGAATAAAAAAAAATTATTCTATTTTTTTCTCTAATAATTTATTTTTCTATTTTTTCAGTAGTAACACAACAGTAATTCTTGTGTAATCAAGTAGAGAAATAAATGCTGTTTCAGAAAATGTATACTTTTGCATACTTATCTATGGTAGTTTTCGTTCTGCAACCATCTATATATACCCTCCTTTGGCTATAGTAGCGTTTGCCCCAGAAACTTGGTCTTCAAAAAGTTAACCTGATGCACCCTGAACACCGAAATTTCGGTGTTGGGATGTAGTGTTCATATTGATCGCAATGTGGCGCCACGCTCGTTCGCTTTGGTTATGCTGTTGGTGCCAGGATGAAAACAACACGTGTGGACGTTTTGAGCCGTTTCTGGAATCGATCCGTCAATTATTAGTATTTTTGCGAATTTTTTTAAAGTGACCGATATTTTGTCAACGTTTTACGATTCATGGTTATGAAGACTATGAGCGGGCATTGCATCTGTTGGGTTTTACATCCGATAATTCGGATGTAAATGACATTAGTAGCGGCCAAGACAACAACATCGATGTGTCAATGATGTGTTTTTACTGTATTCATTGTCTTTTGACATAACATTTGCAGAATTACTGCATTTATATTCCTTGAATTTTTCTTTTCTTTTCCATCAGTTATTATACTACAATACATGGTGTGCTCTGATATATATGTCAATAGATTACATGTACCTATGAAACATTCATTATTATGCATTTTGTGAACAGTTTTGTGTGTTTTACATGTATATATGCGATCAACCAAAATCATAGTACTTGCATGCTAATTGTAATATTTCACAGGTAAATGTAAATATTATTATAATTTCTCTTGCTGCTCATAGAGGACATGTAGGCCTACCTTGCAGTACCAAACTTGCCTCATTTTGTGCTTTATTGTGTCCATGAGTGACGAAATAAAACTAGATTTCGTATTTAATTTTTCACTTTGTGATTGTTTACATATGCTAATTATATGCTAATTAGCCACAGTTAATCATAACATTGATACTGTTATTACCATTGGTAAGATAAATATTCTGTGATTCAGAATATGTATATATTGTAAGGGTTTTGATGAAGGCTTTACGTCTTACAGTGCATTTCATAATCCCATGGGTTGAAACAAAATCAACTCCCCCAGAAATTCAGTGCTTATCAGGTTAATAGAATCATTCCTGCTCAAAGCAATATGATTCCATTAAGTGATTTATTCACCAAAGTGGCGCATTTTGTTACAGTGGATATATGGAATAATTTTGTCCCAGCCAATATATTTGATTCTATTAAGTGGCCGATTGTTTTATGTGCAATTCAGTTAAGTGGAGTCCAACGTATTTGTACCTGAATTACCATTAGATACGCATTTTAGTAAAGAAATCGTTAAAACGAGGTAATTTCCTAGAACCAGACAGAAGGACCTACCTGTGACGCTGGCCGTCTCTGACGATGAAGCGGCCGCTGTGGTCTCTGAACCACCGTTCATGTTAGCAAAGTCGGGGCCATCGTCAGGGACATCAGAAGTGGACCCGATGACGGCGTCGTCCTGTATCCCCTCGTCCGTCTCCCCGCCGTCAACCCCATTCATGTAGGCAAACCCTGCAACAGCAGCACATACACTGTCTACTAGTGCCAGTTTACATTTATTCACGGTACAGGTCTGCACGGTTCCAGTATGGGAGACTGGGAGAGGAAAACTCAAATTATTAAATGCATACGGAAAGTCTAGGTCATAACTGATTTTTTTATTTCAAGACAAGAAACTACAGCATTGAGTCAGCCACAACACATACAGTTGGACGATGGGCATGACAGAGTTGAGCTTAGAATTCCAAGAATGTGTGACTTTATCACTGATAACTAGTGTTATGATGGTTCCAGGTATGGAAGTGTATAGGCCTGAGACCCACGGTACCTATTTGGACCTACGATTTTGGTTCCAGACACTGAACCATGACAGCACTACTGTTTACACTGGAGCAAATTATATCATGCTTGCAAAGCCAGTTAGTTGGTCACCGGAGTAGCACCACTGGGGCAATTATGGGCTATGTTCAACAGTAGGGAAACAACCCTTCTGATTCCGACGACACTAAGCACAAGGAATAGTCGTTACCAGGAATGTCATGTTTTTTATCGCTAGACGGTGGGCGTGTATAAACGCAATGCATCGTGGGATCGGTTGTCATTGGTAGTAAAACAAAGCAGCAAAGAATACAGTATACAAACAATAACTCTTACTGATGCTAAACAGAAATGCTATCATGCACCAGAGGTGCTATGGGTTGTTTCGAGTAAGCTTTATTCCACGTGGCTTGTCATTCACCTCGAATGTCATATTTTTATTATGTAAAGACAAAGTCGTGGTACTGTCCAGATTGAAGTCTCCATACAGTTCTGGTGTGTGCTCCATATGCCAGATGCAGTACCAGTGACCTAACTTCAGTATCTCACAAAAAGATACACAAGTTGACCACAGATTTAGCCACATGGACAAAAGCTGTCTGGACACATGACAAAAGCAGTAGGAGGGCTGAGCCAACATGCAACAGCCACATCAGCTGGAGTGGCGTGGTAATGTGACAGTGCTGCATGAATGCGGCCTGATCTATTGATCCTGCAGAGCCATCTCCTCGCACCACGCGGCAGTAGTCTACCGCCAACGCTGTTGATGCCGAATTAAGTGGAATAACAGATGAATGCTTGCAAGAATTACAACATCTATTGTGGCACGTCACAATTATCCTCTTTATCCGATTGCAGATTATATCTTCGTTTGGCAGCACGGCATTCGTCATTGAGAGTGTCTCTATCACGTGTGACCTCCTTTGATAAGATTATCCTGCTTCTATTTGTGACTGCTTTCAACATCCATTTATGTTCTCTGTATGCAGTGATCGACTAATTGTACTCAGTAAATGCATAAACATGTAATCGTAACACATTTTTGAGTAACCGTACTTGTACTCAATTACATTGGTTAAAAAGGCAAAGTAATCATACTCGATTACATTGTCAAAGTAATCGTAATCACAATCACAATTTACCTGTGCATATTTCTGTTGCCCAGGTCCAAACAACAATGCAAGCATGCTTTTCTCTTCATTTTGTACATAATGCGTGTAGAGCGACTCTATTTTAATAGTGTTTGAATTGTGAAAATAATAACATGATGGTTTTTTATTTATTTCATTATGTCAGTTATATTCTTGAATGCAACCATAATTGTAATCATGATTACATACAAAAGTAATTGTAATCATACTCGGTTACTCATGTTCTAAACAATCATACTTGTCATCGTACTCATAAATTTTAACATCATACATCTCCAAATGCTTGAATCCTTCTGACTGGTGTCCATTATAGATATAGGTTATAAAGCTTAAAAGCTGTAGTGTATTAATGTGTCTGTTATCTTTTTTAAGGCCTTTTATATTCAAATTGTGTCTTTCAGAAGAGACACTAAAAGCCGTTGGTCCCTTCTATATGGTGTATATTCAAGGGGAAGTAAAAGTTCCTACACAGGGAAATGGGAAAAACCCTGTTGTTGACTCAGAGCTGGTGATCACTATTGAAAAAACTACCATTGGTGTCAAAACCGTGACACAAGGCCTCTGCTAATTATTGAAGTTGAAGCAGAAGACAAAATGTACAGGTGCAATGTACAAACTGACCAAGCCAACAGTTGCTAGCGTAAAACTCACAATTTATTCAATAGGAAAAACCAAGAAGGCAACCATCCTGTTTCAGCAATAGACAGCAATGGTTGGTCACTGGTTCCTTCATTTGCCGTCAGACTGATGGCAAGGCAACAATATGCTGCTACCTGTACGTCTGGCACCTGTTTATATGACATGCTAGTGCACTCAGGCGTGTCCATTTGACTGTCTTGATCTGGCCTGCATGTGTTGTACCAAGGTGACTTCTGTAACGACGGTCTTGTGATAACACGATTTTGTTCGCATGTGGCATTGTTGTGCTGCATACTCACTACCAGTAGTTAGTAGTACATACAATTTTATACATCACTCAACACACGACTGCATTCATGATGTCTATTCCAAATGTAAAAACAAATTCATGATGTATATTCAATGTGTAAAAACAACAATACTGGGGTATAGCGTACTGACAGTGTCACGTATGATATCATACATCCATTGACAAGCAGCCAAATATGGGCACCAATTACGTGACATGTTTTGTAAGCTAGATCGTCATTAGCTATCATTAACTACTCTCATGAATAAATATGAATCAGAACGAAGAGTGATTCAACTTTCCAATGATACCATTTGTTCCCGTGTGAGGTACTGGTGACAGAAAAAAAATTTTCCTACAGTTTTACCAATATCAACTGGAAAGCCTTTCGCACTGATCATGCAGGCCAAATTCTGCCCAGTGGTCACTCCCAAGGTTAATGGACACATCCTTGTCTTGAGATGTTGAGATGGCCCCTTAATGGACACATCCTTGTCTTTAGATAGTCCCTCCTTGGACAACACTTGTATTGAGATGTTGAGACTGTCCCTTAATGAATAATGAACACATCCTTGTCTTGAGATGGCCTCTTAATGGGCAGCTCCTCATTAAACCACCAAGTGATATGACCTCACGCAAAGCACATGTGAAAAATGACATCATAGCACAAAATAAGTGACATTACATCAGGCCAAGCATGTGACAAGTGACACAGTGAAACTTACCATGTGATGCTGTAGAGGAGGCCGGTGACAGGTCACACTTGGCCGAGTGGTCTCCCTTGGCTGATTGGTCACCCTCCTGGGGGCCTTCTGGGTGCATGGCTGTCGTTGGACTCTTGCTTTGAAAGACATTGGCATTCGGGTTCAGACCTGGTGCCTTCGATGTGACCTGTCAAACAAAGAAACGCACACTGATAACTGTAAACTGATGAAAATCTCTGGTTGCTTTTCACAAGAAACAGCTTTGGGGCCCCTCTTGTGTACACATGTACTCAGCGACAACGACCATCAGATAACGCTGGGAAAGCAATGTTCTCAAAGGCTACTACTCATAACCTAATGATATTAGATTGAGTTTTTATACAAATTATATGTTGTTTGTCAACAAGACCATTTATATTCATATACCATAGTAATGCTCAAGAGGATCATGTCATGGGAGACTCTAGATAGGTCCTACTGTGTGGGAGATCGCCAGTCTCTCTAAACAGGTTCTACTGTGTAGGAGACCTGTCTCTTTAGATAGGTGTTACTGTGTGGGAGACCGCTGGTCTCTCTAGAGAGGTCCTACTGTTTGTAAGACCACCTGTTTCTCTAGAGGTCCTATTGGAGACTGCCGGTCTCTCTAGCTAGGTCCTACTGTTTGTGAGACCACCTATTTCTCTACAGGTCCTATCGGAAACCACCGGTCTCTCTAGATAGGTCTTACTGTTTGAGAGGCCACCTGTTTATCTAGAGGTCCTATTGGAGACCACCTGTTTCTCTAGAGGTCCTACTGGAGACCACCTGTTTCTCTAGAAGACTTACTGCATTGGAGACCACTTTGTCTTGTTTCTTTAGAGGACTTATGAAAGACCACCTGTTTTACAGCTCTAGGTCCTGTGATTGAATGAAATTAGTATGTGAGCGCAACATCTGGCTTAGATAATAAACCTAAGCAGTTGCTTTATGAAGACAGCTACCGGTGACAGAACTGGCAATAATAGGTAAACCAACACCTGCCACCTACAGATGTGAACATGCTGTCTGTCCAGCACATTTCTAGCCTCCAGTTTCACCAAAGCACAACCAAAATGTCACATCTTCTGAGAAGTAAAGGCCTTCTAATGCAGCAAGAGAACAGAAGGTCACATGGAAAAAGACCAAGGGCAAGGAACCGAATGGGCTTACTAGACAGACTGAAACGAGGTTGAAAATACTGGCGGAATGGACAAAAGGTCAACTGAACCAAGGACAAACCAAATCGCAGAAAACTTGGAATATGTGAAATCCAATCAAATATCTGTTAGGCAGTGTAATCAAACAACAAGCTTTTGATGGGACATTTATATGTTGAATAAAAAACAGATGTGGTGAATTTGCTATGATCAGAACATGTACAAGGCCGTAAAATATTGATGGCAAGATAATTACCAAGGATATTACAATTTCTTAATTTTCTATGCTTTTGTCAGCGGTAGCAGTGTGTGTCAAGTTTTTCGACAATAACTGCAAATGCTACAACTGTTGCTAGCGTAAAAATAAATTCATATTTATAGCATTAATCTGACAAAGTTGAACCTCTGTGAATATTTTGTTAGCAGTCTGCTGCAATACTAAATCCCTAGTACTCAGGTGCTGTAATTTAATAATGGCCATTAGTCGACCATGTTTTATGACTTCATACAATATGAGAAGATCCATTGCATGATGTCACATTGCAAACACGATCCAGCCTATTTCTGGAAACAGTCTGGCTATTTCAACATGATCACAAGTAATGACACACCTACTCAACAGACAGATTTAAATGCATTTCTCTGTCGGGTTAATATGCGACTTCCAATTCCGAGGTAATGAGGTAAATTAAAGTCACTGTCCACAAGCAATAAATAATTTTCCACCTGTTTTTTTTCAAAGAAAACTGAAAAGTAACTGATTTAGCAACATGATATCATACAACAATAAAAGGTATAATCTGCACCAAATGAGTTTCTCAGTAAAAATAATTAAGGTCCCTCCTCAATAAGATTTTTTTGCTCGTCTCATTTCAAATTAATTTTGCGAAAATGAAAACCTTCAGGTAGCTGAGGTGGCTATTATAAATATAAATTAACCATTTCTTCACAGATTGTAGTAGAAATACAATATAATACACCAGATAAAAAATTGAAGTTTTTCATTTATTTGGTTATGTTACAAGGTTTTTTCCACATTTTTGTAAATGTGAAAAAATATCCACTAAAAATTAAGTTTAATCGTTTTGAGAAAACTCCAAAAGAAATACATGACATACATATAAGCATGACAGTGTAACTGATAACTTTACGGCATATTTTGGTTAACATAAAACAATTAAGTCTGCTACACCACTGTAAACAAATTAAGCAAAAGTTGAATGACCGCCTAAAGTGGCAGTGTATTTTTGACACAAAACATTTAACAATCATAATTTACTGCCGTATCACGTTGCGTGCATGTAAGATGATCCATTCATATGCAAAATTGCAATGTTGTAAGTGTTGTAGTTTTTCTTAAACAATATTTTAAACATCATTTCCTGGTTATTAATGAAAACACAATCTCAACAAATGTTTGTTTTTGTGTTGAAATTTACGGTTTTTCACTGGCGTTTTATGTATTGTTGACAATACAATTTGTAATTAATTTGCCGCCACAATAGCCCTTGGATCAGTACTTGTAACAGTTTCAGGTTATGCCAGCCATCTAACAAACATGTAGCATGGTGTGTTTACGGTCATTTTGATTGGCCCGTTATCCCGCGGGGTCACCAAGTCACATATGCATTGGCATTTCCGTTAGTGTCAAAGGCACGATAAACTACGTTAACGATGATATTTGCTGGTTTAAACACATGATTTAGTTAGGTAGATATAATACTGATGTGTACTAGCATTACAGTAACCAGACGATGTGTTCTGCTTTAACGGTGAATGAATATAGCTGGTTCGAACATCGCAGTGCACGCGGATGTTACTATGGAAACATTGTCGCTTTTCAGGGAACTCAAAGGGATTTCCAAAAGGACTGCATTTTTAAACGATGGATTGGCGAAATATGAAGTTAGTGCTGGGTGATTTTTTTGTGGTGTCGATGTTTGGTTCAGTATATCCTAACATGTTATCAAGAAAAAAAATTTAAAAAAATTCAACTGACATGCTAGTCGCCCCAGCCACCTTAATGCTTAAATCCACTACAACATGCTAGCTAGTTTGAAAATAGAAACACAGAAAACTCACAAATTTCGCCCTTTTGTCCTTGTCCACATAAATTATTTACTGTTTTGGATAGTCACTAGTTTGAGCTTTATCAGATCTAACGATTAAAGTCATTTCTTTCGATGATGTAAGGCTAGACAGTACACAGGAACAAATATATTTTTAAAGTTAATAAATCTCACATCTCATGAATTATATCAAGTTACTATATTGAAACTAAGGATATTTCATGATTTACATTTTCTTCTTCAAATATTTCAACCCGGGAGGGGGTTATAATCTCGAATTTTCTTAGTAAAATAACAAAAGTTTAAATGAATAGAAAACTGAAACCCCTCAACCAATTTCTCCAATTAAAATGTTATTAGTTAGATAATGGTACTGTTCTAACGTTTTATGCATGGCCATTTGTTATGTCATATAGAATTTTTTATAAATATATAAATATTCTGTCTCAAAATGTTCACCTTCTAACCCTTCTGGAATATCACCCAATTGACTGATCATTATTTCAATGCACAGGAATTTAGATATTTACCTCTGTATTGCTGTACAAAAATTTGGTGTTCATGGGTTAGTTTTGGAGATCTATTCATCCCCCCCCAAAAAAAGTAACAACTGAGAAAACAATGTTCAAAGTTTGAACTAAGTTATCATAATGTTTTTCATATACTAAGTGTTGCAAATGAGCAACATAGTAATAACCTTAGCATCTGTGTACAATATCTGAATGTTTTTATGAGTGAAATTTAATTAAAAGTGACACAATCATATCATAGTTTAACCCACCCCCAAATCCATAATGCAAGAACACACCAATTCAGACAGTTTTCAATTATATAATTCACAATATATAGGTTGTGACCAAGATCAAACATGCATATCATGATTGCATGTAAGACTTTACAGGATATCATGTGTAACAACATGTTTACTAGATCAGGGGGCTATTTACCCGAAGTATCACGTCGCTTTTACAAATGCAGGTTCATATACAATCAATGTTTGACATGACAGTCAGTCATCACTAACTCTGAAACGCATGCAGGCTAGATATGGAATAGCATCAATTTAAATTTGGTAAACATTGGGTGGTTGATTTGGGAGATCTAATAATCACGCCCCAAAAAATTACATAAGGTATATGTCGAAACGCTGTTCAAAATTAAAAGGGAAAACAGAGAAAATGTTCAAAGTTTGAAAGAATTATTTTTTTAACATACTAAATGTTGCAAATTAGCAACATCCTGATAGTCTTAGTATCTATGTATAATATCTTAATGTTTTAAGAGTAATATTTCATTAACTGTGACATACTTATTTCATAGTTTACCCCACCCCTGATATCCACAATGAAAGTACTCATAGCCTTGGATGTGAAGCGATATAAAAAAATGCGATTGAGGAAGGGGCAACCCAAGACAGACGTCTCTGGGCAGCTTCTGTGGCCAAGGCAACCCACCTCAGTGGACAAGCCGGGAGATAAGAACGTGAGAAGTACTCATAGCCAACGTATAAAACTTGCATAGCCATTGTTGCAAGAAACATTCATTGAAAATTAGACATGCTTGTATCAAACATGCTACAGAAACATGTTTTATGTCAATTATGTCAGTAAATTATGTCGATCAATTTCAATGACAATGTCACAATCTAGACACTGCTCAGTTCATTTGGCCCAGCTTTGCCATAAGATTTCACAGCACTAATAGTTAAATTTCCCACACAGAAATGACTAGGACGACACAGTGTTGCATGGGCTACTACTGACAGCTGTGCTTTCGCTCCCGGTGTTGGCCGTCAGTGCCAGTCGTAGACGTAGACAGTAGTGACTAATACTAGTAGTGGTGACATTAGTGTTGTCTGCTTACGATTACGGCTGCAAAGTCCACATTTTGGCCAGACCAACGTTGTTCAGCATCACACTAACTAAGAGACTCGCGCAATACATTCGTATTATTTGGCAGCATCTCGATTAAACAGCGTATCTAACTATAATATAGTTCGTTTATCAGCTATCGAAACAATTCTCCTTAGCAACAACTTTGAAAATGTAAACTGGAAACTAGGCAGCCAGGGTTGTTTGATTTAAATCATTTGATTTAAATCACTTCCAAAAAATCATAGATTTCAGATTTTTTAATCGCTGATTTATATGAATTTAACACAAATAACTGTTTACAAGCTTTCAGCTAGTTCCGGCACTCATTTGCAAATAAGGTCGTTGGGAATTGGGACCCGTTTTCAAGGCAGGATTTGACATTGACAAAGAGGAGGAACTCACCTTAAAAAATAAATTTTTTATTAAACTGACTGCGGATATTACTTAAAACTATTCACACACTACTTATTAGTACATTAATAAACCGGATGTGTGATAGGCTATATCAGTTTAATACCACAGCAAGAAAAACAATATGCCTTTAATCATAAAACCAGTCGTGGTCCTTCTCAAACACAGCTTTGTGTACTAAACCAAATTTCCACAGATGATCAGAGAAGCAAAGATATTCCAAAGTTCAATGACATACAGTTCCCTGTTAGCCTATGTACACGGTACATGACGAGCCAACCGACCATGTAAAGACGTCACTGTCACCGTAGAGACACAGAGGCACCCACACTTGAAAGGCTGCATGCATTACATACTGACATAACACATAGCAGGTGTTGGCGCTGTACAGCAACCAGTCACAGCTACTCTGGCATCTGCAATCGTACAGCTGCAGACAAGACGTCAGCGAGTAACCAATGAGCGGGACTTGCAATGGCTGCAGGTGAAGTGATGCTACGTTGATTGTAACGTGACTGTCAACTGAATGAGCACTACACCTGTCGCTGAAGTTGTCATCCCGCCGTCATGGTTCCCCGCTGAAGCTGTCATCCCGCCATCATTGCTCCCCATGTATCAGACGGGAAAGTCAGACAGATCCTCTGTATCCAACGCCACATGTCAACCGACTTTTCATGTACAGTACAAAACCAATGTAATTACTGGTGGTACTGCCTGGCCGTTAGTTACGGCGTATGCCCGAGATATATTTATCAGGATGCACACCACCGGGGTGCACCATGATTGTCTGGCTCACACACCGGATCCAGGTTATTAACACATTCACTTTGACATTGGACAAAGATGACAGGAGACACATGAACTGACTTGGTAGTGTCAACTGTCACAATGGACACATAATGTAGCGAACAGAGGTGACACACATGAACTGACCTAGACAAATATTCACTCAAATAGTGAACACAGATGACACATATGAACACGGGTGACAAATGAACTGACCTGGTAGTGTCCACTGTTGCGGTGGACACACAGAACAAGAGAGTTGGCAGAGTAGTAGTGGACTAGTGTCGGCTGCATTGGGGCGAGTGGATGTGGGATGAGCCTGGCCCACCCTACAACTCACACAACCAACCCTTGGCGAACTACAACTGTCACAGCTGCTGTCTCTCAGGCAGTCCAACGTATGCCTTGACGATTCTCTCGGCCATAGACGATGCTTCAGTCAGTGTCCAGCGACAGTCAGCTCTAATGACACAGCTGCACTTGACTTGGCGGTAGGCAGCAACTCAATGGCATAAGGCTGGTCAATAAACAACTGAACGATGCAACCGGTCACTGATGCTTCAACGTCTCATGGACAATGCTGCATGTCACTAATCACCATGGACAACCAATATGTTGGTGTCGATATACCAATTTGAAGATTTTTTTAAACATTGAACGTATTCAGCGATACTGTCACAAATCCAGAAACGTCAGATGAGACGACCACAGCACTGTTGTGGAAATGACCGGCCACCCTGAATGACAATGTGACACAGCCACCAGCTGATCAGAGACAAACAGACTGCGTGGTTGACTGGCCAGCAACAGGCAGTCGACCACCGCAGTCAGCCGGTGGTGGGACAACTCTATCCGTCTGATGTCAACAGCTGTTGCACGCTCGTGCCAAACATGCGTGCACGAGTCTTATGGCTGGTCGAGTCTTGCATCTGGCCCAATCGACACTGGTCAGCGGCAGACAATCGTCACAATCATACACGATCTGGTGACACTGACACAGGAAGTCCAAGGTGACAGCACACACAGCCAGACGACTGGACGCCCACACGTCACAACATAATGAAGAGCGAAAATAAAATGCCGTTGCTGGTTGCCCAGCCGTGGTTACTGTTGTACAGCAGCCAATATGCTAATGTTACCATGCAGCAGCGCACGGCCAGGTCACATGCACAGATGCACCGCGTGCACACACTCGCACGCACACAACAAGGCTTTAAAAAATAATAGTCTAACAAGCAACTAATAAACCTGTTATCAATAGTGGGACTGTGCTTGGAAGTCAATGCTATAAAATGGGGCAGTAATGATGATGTAGGTGTGCCGGTGTCACAGTCATCTGTCATCCAGTAAGTATGTGCCAGTCGTTAGACACACATTAATTATTCGCCACCATTCCACTGTTACACACTCTCCTATATATCTGTGCAAGTCGGCGCTCATAGTCAATTAACGTGTACATTGTCTCACAGGGGGCACACCAGCCCAATGTCGCATACAACGGGTGTCGACATCACTTACTTACAGTGAACATGATTTGGCATGGTGTAATTTAGTAGAGGACATTAAATGATTATGGTGGGAGTGTGACACCAACAGATGACTCCTAGCATTAGTAAGCCAGGGTTTGTACAGTACTAATATTATTAGTCTGGACATTTATTTCTAACAGTAGACATTTATCATTATTATTAATGTTTGTGGGTGTGTATTGGCTTGATAGGTTCTGACGTTTCATTTAGATGGTGGATACCACTAGTGCCTCCCTGTCACATGTGCCACGACAAGACAGGTCACTCGTGCTATCTTCGGCCTAGTCTCACTGGCTCAAGCCGATTGTGTTGGAGATGGATGATCATAATGGAGGATCTTGTACCACATACCAGATGATCGTGTTGGAGGATCTTGTACCACATAACATTTGATCGTGTTGGAGGATCTTGCACCACAACAGATTACTGTATTGGAGGATTTTGTACAACATAACATTTGATCGTGTTGGAGGATCTTGTACCACAAAAGATTATCGTATTGGAGGATCTTTTACCACATAGCAGACGATCGAATTGGAGGATCTTGTACCACAACAAGTGATCGTATTGGAGGATCTTGTACCAAAACAGATGATCATAGATGATGATCGTGTTCGAAGATCTTGTTACGTATAACAGATGATCATTTAAGAGGATCCATAACTACGTAGACTATGCAAATTCTATCAGATACTGTGAGAAAAAGCGAACAAAACTGCAACAATGTGCATCCTAGAACAGTTGACATCCACATGTGCTTATTGATCATATTTCAATGATTAACGCACAATGATACTTGGGGAGACAAAGAACAAAACCGCGACAACGTTCATCCCAGACTGGCTGACATTCACATGCGCTTATTGATTCCGTTTGAATGACTAATGGACAATGTACTATTACGTATTCTAGCACGACATGGTTTAGCATAACAATCCGAGCATGTGAACCTGCAAAGGTTAAGCTATCATTTACGGCACATAAAAACATACAGAATGTTGAAATACATTTATTGCAACACTATTTATTTGGAATTTTCGAAACATCTAAATGAGAACGGCACACTAAGCTGACTTGGCTTGTCAGCACAATCAACAACAATCCATATTGGACAAACATAAATAGACAATAATAATGTTATCCGAACGTGGTGGTTTGGCAGTTAGAGCACTGAACTGTCAATCAAGAGGATCGGGGTTCGAGACCATGGTGGGAACACCTGCTGTCGTCTTGAAACTTGGGCAATTTCTTTCACCCCATTTTGCCCGTGTCTTTCGGAAGAGACACTAAAAGCTGTTGGTCCCTTCTACCTGGTGTCTATTGTCTATGCCAGGGGAAGCAAAAGATTCTGCATAGCGTTGGGTAAATGTGAAACCTGTTGTGTATTCACATAGCACTGGTCACTATGTCTAACCCACTGATCCTGGTTCGTGTGGCTGGAGTTGCATCATGGTCAGGCGCACGAGAGGCACCGAGCAGGCAGTGGACTGACTACAGCAGCATATTGACATAGATACCATGTGAAAATACAGGAATTCAAACAATTTCAAGGGTATTGTGGCAACTGAAGTCGGACTTGCACTGCTGTTAGAAGGCTGAGTAAACCATCCACTCCTCACAGCCCATGGTCATTCAACTGCATAAATAACTACCTAACTCTAAACAGTGGAAGTGGATAATAAAAACATGTTGTGCAGGAAATTGTACTGTGGCTGAATACTTGCCACACAAAGACGTCAAGTTGGACAGAGAACACGCCAGTCCTTCATGAAGTAAAATGGAAAGCACTCTGAATAGTCAAAATGATTGGGTTACCCATGAATAACCCATTTCACTTTCAATGTAGTAAATGTCCCTGTTGCTAAATATAGCTCTAAATATGGTACAATAGTCAATGACTGCAGCATTAAAAACTTTCTTTAGATTTGGTCAAGGCAGGCACTGTTGCATTTATAAGAATATGACATAATGTGAATATCAATCTCACAATACATGTGCTAATTACCACCAGAAAAGAACCACAACAAAAACAAGGACGCAGGGTAATAGCTCCCAACAAGGAAGCAACCCACAACAGGGAAGAATTAAGGGGCCGCTTCAGTAAAATCCAAATTGATGGTAAATTCTCATAACTGACATCATTTATGAGAGAAATTCTGGTCCAGGGCAAAAAAAATCAAAATGCAATCTCGTAATTTCGTCCCATGAATGTGAATACCTGGTGCCAGGCAGGTATGATGTCACCCGCCACAATTGCTGACCACACAATACAACATCTGCTACCTGATGACAAGGATGGCATGTTTGGTGACAATCAGAGCTTGGTTCAACAAGTCTTACACATAAGCGGACAATAATCAATATTTATACATGTTTAATGCAATAGTAGCCACATCGGATGAAGGCCATATATTAGATAGTATTAGGATTTCTTTCTTGTAGGATTTCCTCTGATCAGGTGACACAAACATAATTAGCATTCACAAATACGTACATTTGACAAATAAGCATGTCTTGACATGAAACCTGTGAGAAGTTGACTCTCGCATAGAAAAATGTCAATCGATGGGTAATATTTGATGAACTGGAACAAAGTTAATTTCTGTGTGCAGCATGTCACATGTACAAGCCAGACTGACTGGATTGCTTAATGGATGGCCATTACAGAATTGAGGGGTTTATCTGCAAAACGCATTATCCGCCGAAATGGAAAAATTGAGTTAAGATCGCTTTTGTGCTGCCATCTAGCAGATAATCATGGAAGCAAAAGAGTTTCGGCACATATCGCGTTACATCCAACGTTATCGCCGATTGAAATAACGGTTTCGCCGCAAAGCGCGTTAAGCAACAGTGCACTTTTGCCGCAGATCGCATTACATCCGATCCACCATTTTGTTTGGTTGTGCGAGTCGATTTTTCCTTTTGCTAATCTACATCGATCATATGATAATTTATTTCGAAACAATGTGAATTTGTTCATCGACGGATTATCGGAGAGAGTAACAATATCTCCAATTGGACGAAAAAGGGCAGATTGATAAGCGTCGTCATTCCGGTGGTGGGAAAATCCCCCTGATAGCCTGCGGCCACACTGCCAAGGGCAGTTCTGAATTGTGCCATGCGAATCGACTAACAGAAGGTGACACTCTCAAGAATTTCACGCAGTTTTATTAGCTGCCAACAAAACCCCTGCAGGATGGAACGATACAGCTTCTAATGAAGGTGACGAAGCCTTATCGTATCGAAGTCGTGGAGGACGCCAGACAACTCAACAAGGCGATGTCTATCAAATACAAGTTGATGACCAAAGATACCAGGAAGCAAGTGCCACTGTGCAAGTCCACCTTCACCAGTGTACTAGTATACTTATGTCTTGTCTATTAATAAAAATGTGTAATAAATTTTTTTGGTAGTAACACTGTCTTGTGTCATGCATGTCAACTGCTATTGCTATATTGGTAATAAGCCAGGGTTCGAATTTAGCGGGGGCCCGGGGGCCTGCTGGCCCCTAGATTTACTGTCGGGTCCCCAAAAATTCCAACTCTTGAAGCCCGGCTGGCTCCCAGAATTTTGCGTTATAAATACGACGATATCATTGCATCTCAAAGGCACAAAACATATGCAATTTCATATTTTACGAGGCACTACCGCTACCGACCTATCCTACTTCATTTCTCCACCCTAGCCAAAACGAACGAACATCTGGAAGTTCCATCCGTCGTTATCCAAACACACGTCGTACAAGACCATGCAACTAGTCAAAAAACAATATCGATCCGTTTCTGCGGAGCGTTAATCTTAGTCATCCCAGTGTTCGCCAGGGGGATGTTCGTGCGCTACTGGTTGGCAGATTATGAACTAGCCCAGCCAAGACTTGAAAATTGCGGGAAAGCGTATTTGATTTCTTCGATCATAATTGCCAGTATATAACTGGCGGGGACAACATTTTGAAAAGGCAGACAGCAGAAGGCAACAAAACTAAATCAAAACGTTTTAAAGGTAAAAGAATTTTTCAAAACATTTACGAAAAAACGCTATGCAGATGTAACTGGCGACACCTAGCAGATAACCTGATGTATATTTTGTAGTCTGAGAGATCGGCACAAGATCGAAATGTTAATGTTATATTAATTATAAGGTTTCAACCCCAAACAGCATGTCTGCATAGAGCATATACTTTTAAAAAGAATGACAGTTATTAATTTTCCATATCTGCTGCAGATAGACCTTTTTAGCAAGGAATTATAACCTCAATCTATTTGTGTATGTTCCAGTTTCATATGACACCTAGGCTAATATGTATGTATGTATGTATATATATATATATATATATATATATATATATATATATATATATATATATATATATATATATATATAAAATTCAGTTCAGGGATGCTTTTACTATTTCAAAAACGTAATTTTAATATGCTTGCAACTAAATAAATTGCAGATTTTTATTTTTTCTATATGCGTAGGGACATCAAAAGCAGAACAAGCACTGCAAAGCATTGATGCTACAAATGCTGCATGTCTGAAGAAGTTGTTTGTTACAGCGCATGCTCTTGCGAAGAACAGGCAGCCATACACATCATTTATGTGGATGTGTGATATGCAAGGAATGTCAGGTCTTGGTCTTGACCATAGCTACAGATCTGCTTTTATGCATATGATAATTATTAATCAGGCTGCCGCAAAGCCACATTTGCCGCACATGCGTTGTGTACAAAATAAACAATTTTGTTGAACAAACTTACATTATGGCTTTTTCATGCAACTATTTCTTGGCCCCCACTTTTAGTGAATAGCCCCTAGATTTTGGAAAGTAGGGGCCCTACTGGCCCCCACTAATTTTAGGCTAAATTGTAACCATGACTGATCTTTCACTTTTGATGGTTTTGTATTATTTATGATTATTTTTTTTATTAATATTATTTTATTATTATTTATCGTATTTGGTGTTTATTGGTAATGCATTTGCATCCATCATAACATATAATGTTTCATTGAGTGCAGGTGTTTGAGCTGTGTACTGATTTATCACAGCTATAAGCAATTGAGCATGGATATATCGTGTTTTGCAGCAAAACATATTTTTTATTTTGTTTTAATCAATTAATATTTTGTTCAAATTTTAAAAGAATGGTTTATATATAGCATCTAGTGATCTAAATTGAACCCTGACTGTGAAATCAATCAAATCTAGTACGCAGCTATGTACAATAGCAAACAATGGTTTTTCTAAGAACTCACAAAATGGATATAATGCGTTTTGCGGATAAACCTCTCAATTACTGATCATGCGTTGTCACGTGTAAGGTGTTTCTGTGATGATGCCACTTCCCCGATAGCAATCTGTTCTACGCACAAGTGAAAATTGGGACCAAAATCTACACAACTGCACCATACATGGATTTCTCTTCTTGCCAAAATAATCAGAATGATCTATTAGCTCAGATTACAATTAAAATAAATTTCCATCACATCACTGAATTCTGAGCATGTCTCTCCATGTTATTCGTCTTGTGACCAAAATTCACAGTCCGCCCCCAAAATGTTATTACTGGGGCTCAGTCCATTAAAAAGGTTTATTGGTAGGCAGGCAACCCATTGCTTTTGTACTTAACTTCCTGATACGCATGAGGATGAAATGGCTATGATTTTTCTGCATAAACTCAACTCTACTTATTAAAACTAATAATAAAGCAGTGCCCCATATTTTAAGTGAGCTGTCACTCTCAGCAATCAATCATCAAGGGACTGATTTATTGCTCATGCTACCTGCTAGAATCACTTACTCGCAACTAGAATTGTTAAATACATGTTTGTTTGAAAGAGGGTTACTTCCTGTACCGTAAATTAGCATTGGAGCCCATAATTTTTTTTAGTTGATTGTAGTTAGGCTTATTGTGGTTGTTGACAATGTTAGAGTGACAGTGTCCAGTTGATGACCATTGTGAAATAGGACAAATAGAGAAAACTGAACAATAGCATCACCATACGTGTAAAACAAAATTAACAAATATTGCTCAACTAAATTAATTTGGTGAATCGTTTGTTTTTTTCATTCAGGAAGTGCTGAGAGTGATACAGTAATAACCAAAATGCCCTTGTGACATTTGTACCAGGAACACAACAGACAACAAAACTGTAGAATCACGATCGATCATTCAGCTCACATAGGTACTGTGGGCATGGTGGGGCACTGACATGATCGCCTACCTCAATAGAGGCCTGCAAATGTGTCACCATCTAGTTGAGCTGATGTGCAGTATATATTAACCAATTTCTTTATTCAACTGCCTACACTTAAACTCTGTAATACTGTGCAATCAAAACAGCTAGGGGCAGGGAACAGAGTCCATTGATGCCTATGGAAAATATCATATAACAATCGAGATAGTGTGTCAGTAACGAATGTCATACTGGTTCAGCGGCTTATCAGTATGGTGTTCACGTCATGACCAGGACGTCATGACCAGGAAGTTCTGCATTCATTCCTAGCCAGCAGCCAACCACATTGCTTCATTCATAGAAAGACCAAGTGAACAAAACCTGTCAACGACTCATGGCCTTACATAAGTGCCCTGTTATACATAGTCCGGGACATATAAATATGTAATTAAAAACCAACAACGAATACTTTGCCATTTGGTAGAAGCTCAACAACACAACCAGTGAACCCCAAGATCAGAATGATCTCAGACATAGTGAGATACACGTTGGGGTAACCATGACCTGCAGCATCACAATAAATGTCATAACTTTGTTTCTTAAAATATAAATAAATTACACTATTCCAAATTGCTCTTGACCCATTCACAATCTAATGATTAAAAATACATCATTTTGGACTAGGTCCAAATGTTACATTTAAGAAAACGGAGACTTGGAGACACACGAAACACTCACCGGATTAGGACTACGTTGCATCTCAGCTTCCCCAGTGTATCCCCGGTCAGAAGTCATCAGGGTAGCTGAGATATCTTTTCCCACAATCTGAAACAATTACAACGCAGTCTCACTAATGTATTCCACTCTCAACTAAACGTTCGCAATGTAGAAATCCATTCTCAGTAATGGCTGTGCTACATTTGTGGCTCTGTGCAATCTAAGCAACCAAAGACAGTGACATTTTCTCATTTCAAAGCAATTATTCTAAGATCTGTTCATGGCAGAAATTTTTTAACATTACTAAGTCATTTACTATTACAGGCTGAAAAACCAACAGGAGTATCTCTGTTAGAAAAGACATAAAATTATATTAAAACGGCCTCTTGGCCATCTGTACCCAGATCATATAGAATTTGTTGTTACTAATGCTGTCAAATATTCTACTAATATACATGACAAATCATGACATTTGTCATAAATGTAGTGACATCACTGAATTTCACTGGCATGTTTATAGTCAGACAAGATGTAATAAAGATTAGAATAGCCTCATTACCCAGATCATACCAAAATTTCTGTTACTAACGCTGTCAAATTCTGCCAATATATGACAATTCATGAAGTTTATGTCACCACACTAATAAAGTTCACTGACATCAAGGCTTAGGCAGCTGATACAAAACATCCATCCCAGAAACTGGTCATTTAGTAAGACCACCTGCAGCTACATCTAATGACAACTTCTAATAATTTATTCACAAGCACAGTTACCTATTCATACTTGATAATCCACAGTAGAGATTTCGTTTCGTCCTTGAAACCAAGACTGCCATAGTAACAAAACAGTTGTGGCACACAGAATGCACACAATCTGAGCTCTGTTAATCCAGCATCGCATATTCGCCACCTTCTGTCCATTGGCAATTCATTACCACCAACAGATTAGCCAAAGTGGCAATCATTTGACAGTAAACCAAGCCTACATACAGAGCAACTACTCTATAAGAGAGTCCTACACCATAGCACCTTCAAAAAAAGGAACTCTGTAAATGTGATCTACATTGTTTCAATCTCATGCAATCCATTAAATCCAGTAGTTGATATAAATGCTAAAATGTCATAGCAAGTTTAAATTAATCTTTGACGTAGGTATGTCTCGATTACCTGTGGCTTAGCTTACAGGCATATATCCATGGAATACATGTATTCATTGAAGTTCATTCATAGTGTATCGGTGATGCATTGCATACATTCCAAACTAACACAAAATAACCCATTATTCTAAACATATACATATTATGAATATCATAAACCAATCACTGAAAAACATATGGCAAAATGTATTTATAATTTTATTTTAAGCCTAGATTTAATTTACAAAACTGCATGAATTTTGAAGACGCATTTCTGACTGCTCTTTGAAAATGGCCAATGTCACCGGATGCGAGTTCCGGCTACTTAATTAAAAATGTAGCACTAGTAGAACTTACGCTGGGTGGAAGGTCTAACAACTGGTAGCCAAGTCTGAGCTAAAGGCTTCTACTGGCCAATGTCAGAAAGGCCAAATTCTTACATAAAACAAAATATAATAAAGGAAAGCCAGTTTTAATTGATGTGTGAATTTGTTATCAGCAACAGGAAGCAGTATTATTGATTTTAAATCTTGATAAAGAATACAATTGTATTATCTATCCTACCGCCCAGCTCCTACCTCCCAGCCCCTACCACCCAGCTCCTACCACCCAGCCCCTACCACCAGCCCCTACCACCCAGCCCCTACCTCTCAGCCCCTACCACCCAGCTCCTACCTCCCAGCGCCTACCACCCAGCTCCTACCACCCAGCCCCTACCACCCAGCCCCTACCTCCCAGCTCCTACCTCCCAGCTCCTACCACCCAGCCCCTACCACCCAGCCCCTACCTCCCAGCCCCTACCTCCCAGCTCCTACCTCCCAGCTCCTACCACCCACCTCCTACCACCCAGCTCCTACCACCCAGCTCCTACCTCCCAGCTCCTACCACCCAGCTCCTACCACCCAGCCCCTACCTCCCAGTCCCTACCTCCCAGCTCCTACCACCCAGCCCCTACCTCCTAGCCCCTACCTCCCAACTCCTACCACCCAGCCCCTTCCTCCTAGCCCCTACCATCCAGCTCTTCTAAACTAACGTAAGGTATTTATTATGGCATGTGTCATCACTCACACCAACTGACATGACCAATCGTCATGCATCAAACACCACTGATGTCAAGAGTTACTGACCTGAGATACTCTTCTATTTTATTGACAGCCCTAACTAACCACAACTCCCAATACAGCCCTAGTGCTTGCTAGCTTGACCACGGCAAAGAACAGTCAATCAATACGACCAGATCTTGTATTCCAGAGGCTCATGTGTGCAACTACATAAACAGCATTGTTTGCTCCAGATGCCACCCAAACCAAGAAATTACTTCGTAAAAATCAATTCCGAAATTACACAGACATCTTATTTGCATTTATTCATCGTGTTAGCTGTCGCCACTGTGTGGATGCTGCCTCGCATGACTGAAGTGCTGCCCTCTTGTGGATTATTTGCATTAAATAACTTTCAGCAAAAAACAAACAACATAACTGCCACTATATTCACATTGATAACACAGTTTTGATGGTACAGGGTCCATAAAAAATAGGCCAGTTAATCATTATGGAAAATTTTACATCAACATGTTTTGATTTACTGGCACCCAAAATATCACTGAATCATCTTCCACTTGTCATAGTCAGTTGCTAGTAGAGTCGAGCCTCATTATAACGCGGTGGTCGGGGTCCACAATTTCGGACTGCACTGTATACGAGGTGTGTTCCCATATCTGCCACCAGGGAGCTACTTAGCAACAGCGATTGCAGCCCGCTGCACCAAGTCCAAGAATGCTGTCGAAGCCACCGTGTGCTTGCAGCACTGTCTTATGCGCCAATATGCAGTTTATAGAACCATTAAACGAGTCAACTAGCATCAATGCATATTATAATTTTAAATGTCACACCCTGTTGAATCTTAAACTGAATAAAGTACATGTATGTACACCGTTATGGGATAGATCTGCTACGATGATGCACTGGACGAATCAAAAATAATAACCTGGATCTGAGCAGCCGAAAACATACGTTTTGACACACATAGTATGTAAGCTGATTAAACATAGAAAACGACAATAGGTAGAATTAATAATTGTTTCACTTCATCTTTCAGCCGATCTCGACCGAAGCATAAATTTATGATGCACCACTTAACACCGATTCATCGTTTCATATGCGGATGACGAAATTCGTATTTTTGTGCACCGGTAGCACCCTGGGTTAGGCATGTGGGATGTTGGTTTTGCGTGGCGAAAACGATTAGAATTACGATGCAATGGAAGCATGCCATACACCCCAGTGTTACATTGGTACTGCATACTAAATTGCATTTAAGACTGTTTGTCTGATTCTTACGTGATGCGTAATCGTGAATCTCAATTGCAATTTACAAACTCCTGAAGCGAAGCCAGGGTCAGCAATTGATGTCCGCAGCAGTGCAAAACAAACAACACGTTGACACTCGTTCTTTGACAGTGCTTACCTAATGTTTCTTGGGAATTATCAAAGCAATTCTAAATAGGTTTAAGCAGGCACATCGGGGTCCATGACGGACCGCCTTATATCCATGAAATTTTATTGGTACATGTTGGCGCTATGACTTTTGTACAATGAAATAAATGTTTACTTTAGTAAGCTCATTCATTGCAATTGGTGAAACGATTTTGAATAGCAACATGTCATCGATCACCGTAGGGGTACCCTAGGCATGGCCAGTGCCGTAGCAGTGTGCTGTGTCCGTGGTAGTGGCCACGACGCGGCACTGGTATGCGACTTCGGTTAGGCGGTTTGAAAATTGCAATCGAGATTCGCAAATACGCCATGTATAAGAATCAGATGTCATAAATGCAGCTTAGTAGGCAACACCAATATAAACTGGGGTGAAATGGCATGCTGTCATTGCATCATAATGCCAAACGCACAACTGAAACTCAAGTGTGCAAAAATATGAATTTGTCATCCACACATGAAACGGTGAATCAATGTTAACTGGTACTGGAGATGTGCGCCATGAATTTATGTGTTCAGCGGTTGAAAGAAGTGGAACAATTAAAAAATTGTCGTTTTCAATGTTTAATCAACTTTTACACTCCGTGTCAACTCATATGCGGGTTCGGTAGCTCAGATCCAGGTTATTATTTTTGATTCCCACTACAGCCTAGTCAGTCAATCAGATCGTAGTGAAATACTGTTAATCCCTTATCTATTCCATAACTGTACATGTTTACGTGTACTTTATTCAGTTCGACATACAATAGTATGTGACATTTAAACATAATACACATCGACTCTAGTCCACACATCTGATAACTTCTTAATAAACCATGCGGAAAGCACATCGTGGTGATTGCAGCCCGCTGCACCCACCATCCCCGGTGACGGATGATAAGTGAACTCCGAATATTGGAGTCCGACAACTGCGTTATACAGAGGGTAGACTTTCCTAGTGAATCTAATACTCAAGAAACTCCTTGTCAAGACGAACACTTGCAGGCAGCGAGCGATTTTAGCAATTGATGCAAGGGATAAATCGCCCCCCTAGATTATAGATTTGCGCAAATGATAGGGAGCGAGAGCGATATCAATCGCTCGCCTCAAACGTTATGCCCTGAGTAGCCACTGTAATGTTTGTGGGATCATCAATGGCGTTGTCCTACTTTATGTATGTTATTTGTTTTCTCCAAATTATATTACGTGGCATTTTATGGGTATTTTTTCCATATCTACAAAAATGTTTTTAAAACCATGAAACATCACCAAATAAAAGAAAAACTTCTATTAATCTGGAATACTATTTAGTATTTAAACTATAATTTGTGAAATTTGAAACATGTCCCCTTCATTTGCCACCACAATGGCCCTTGAGTCTGTATTTAGTGTTGTTGTCTATGATATCAGATTACGCCAGCCATCTGGCAAACACGTGGCAGGGCGTGTTTACGATAATTTTTATTGGCCAGATATCTGCAGGGTCACCAGGTCACATTTGCGTACCATTTCTGTTAGTTTCAAAGGCAAAATAAACTAAGTTAGTGCTGATATTTGCTGGTTTAAGGACATGCTTTAGTTAGGTAGATATAATACTTATGTGTGCTGGAATCACAACAACCAGACGATTTGTTCCACGTTCACGGTGAATTAATAAAGCTGATACGAAGATCGGTTTAAATAGGGTCGTTATTATGAAAATATCGTCAATGTTTCTAAGAAGTCAGGGGGATTTCCAAAAGGACTGGTTTTTAAAGGATTGATTGGTGAAATATGACGTTAGTGCTGGGTGATTATTTCTGGTGTTGACGTTCAGTTCAATATTTCCTAACATGTTGAGGAAAAAATCAACTGACACGTTAGCTACCCCAGTTACCTTACGTTTTATTCAAGTGATGGCAGGTACAAAACAACAGTTTCTCACCCACTGGAGTACTATACACCACACCATTCTATTTCTCCCTGCCAATCTTTCCTCTTCCAGATGTCTAAAGCACAAATAATCAATGAAAGCTGCTAATTGCCAGGCCAACTGTCATTGACTGCCACTGCAGAAGAGCCCAATCACCTACTGGCTGTACAATTACATTGGCTATTCCACCAAAAATGCAAGGTAATTTCTCAACAGAAATGTCCTGAATAACAGAGCAGTTAATGAGCGACCGCATTTGTTGAAGACGGTGATGTGTATGCAGGTCAGCTATGGCTTGTAGACAGTTCAGCTACGTGTGTACTGGTGCATGTTAAATTCAAATATTTTCAAACCTCCAGTACAAAAAACATGCGGGGACAGCCTGTGGAACACAGATATATTATCATAGCCAGAGCAGGAGAATTATATCAAGTCAGCTACAAAACAACACATGCAGCCAAGGGGCACTGCGCCACTGGGATTATCGGACTGAGGCACCATGCAGTGCCAGTTGATTAACCCTGCCCCTGACTGACCTAGCCTCCACTGAACCTTGGCCAGGGAAGACTAGCTGCCCCTCTCACTCACCTATAAGCCACACAACAAACTGTGTATCTGTCCAACCCTGGTGCCACCAAGCCAGCCATCTTACAGCCTACATATTACACATCCTAGCACATGCACATATCCACAAGCTGACCTTGGTCCTCCCTGCTACGCCGGTCGCATCGTGACACAATTTCCTTATTTGGAAGGTGACCTTTCTAGAAACTATGTCAATATGGTGGCCTAGAGTACTTTGCACACACGTCAGTCAGACATACTAGACAGTGCTGTGCCACTCGTAGCCTATTGACTATTGTATTAACAGCTCAGCTATTTCTTCTTGCAGGATGCACCCATGCGTTGCTGACGCATGGGTTAATACACTGGCAGATCATACATTGGATAGACCATGCTCATTAAAGTGTGTCGCTGTTAGCTGGCACCCTGACATTTTACCTAATGCCTACCAAGTTTAGCACCAATAGTGGGACGGCATTGTTAGTCCACTGAACTAACAGCCAGTGACAGCAGTATGCGAACTTCATAGTGACTAAACAACATAAACCTACTTATCAATGGCACATATTTCAGATGACTAAACCTACTTATCAATGGCACATATTTCAGATGACTAAATGAGAACAAATATGTGATGAACTCCAGTGTTGTGAGGTAATCAGGTCCAAAGTAGTCCCCATTACCAGTCTTAATTAATTGCCTTTCAAAACGGCAAGCAAACACAATTAATCCAAATGCATCTAACAAGTGCTTTGTCAATTACTACCCCACAAAATACCCAACAATTATCTGCTGGTGTTGGGCAAAGATGTACAGTGCTAATGAAAAAAAATTAGACGACAATTCAGAATGCAACAGTTACACTGTTTACAATTCCTTTACATCCCTCACACAATTATAATTCATGTCACATAATTTATATAAGCATGACTCAAAGGCATCTGCATGTTGACATGTTTTGAAAAGGGTATATGGTGCAAGAATTAAAAGCAAGGCCAAAGGCACCATGGAATAGTCCATAAGAATTCAAACTTGCCATCTTTAGTGATTCAAAATGCACAACACACTGGATTTTTTATTTTGGTGTATGCTGCTGTCTGTCAATATACTGATTGAACATTGTAATGACATAATTGGACAAACGGCCTTCACAACGAGAATAGCCTGAAGACAACACTATTGATTATGAATTCAACTGTACAGCATAGATGTCATATTTCGTTATTACTTTATTTTTTGAGGAAATTGTCAGATTAAATGAATAGATTACTGATGACCTAATTGTCAAATTAACTGAATAGATTACTGATGACCTACATAAAGTATTTGGTATGTGGTGTCATTGAACAGCTTTAGTTCCAGACATAGTGCTACTGGGTGACACAGGGCAATTGTTGTTTAGCTAAACATGTTATTAAAACAACCCTTCCTAATTATACTGTGCCACACATATAACAAACATTGATGAACTGTATAATAAAAAAATATACTGGAAACATTGCACTAATTTCACAAATGTTTTAATGAATAGCACATCCATAAAAACAAACTTTTGACTGTGATGAAAGCAAGGATTTCCAGTTAGTCTCAGCGGTTTTAACTTCACAAATTAAGCTTAACCCTTTTATCCTGAACAATCGGTCAAACTTGCTACTCGTGTTCCTGATGCAATCTGTGAAGAGAGGCATATATTCATAATTCTGCATCTATGTTATGTAACATTATACTATTGCAAATTTAATAGATTATTCATACTGAGTTAAGATATACGCCTTTCTGAATTAAATAATTTTAATCACCTCAACTCGCACAAATCAACAATCTAGGGAGCGATTTATCGCTTGCGTCAATTGTTAAAATCACTCACTGCCTGCAAGTGTTCGTCTTGACAAGTACTTTCTTGAGTATTAGATTCACTAGGAAAGTCTCTCCTCTTTATAACACAGTGTTCGGGCTTCAATATTCGGAGTTCACATATCATCCGTCACCGGCGATCGCAACCCGCTGCATCAAGATTGCAAGAACGCCACCGAAGCTATGCTGGCCGTGCGGTTTATAAAATGATCAAATGAGTGGACTAACGTCGATTTGTATTATGTGTAAATGTCACATAATGTTGTATGTCGAACTGAATAAAATACATGTATATATGTACAGTTATGGAATAGTTAAGGGTTCAACAATACTTCGCTACGATCCGACTGACCGACTACGCTGTAATAGGAATCGAAAATAATGACCTGGATCTGAACTACCAAAAACGTATGAGTTGACACGGAGTGTAAAAGTTGATTAGACATTGAAAACGATAATTTTAGTAATTGTTCCACTTCGTATTCACACATCTCCGGTACCATTTAACATTGATTCATTGTTTCATGTGCGGATGACAAATTCATATTTTTTGCGCACAGAGTTCGAGTTGTGCGTTTGGCATTGTGATGTAATGGAAGCATGCCATTTCACCCCAGTTTATATTGGTGTTGTCTACTAAGCTGCATTTATGATTTATGACTATGCATCTAATTCTTATACGTGGCTTATTTGTGAATTTCAATTGCAATTTTCAAACCGCCTAAGCGAAGTCGCACAAGAAACCAGTACTGTGTGATGGCCACGAGCACAGTACACTGCCACTGCCTTTGCATAGGCTACGGCCTACGGTAATCGCCTACTAATCGGTGACATGTTGCAATTCAAAACCGTTTCACGACTTGCAATCAGAATGTATGGGGTTTACTAAAGTAAACATTTATTTCTTTGTACAAAAGTCAGTGCCAACAAGCACCAATTAAAATTTAATGGCGACAACAACAGAATCTGAATGGGAAATGGTGGTACCACCACATAGTAAAAACAACAATTAACAAATCGCTCGCCTAAAATAATTTTGCATATTTAGGCGAGCAATTTATTGAAGTTGGCATGGGACCTGCTGCAATGCAGCACAATCACGAAATGCTTTATGAATTGTGGCTTCAAGAACGAACTTGAGGGTAAGTTTCTCATAAATTACGCTGTCCCTGTTTTATCCACCATGATGATGAAAAATATCTTACTGATTTTATTATTACAGCCTTGCAGCGGAAAATTCAGCCATTTTAACCGAGTTGATTTTTGCAGGACTTGTCATCAGCTGTCAGTTCACCTTATTTTATAAATAACAAAAAACCTTATGCTGTATAATATGTGTTGCAGTCGCAAGTGATGCAGTTGTTGAGCAGCCATATCTTGAACAAGAGCTTCAGAACATCATTAGTGACGTAACTCTGGAAGTGTTTGCCAACACCGATGAAGATGAGGCAACAATGCGAGCTATTGATGACAAATGAGAGGCAGCTTTGACCGATACGATTGATGACGCAACTGTGGAGGATGACGAGAATGACATGTCTGGCATTGTTTGCTGTATTCAGCCGACACACAGCCATGTCACACACTGACAGTCTAATGGCATTTGGACTGTCCACAGTGGTTGAGTTTTTATGCCAGGTGAAACATGAGCTTGATTTGGAGTACAAGGACAAGTGTAGCAAGCAGAGAGCCATTGAAAACTTGAAGAATATGTTGAAATTTCATCAAAATGACAATATATACAAACTATTCCTGGGTGTCACCATTACATGAAGCTAGCCATACTTTGTGGATATCAAATGGCATATCATGTGACCATCATAAAAGGGAAGATCACAACAGATGAATGCGACAACGGATGAATACGGTGAACTACGCAAGGGTGTGTATTACGGAAATTGGATAAAAGGGTTAAAAGATCTGCACACTTTATCCCGTGCAAACGTGACCAACCCTGTCATTTCAATTACAATCTGGTCATCCATAAGAAGTATTCATCCATGTAATATACATGCACAGTGAAGAAGCTACAGGACTATACAAATCCATCATCAGGTATTCCCTGAAATGATATGATGTATACAATACTTACAAACTGAATGCCAACAAAGGAATGTAGTGAAATATAGTGACACTATGAATGACTATAGACGAAACACAGTTAGTGATATACATGTTGCCAGTTCCTGCCACATAAGACAAAACAACCGTCTGCAAGGAACACCTACCCGTTACGCATTGGATATTAAAATTCCAATTATTTCATTAGTTGCTGCTTCCATTTCGCATTGGGTGATAAATTAGACTATTGTAGCTAGCAATTAGCTTAGTGGACGACTGGATTAAATAATTTACTTGTTCTGGTGCTAAGTACTGCCTATAACTGGCATTGGTCTGGTATGAAAATCTAAAAAAATCGTCATATGATACAATCATCTGATAAGTGTTACCATTTGGATGAGGATCTTACACACATTGGTAACAAAAATAGCTAGGCTTACAATCTTCCTGGTGGATCATATTCCTTACAGACATGAACAATTACTATTCTGTTATAAATTAGTTGAATCAGTTAAACATTTTGTAGAATAATCATAATGTGCCTACACTGTTAATGAATTTCAAGACAGAACAGAACACTATGTCTAAAGAAAGGTGAAGGTATTGGTGAGTTCACAACACCACAATAGAAATGTGAAGATGATACTGGCTATCACAACAATATATCAAGCAAGGAAAAAACAGATGCATCATCCCGACAGACTATAGCCAAAATTGGCTTCTTATGTCGTACCACAACTAGAATTAGAACTGTATTGTTATCAGATTATTACAGTACTGTGTCACATACCAGGTAACTATTGTAAAGAGGATGACTAAAGAGCTTATGTTAATAGGTTTGTTAAAAAAATTGTAGATAAAGCAGATGGATAAAAAACAATATGAATATAAAAGACAATGAACCATATTAACAGAGATGAAGGCAGGTGGCTTCTAACTCAAATTCATGATATGACCATGTACACTGTGACTAGGGATGACATGACCATGCCATGCAATGAACATCAACGATTGAATTTGCTGATTTTTTCTAGGATTCAGAATCCTAAAAATTAGGTCATCAATATATATATGAGCAAAAGCATGGTAACGTGTTATAAATGTATAACGCATGGTAGCGTTTGCATATTGCGTCATAAAAAATGAATAAGAACCTAATATATGTTTTCCTTCTGTCATGTTACAACCTATCAGTGTTAAGTAACAGGAAAAACAATCGTGGTTGTGTAAAAAGGTTCAGTATTTCCTATTTTCATGTTTATTTGACGAAATGTTGTGAGAAACGCATAGCTATTTCAGGACATACTCATGGAGGTCATTTGCATATGGCTAACAAATGTGGTTGCATTGGCAGATTCATGCAATAAAGATAATTTTTACAGAGACAAATGTATTTACTTCATAATTTCATGACCCTTTACTTGGAAACATGTAACAATTTGTCTTGGCAAATTTTTATTTGTCATTGTCATGTGCATGAAGTGTGTCTGTCAAAACAATATTTGTCAGATCTCTATCAATATTCATAGTAAAATAAAGCAGGACGTCAACATTATGCTCTCTACAGATGTATTCACACAATATTAATTGTGTGAAACTGTTTTTCTTATGTTTTCCGGTCTGTGACAAGTATAAATACATACAGTAAATCAATGCTGCAGACTGTCTGTCAATTATGACGCACGTGACACTGGGTGGTTTTTCCCAGAAAAATAGCCACAAAAGTGATGACACGGCAAGAGTACACATATTCGTGTATTACGCTTGCTTTGCTGAAGCCACATTTGAGTGCTTGCAGCTTATGTAGATTTATAACATCTAAAACATGTTTGTCAAAGTTTATGCAGTTGTTACAATCTAACGCACATTCGTCTTTGATGATATAAAAGTGATACTATATGGAAAACTTTATAACAATACAAAGAGTTACAATGATTTATAAGTAATGAATATGCCTTCAGTAAAGAAATGTGTGCGGCTATATTTGTGAGAATTTGATAGATTTTATGCACGTGCGTTATAAATTGACAGACACTGTTAACATTCGTCGACGGACATACTGTCCTTTGTTTCATTTAAACTGCGCTGTGTGTCCGTACAAGCATTTGCTAAAATAAATAAAGTCTGCATTAGTATTGCATATTTTGTTTGTTTATTTTCTTTATAAAGATACATTGTCTGTTGAATATAATGTATGTGCGTTTAGCTTAATAAGCAAACAGGACAGCTCAAAACATCCATTACAGATAATTATGTCCACTAGCCAGTTAAAGTGCTAGGTAACGTCAGTAATGTACAACTCTGTCATATAAATAGTGTAGTGTTGTTGAGTACTTTACCTTACACTGTAACTTGAAGCATTTTTGTCAATAAAAATTTATCAGGTGTGTTGAAAACATACTTTTCTTTCATTTTTGTCCGTCAAAAATAACGCACGTTAACACATATTTTTTCTTCAAAATAAAAAAATAGGTAAAGGTCACGTGATTGTATCAGGCTTAGTGAATCCTAAACATGTTATCCTAGCTTACAGAAAATATCAGTTTCAAAAGGAAATACAAACAAAAATAGTTTGGTGCATGTGTCCACGAGTTGTAACACCTCACCATGCTTTTGCTCATATATATATATACATAATTATTTTGGGATTCTGTCTCAGATTCTGGGATTCCGCCTTTTCCAAAATAAAATTTTATAGAATGCTTTTATTTACATGTAAAACCCAACTTTCTCTACTTCGTTTCCACAGAACTAAGGATTCCAACGGAATCAGAAAAAAATGTACGATCTTGCACTTCCGTGCCAAAATCTGGGATCATGTAATCATTGTAACTAACTACAATTAAAAGAATGCATTTGTAGCATCATGAACCAACTAGGGTACGAGAGGATATGTAAGTATTAAATTTAAAAGAATACATTTACAGAGGGATACAAATGATATGAGGGAAAAGGCTGCCAATAGGGAGAAGTGGAAAGGGATAACAGCTAGGCAGTGCAGGCCTCGACATTAACACAGTGCATTTTTTGGGGCTGTCAGGCCAGTTTGGGCCACACATTTTACTGGCCTGGTGGGCCAATATAGTTTCACAGGTCATCGTTTCAGTTGCTTGTCCTTGCCATCCACCCTGGCACTACAATTAACCACAACCATCATCTCATCTGATTTTGTGTTATCGCTTCGTATAGTTGCCATCTTGTTTTGATATGTCGAGCCTCACAAAAAGTATGCATGACGTCACAGCATTTTCTTCTGTGCAATATTGGCTATCGCAATATGCCTTCGACATACAGATTTCATATAAACCGACGGGTTCACAGACTGTCCGCTAGGTGTCATGACAGCACCCAACATACATTCCAGGACCCACTAAAACGCAGATAGGCTTGAGAGGATCAGTGATGAAAGAAGGGGAAAATTTACAACTGGTATTGATGTCAGCCTAATAAAGAGGACAGCAACAACTATGTATATATATATATATAAAGTAATTACACATACACACTCACGCACACCCACAGTAACGATGCCAGCCTCAATCCGGACTTCAGGAGAAAAGAGGAGAGCAACAATATATAAATGTACTTGCCTTGTTGCATATATGGATATGTATTCAACTGGCATGATGTTGCATAAATTATGAGTCACTATAAATTATATTTCAAATCAGAGGAGACATGATAGAATTATACACCACACTACCGTTATCTAGTTTTATCTTTAGTGCCTTCATACAGTAAAAAAAGTTAAGTAACTACTGCATAAACAACTAAAACGACAGCATTATGACAAACTGAAATCACGTGTTTACGCCACTCAGCCCAGGCGACACGTAATATTATTAAAAAAACATGCACGAGTCACAACTTCGCTGATTTGACATGTACTAGAAATGTCGCCATTTCAGTTGCACTATGTTGCTATTTTGGATAATTAATTTCGTCATTTCGGTATACTTTGTCCAGGTTTACGTTAACGCCGTTTCTGAATTCTGTTTGTCGCTATTTTGACCTGTAGCCTGTTCGGCGTGTCGTGTAGGTCGTGTATTATGTTACTTACGCTCTTACAGTTTTGTCACACACAGAGCTCCAGAAACTGGACTAGCTGTCGTCGGTATATTTCAGCGGTTCGGTCGGGCATTTATAACATTGACTAAAAGCTATAACATTGCTTGGAGGGGTGTTTTACCAAATAAGTCAACACGTGACAACACTAGAGAATGTTATGCTGAATAACATGGCGGACACCAGCCAAAGGCATTTCGTTCACCTTGTTTTCTGAACGAGATGGAAACATGCGCGTAGCTCACATTACAAAAATTACCACAGTCATTTTACATTATTCAATTATTAAAAACACTTCAACACGGCATACATGTACCATACATAAAAGTACAACAAAC